>JAHZTW010000001.1:163622531-164141206 GCA_020283515.1 Alliaria petiolata | reverse complement strand
CAAACAATAACAGTAGCAGCAATGGGAGGAACATCTTTGACTTTATGATTCCGGAGGAGAGAGTTCACGGCGGAGGGCTGATGTCTCTGCTTAATGGCAGCCTGAAACAAACACTCCTTTGATGGAATTTGAAAGCTTTCTCTATTGGTAAAGAGCTCATCACCAAAAAGCTAGAATCTGTGTAAAGCTTTATGTAATTTGTATAGTTTTTCGTATTTTTTTCCTTCCTTCCTTTCTCTCTTTGGTCCTTTGTGTATATTGATGGGTCTCTGTTTTTTGTTTGGTCTTGCCTTGACTTTGACCAATCTAGTCGATGGTTCGAACCCAAGTCATTTTGTTTATTTGATTATTGTTTGGAATGTTACAATGTATGTAGTAAGTTTTTTAACGTCTTGTATAAAACCAGTGTTGCTGGGTCGAACGGTTAAATCATTATTTTTGTGTTTAGTTCGTCTTGACCGGTTTAGTTGAAGTCGGTGACAGAAACTTCGTCAAAACCAGGTCGTCAAATGGATCACGAAACGTTCCCGCCGTTATCTTTTCCGGGATAGCTGTATATATACTGAAACGCTATCAACAGTCGTCCGTTTGAATCTTATTTTTCCCTCTTCTCTCTCTCTCTCTCTTGCTGAGGATAATTTCTGGAGCGAGCTTCGTTAAGCTGTCGAATCACAGAGGAGCACGAATTAGGGCTTAGCCACTCGATTTTCAAGGTATGCGATTGTTCCAGTTTCGAGCTTTAGATTTTGCTTCTTCGTCATCGAAACGGTTTTTTTCCCAGCTCGCGATTCTTCTACTACATTATTAGGTTTTGATTTTCTGATCCGATTTTGGTTCGTCTTCTTCCTGTCCACTTCAATCGCTCTCGCTTTTGATTTCTTCACGTTGTGATGATTATCGGTGAATCTTCGGTGGAACTTTGCGTTTTCCGATTCTTCATCGTCAATTTTGTTTGTTCTTAATCGGAGAACCTTTTGTCTTCTGCTTGCTTTTGATTTCCGTAACCTGTTTCCCCGAGTTTGAATGCATTGCTGCTATGACATTTTTCAGATTGTCAAAGTTTTCTCGAAAAGCTTTAGCGGCAGAGAAGAACAGCGAATAAGTCAGGACTTCTCTGGTGATTAGTGTTTGCTTGGCTGTTAAATTGCAAAACCTTTAGATGATTTTGATGTGAAAAAAACTCATTTTGTAGTCTCTGGTGCTCCAAGGATCAATTAGGAGGAATCTCATAATCTCCAGCTGTCGAGACCTGATGGACAAAGACGAGCCATTTTTCCACAGCGAGGTGGATGAAGAAACGCCAAAGCAGAGCCCCCAAAGCAGCCAGACGTGGCCGATGGATAAGATTCGGCAGAGCCGTTTTCAACAAAAAATGTCATCACTTTTGAGCCCGGTGATTCCTAAAAGGAACTATAGCATCAGCAATGCAAAGTCTCTCCTGCTGCAATGCTTACGGGACTCTAAATCAGATCCACTCCCTCGTAGGCGCTTCCAGGCTTCTTACTCGGATGAGGGAATCTTGATGGATGGTGTTCTGGTCACATCAGCCTCTGGAAAGAAGCTTTCAGATTCTCCATCCAGCTTGAGCTCTCTTGGACGATCGGCACGTTCTTCAGTCGTCAGGAGTCAACACAAGAATACAGAGTTTAGCAGCCCTAGACGCCAAACAGGACGAAACCAGGTATACCTTTTGTTCTTTATTGAGTACATACTTACGTGTAGGATTACTTGAGAAATGCGGTTTGTGTTCCTTTTGAGGACTGTTAGGAACCACAAGAAAGCTAAAGGTGAGGCCCGATCAAGTTGAAATTGCCTATTGCAGTTGAACATTGGGTACAAAAGTATAGATAATGATGAATTTTTCCAATGGTCTTGACTTATTCAAGAGAAGCAAAGATTGTGTATCATATCACAAACAAGGCATGCCTTGAAGTGTTTGCGTTAAGAGTTTTCTGTGTGATTTTGCAGGACACCACTCGGTCTCAGATTTCTTCAGGTGGAAAAGGAAAGATGTTGGCAAATAGCCCTTCTACAAAAGCAGAGACACCAAAGGTTTGCTTCGTATAACTTTCTTTATCAGGATTTTGAAGAAGCGTAAACGGTTCTCATCTGTTCTAGGATGTGTTCACAGGCCGCTAATCCATCCAAGCTGCAAGCTTCTGCTGAGCCGTTCATACTCCCACCAAGATCCACACTCCAGCAACTTCCATTTGACAGTGGTCCACACTTTCAAGGGGGTGTAAGTAGATTCTTAACTACTTTCCTTCTATGAACCGAGACACAAATGACGCTTTACGTGAATCATCCTGCAGAAACCGTCTCAGCAACAGCAGCTGCCTCCCAGCTATGGTCATCCATACCTGCCTCCGAGCTACACTTATCCGAGATCACTACAAGGACCACCTCTTGCTTACTTACAACTACCAGCATCTCCCCATGGGCCTCACCTCTATCAGACTCATCACCCATTAAGGTCTCCAAGACCCACTGGGTACCAAATTCGCCATGAATTCAACCAATCACCAGCCAGAATCTCACTTCCCACAACACCTTTCTCTAGCCAGCCCAACACAAACACCAGAAAGCCACCTGTCCACACTCCCATATCTGCAGCCAATCTCAGTACCAGTACTACCACCAATGGCTCAAGACTAGGCTTGCCACCTTCTTCTGTTGATGGACTAGACGTAGTGTCTTCACATTCTGATGAACTTGAAAGGAAGGAGAAAAAAACAGACTTGGTGCCTTCTGATGAGCTTGGAACAATGACGCAAAAGCCAGACTTGTCTTCACCTTCTGCCACGACAAAGAAAGATTGGTCACCTTCCGATAATGGACTCCCAACATTCACACAAGCTCAAGCTGATTTTTTGAAATCACAGGACAGGGTTCTTCCGGATGATGTTTTCGAGCATTACAAATATAGAAAGAGACTGCCAATATTCACTCAGCTTTGCTTGGATGACCAAAGAAGGGTGTGATTACACCACTTAGCAGTTGCAAACTCAGCCACTTCTTTCCCTCTGAACATGGTTCCCGCTTCCTCAACCTAAATCTCTGGTGGACCAGTTTACATTCTGTTCATATAAAAGCATTTCATAGGATTTTTAAGATTTTTTTTTACTACACATTCAGGGAAAGCTACACAAAAGAAAAAACAAGTCCATGAATTCATGAAATATATACAGATATATATACACTGTTTTTATACAGATGCTATCTTGATCTTCTATTGTTTTTATCCCATATATAGATGAATCCAAAACAGGATTCTTTGGTTTGCTTTTCTGCAGTCCAAGAACAAATTAGACCCCTCGTTTTGATTTTTTTGACTCTGAGTGAGTAGTGACTAGAGGACTTGTTGCGAGAGGGGCCTTAACTCAACTACTTATTCAGAATATATATATCATTTTTCATTAAGCTTTAAAGTTCAAACCAATTATCCAATCAATGTTCCCTAACAAAATCCACATTTTGCTATATACTTTCTTGATTCGACCAATGAGACGAAATCATTTATTGGTTAGAAACCCATATGTAGATAGATTAGATTAGCATAGTTTTTTCATTGAAGTTATTCGGCTTATTAGTTATGAAAATCTTGCTTGGCTCGGCGACATAAGACAATTACTAAGCCCAATCAAAGATCTATAACTTGGAGAAAAAAGGTTCTCGATTGCCAAATTCTTATAAATAATTAACACTAATCTAATTATCTTAAACCGGATTAGGTTTAGGTCACACGTAAACCAAGACCACACTTAAAATTAACTTGCATGTGTGACCTACTAATGCTACGTAATTCAACATAATTTGCTTATAATATTTAAACTTTGTATTTTTACTTATAACTATGTTAATTCCCGCGTTCCGCCGCAGTTTTTTATTTACTATTAAAGCTGTCTCTTATACACATCTAGATGTGTATAAGAGACAGGGATAGCTGTATATATACTGAGACGCTAACGACATTCGTCCGTTTGAATCTGATTTTTCCCTCTTCTCTCTCTTTCTCTCTTGCTGAGGATAATTTCTGGAGCGAGCTTCGAATCAGAGGGGCACGAATTAGACCTAGCTACTCGATTCTCAAGGTATACGATCTGATTCGTTCCTGTTTCGAGCTTTAGATTTTGCTTTTTTCGTGATTGAAACAGTTTTTTTCCAGTTCCCGATTCTTCTACTACATTATTAGGTTTTGATTTTCTGATCCGATTTTGGTTCGTCTTCTCCTGTGCACTTCAATCGCTCTCGCTTTTGATTTCTTCATGTTGTGATGATTATCGGTGAATCCTCTGTGGAACATTGCGTTTAGCTCCTGATTCGTCATCGTCAATTTTGTTTGTTCTTAATTGAGTCGAAACTTAGTCGCAGAACCTGTTGTCTTTTGCTTTTGATTTCCGTAACCTGTTTCCCCGAGTTGAATGCATTGCTGCTATTACATTTTTCAGATTGTCAAGTTTCTCGGAAAGCTTTAGCGGCAGGGAAGAACAGCGAATAAGTCAGGACTTCTCTGGTGATTAGTGTTTGCTTTGGCTGTTAAATTGCAAAACCTTTGGGTGATTTTGATGTGAAAAAAAAAAAACTCATTTTGTAGTCTCTGGTGCTCCAAGAATCAATCAGGAATCTCATAATCTCCAGCTGTCGAGACGTGATGGACAAAGACGAGCCATTTTTCCACAGCGAGGTGGATGAAGAAACGCCAAAGCAGAGCCCCCAAAGCAGCCAGACGTGGTCGATGGATAAGATTCGGCAGAGCCGTTTTCAACAAAAAATGTCATCACTTTTGAGCCCGGTGACTCCTAAAAGGAACTATAGCATCAGCAATGCAAAGTCTCTCCTGCTGCAATGCTTACGGGACTCCAAATCAGATCCACTCCCTCGTAGGCGCTTCCCGGCTTCTTACTCGGATGAGGGAATCTTGATGGATGGTGTTCTGGTCACATCAGCCTCTGGAAAGAAGCTCTCAGATTCTCCATCCAGCTTGAGCTCTCTTGGACGATCGGCACGTTCTTCAGTCGTCAGGAGTCAACACAAGAATACAGAGTTTAGCAGCCCTAGACGCCAAACAGGACGAAACCAGGTATACCTTTTGTTCTTTATTGAGTACATACTTACGTGTAGGATTACTTGAGAAATGCGGTTTGTGTTCCTTTTGAGGACTGTTAGGAACCACAAGAAAGCTAAAGGTGAGGCCCGATCAAGTTGAAATTGCCTATTGCAGTTGAACATTGGGTACAAAAGTATAGATAATGATGAATTTTTCCAATGGTCTTGACTTATTCAAGAGAAGCAAAGATTGTGTATCATATCACAAACAAGGCATGCCTTGAAGTGTTTGCGTTAAGAGTTTTCTGTGTGATTTTGCAGGACACCACTCGGTCTCAGATTTCTTCAGGTGGAAAAGGAAAGATGTTGGCAAATAGCCCTTCTACAAAAGCAGAGACACCAAAGGTTTGCTTCGTATAACTTTCTTTATCAGGATTTTGAAGAAGCGTAAACGGTTCTCATCTGTTCTAGGATGTGTTCACAGGCCGCTAATCCATCCAAGCTGCAAGCTTCTGCTGAGCCGTTCATACTCCCACCAAGATCCACACTCCAGCAACTTCCATTTGACAGTGGTCCACACTTTCAAGGGGGTGTAAGTAGATTCTTAACTACTTTCCTTCTATGAACCGAGACACAAATGACGCTTTACGTGAATCATCCTGCAGAAACCGTCTCAGCAACAGCAGCTGCCTCCCAGCTATGGTCATCCATACCTGCCTCCGAGCTACACTTATCCGAGATCACTACAAGGACCACCTCTTGCTTACTTACAACTACCAGCATCTCCCCATGGGCCTCACCTCTATCAGACTCATCACCCATTAAGGTCTCCAAGACCCACTGGGTACCAAATTCGCCATGAATTCAACCAATCACCAGCCAGAATCTCACTTCCCACAACACCTTTCTCTAGCCAGCCCAACACAAACACCAGAAAGCCACCTGTCCACACTCCCATATCTGCAGCCAATCTCAGTACCAGTACTACCACCAATGGCTCAAGACTAGGCTTGCCACCTTCTTCTGTTGATGGACTAGACGTAGTGTCTTCACATTCTGATGAACTTGAAAGGAAGGAGAAAAAAACAGACTTGGTGCCTTCTGATGAGCTTGGAACAATGACGCAAAAGCCAGACTTGTCTTCACCTTCTGCCACGACAAAGAAAGATTGGTCACCTTCCGATAATGGACTCCCAACATTCACACAAGCTCAAGCTGATTTTTTGAAATCACAGGACAGGGTTCTTCCGGATGATGTTTTCGAGCATTACAAATATAGAAAGAGACTGCCAATATTCACTCAGCTTTGCTTGGATGACCAAAGAAGGGTGTGATTACACCACTTAGCAGTTGCAAACTCAGCCACTTCTTTCCCTCTGAACATGGTTCCCGCTTCCTCAACCTAAATCTCTGGTGGACCAGTTTACATTCTGTTCATATAAAAGCATTTCATAGGATTTTTAAGATTTTTTTTTACTACACATTCAGGGAAAGCTACACAAAAGAAAAAACAAGTCCATGAATTCATGAAATATATACAGATATATATACACTGTTTTTATACAGATGCTATCTTGATCTTCTATTGTTTTTATCCCATATATAGATGAATCCAAAACAGGATTCTTTGGTTTGCTTTTCTGCAGTCCAAGAACAAATTAGACCCCTCGTTTTGATTTTTTTGACTCTGAGTGAGTAGTGACTAGAGGACTTGTTGCGAGAGGGGCCTTAACTCAACTACTTATTCAGAATATATATATCATTTTTCATTAAGCTTTAAAGTTCAAACCAATTATCCAATCAATGTTCCCTAACAAAATCCACATTTTGCTATATACTTTCTTGATTCGACCAATGAGACGAAATCATTTATTGGTTAGAAACCCATATGTAGATAGATTAGATTAGCATAGTTTTTTCATTGAAGTTATTCGGCTTATTAGTTATGAAAATCTTGCTTGGCTCGGCGACATAAGACAATTACTAAGCCCAATCAAAGATCTATAACTTGGAGAAAAAAGGTTCTCGATTGCCAAATTCTTATAAATAATTAACACTAATCTAATTATCTTAAACCGGATTAGGTTTAGGTCACACGTAAACCAAGACCACACTTAAAATTAACTTGCATGTGTGACCTACTAATGCTACGTAATTCAACATAATTTGCTTATAATATTTAAACTTTGTATTTTTACTTATAACTATGTTAATTCCCGCGTTCGGCGGCAGTTTTTTATTTACTAAGATTTTATTTTACTAATTTATTAGAACTTTTATGAAGTTTTAAATTTGAAAAAATTAATTAAAAATATAGTATATATGCTTTGAGAAAATAGTCTTTCTATATTGTCAGATACAAAAGAATAACATTCTTACGATAATAAATAAAAGTTAATATATGTTGCTACATTTTGAGAAGAAACGATTCTAAAAAATGTTATTCAAGATTTAAAATTCATATTGCCAACAATGAAATAAGAAATTGTTATACTTATCAGATTGTTATTCCAAAAACAGTAAACCCATGAAACTCACCACAGCCAAACTATACAATGATTTAAATCTCATCACTCTCTTACCCAACTTAAGATCTTTCCTTTCTGTTTTTATTGCTTTTTATTGTTATTTTATGTGTGCAAGGTGCTTGCATCATACATGAGTCAGTGCTTGCTAAGCAAGCACCCATTAAAATAAAATAGAAAAAATGAAAATATATAATAGACGTAGAAAGACAATGTTGCTTGGCTCGGCAACACAAGACAACTACTAAACCCAATCAAGATCTATAGAGAGACTATAACTTGGAGAAAAAGGCTCTCGATTGCCAAACTCTTCTAAATAATTATTAACAAAACACTAATCCTATACACTAAACCAGATCACGTAGTTCAGGCCACACGTATACCAAATTTAGAGAGTACCACACTTGAAAAAAATTGCGTGACCTACTAATGCGATGTAATAATACATTAGTTGCTTATAATATTTAAAATATTTAAATTATTTTGTATTTTTATTTCATAGCCTTTGCTGTCTTTATAAACTTAGAACTGACTCATTAAAAATAGAATTTTGTTGCTATTTTCAAAAGGTTCCTTAGGGGGTGTTATTGGTTCTTGTACTTTAATGGATTTGGAAATCCAAACCAAATCCAGTGTTATTGGTTCTATGATTTTAAAATTCATATTAAAATCCAGTGTTATTGGTTCTATGATTTCAAAATATATAGTGAAATCTAGTGTTATTGGTTCTATGATTTTAAAATCCAAATATTATAAAGATTTGAGTTTTTATTGGATTTGAATGGATTTATAAGTATTTTCATGACTAAAATACAAATACCCAAATCCAAGATTTAACCTTGTTATTTGGTTGGATTTGAGTATTTTCTAAATCCAATGAGATAATGTATTTCTTATCTCTGGTTTTTTTTTTTTTTTGAACTTTCTCATCTCTGGTTTCACAAAGAAAAAAACATAATTTGTATTTGTTGGTTTGCGTTTGTTGAGTTATAAATTATAATCATATAACTTTTTAAACACACTCCCCATGATTATTCGCCAACATGGGGCTTGTTTTTTTTAGTCTCGTTTGCATGCATCCAGTGGTAACATAATCATTATTTCCCATTTGTTGTATATAAAATGTTCTAATTTTTTTGGATCTTGTTAGTCAAAACTCTAATCCGATTCTACCAATTAGAATAATCCGTTTCTGCCAATTAGAATATATTTTAATTAATATTGCTCAAAAGGATGAGAAGTAGGCTGCAATTTTATCCCAAACTAGTAGATGTGGTTTTCCTCCTAACCTTCGGTAGATATTAGGCAAAGAGACAAGACATACGTTTAAATTAAAATTATTATTGGGAAATCTACACAAACCAATTTAATTAGAGTTATGATTGCATCGAGAATAAATATATATTCAATATTATGGTATTAGTTAATGGTTATATATATGCGAAAATGAGATCAGGATATATAGCATAATAGTTTGTGAAAGTAATATAGTATGGCATCTTCATCCTGGTTCAAATCGCATATAATGCATTTGTTGAAAAAAAAAAATTGTAATTAATGTTTTTCTCAGATTATTATTGTAATTGTCATACGAGCAAATTATTTTTGAAACTAGTTCATATTCACACACAATTTGGCTTCATCACTTGATTGAGATTTTAAGTTGTATTGTTTACATATAGAATAGTGAATGTATTTTGATCATAATACATTACAAAGATTTCATTATAATATTTGCAATAAAAAATTTACACGAATACTAGTTTCTTAGTTTCTGCCATTACAATATAACTAACATAATAATTCAGTAAACAAAAATATATATATTTGAATTTGAAAAATAAAATACAACAAGACTAGAGTTTCTTCCTCTTTTTGCTTCTTGCTTGCAAATTGAGGATTGCTAATCTTACAACATATAACTTGTAAGAATGATGTCATTTTCATTATCATTCTCCTTTTCCTTTCTTTTTTTTTTTGGTACAAAGATTTTAGAAATAATTGCCCACTAAACCTTTTTTTTTCTTGGGTGCTTCTGTCTTTATTACGGTAAGCTTACTTCGTCANGGGGTAATGATGCTTGCACTTTGCACACTTCTTAAAAATTCTTATTATGTGTACCATAGAACAACGAGTAAATTTTGGTACAATCACTAATTAAAGTAGTAATATAGTAATAGTTAGATGTTAAAAAACAATTACTACTTTAAATAGATTTAATAGTGACAAAACCTGATAAATTTATTGGTTTAGTTTATTTCTTTTACAGCAAAGATAACGAAATGTATGAATCGTCCATTAAGTCAAACAAAACAGCCATGAAAGCTTAGACTAACGCGATCCTGCTAGCTGTAGTCTGTAAATAGCCAAGCATTTATTTTCTTTAAAAGTTTCAATAGTGAATATAAAAGTATTTTATATGTTTATTTCACATCATAAATTACACAGCATAAAAGTTGAAATATATAGTAATTTACAAGCCTACCTAATATTATTTTATAAGTTACAAATAGAAACGTTTTATATATATTTGACATTTCATGACAAAAAAAAATATATATACATTTTTGACATTTCGGGCCTAATACGAGATTCCAAAAAGATAAAATAATCAGATAAAAAGTAGGATTTGTCTTGACGTTTGATACAATACTTTGATTTGAAGTCACACTATTAGACAACTCTGGTCATCTGATTTTACGAATAAAAGATTTACCGTACTTTTGAAACTTTAAATAACACATTGGTTCTTTGCCAATAACTTCGGGCTATTTTAAGTATAAGTTGGGCTTCTTATAAGTTCTGTAACTATCGTACAACAAATATAAAAACGGGCCTTTCATCAGAAGTCGCTTGGGTTTTAGATATTTGAGAGGTATATACATATACATATTTATAAACACATTTGATATAGTAGTAGAGAGAGTACACATGGAAAGATGTTGAAGTTTTCTACGAATCAGGCTTCGTCTTCTTATACAACGAAGGTTGGATACAAGAGAAAAGGGATAGTCTCTGCTTCTTTGGTTTTATATCGAAGATAAACGATCTCAGAGGAATACGAGTTTTGCTACCTTGAGAAGATTGTGAGTTGGAACGGTTCTTTGATTCAGAAAGCGAAAACTCCTCACTCAATTTCTCAAGTGTCTTATCAGCTTCCCTCTGCAGTTTTGTAACTTGATCCAAACCTGCTTGCAGCTCCTGTGCTATCCTCTTGTTCTCCTTTCTCATGTTTGAAACCTCGCCTTCAAATTTAGCTCCTTGGTAAATCGTAAACTTCATTTCCGAGTCGTCAGAATCTGTTTTGAGAGCTTCTGTTATTTCGTTTTGTATGTCGTTTAGCGTTGAAGCTCTTGCGTTGATCTCCTCCTTTAGCAGCAAGCTTTTCTCAAGCCAGATGGTTATCTCAGTGCGGATCTCGCTGAGGTGTTTGTAAATGGGACGAACATTTGATCTGAGAGAATGCTTATCTTGATTCTTTTGCTCTATGATCTTCAATATCTCAACATGTAAGTCTTTAATCTCTGTATCGAACTGTTGAATCTGTCCAAACGACTTGCTAAACCTCACGAGCAGATTCAAATTCTCGCTTAATAAAGCATCAACTCGTGCTCCGAAATGCTCTTCATTTGGTGACAACATCTGCTTTTGACCAGCTATCGCGTTTATCGCATTATCTTCTCTGCAAATCAGCATGAACAATTGGTCCTTTTGTTGTTGTTGTTGTTGTTGATCCTTGGATCTAAGTTTTTGCGGATTATCACCATCATTCTTACCTTTAAGCAAGAGGTTGAGTTTTTGCTCTATGATCAGTTTCGTTTCTGTTTCCTCTAACATCTTCTTTACTTCTTTATAGTTCCGAAGTACTTTGGTGTATTCCGTTAACAGATGTTTCTCTCTACCTTCAATCCCATGTGTAAGAAACTGCTGCAATAATGCTTCATCTTCAGTTTTAACGTCTGATTTTGGTGGTGGTAACGAAGCTTCTTCCTTCGCTGTAGTTTCTTCTTGGTTAACTTCAACTGTATGATCTTTTTCAGAAGTAACCACTAATTCAGATGCTGATTTAACATTTTCAGACCCAACTGAATCATCAAGATTTTCCTCTGGAGACTTTGTATCAGTCGAAGATCTCGCATCAAGAATTGGCACATTAGTAGCCTTGAAATCTTCTTCTTCCCCTTCTTGCTTCAAGCTTTTTAGTCTCTCAGACAAGAAACTTAGTTTTACATGAGCTCGTGTAAGGCCCTTTTCAATGTTCTCACTCTGTTCTTCAACCGCCTTGTCTATATCCTTGATACCCTTCAGCTTTTCCTCCATCTCTGTTAGCTTCTTTCCCAAGTCAGTATTTTCATCAGTTTGAGATGGATTATTCTCTTNCACTCTGTTCTTCAACCGCCTTGTCTATATCCTTGATACCCTTCAGCTTTTCCTCCATCTCTGTTAGCTTCTTTCCCAAGTCAGTATTTTCATCAGTTTGAGATGGATTATTCTCTTTTTGCAGTGCTCTAATCTGCGCCTTGAGATCATCGATTTCTTCTCGTAGCCTATGTATCAAAGCTGCTTGAGATGAGAACAAGCTCTCCAAATTGATCACATCATTCACAAGCTCATCGATCTTATCAGCCACATCTGTAATGGTAAGACATGAGCTAGCAGCGTCAGAGTCGTATTCTTCAGTTAACTTCTTCTCTGGTGATTCAAACTCTTCATTTCTCTGGTTTCTTCTTTCATCACCAAGCAATGCATCAGAAAGATTACCAAACTCCTCTGTTGATTCTCTCATCTGTTTTCTTGTAATCTCTGTTTCTTTTACGTTCTTCTTCTGTTTATCTCTCAGCTCTTCCAATTTGTCTTGGCATGATTTGAGAGCTGTGGTTGACATCAAAACCTGAGCTTCTCCATCTTCTATAACAACACCTTCGTCAAACTCATCTTGCAAACTACAAATCTTCCCTTGTTTCTGCATGATATAATTCTCGATCTCCCAATACTTTGCAAGTCCATTCTCATAAGAACTCTTCACAAACTCTTTCTCAGTCTGCAAAACAAGAATCTCTTTCTGCAACTTATCAATCTCTTCCACCGCCTCGGTTTTACTCAGCCCTGACGACTTGTTGGCCGAGACAGCTTGTCCTTTGAAAGATTTCCTCGACCTGAACATCTTTGCAGCGTCAGAGTCTTTCATAGGCAAATCAGGAACCTTTGGAATATTCTGATTCGATGAAGCGTCTGTGTGAGTTTTATGGTTTCTAGGCGAGACAGGAGGAGCATCGTCGTCTTCGTTCATGGCAAACTCAGGGACTTGGTCGGGAAAAACAGATGCAATTGTTGTGTTTGCGTTTTGAAGCTCCTTGGAGATATGATCGTACCGTTCTGCTAAAGCACGATAAGCCTTGAAAGATTCTTCCACGAAACTTATCAATTCAGGCCTTCTCTTGTAGTACATTTCTGCACGCTTCGCAAATGAATCACCTTCATCTTCCAAAAGCTTAAGTGCGTATTGCACCTTCTCCTCGATATCTGATATCAAAATACGGATTATTTTTTCCATTTCTTCAGAAGTTATGAAAAATGTGAATAGAATTGTAAATCTAATGTTACCTTGAAGGTTTTCTTCGAGCCATTTGGATTGTTTGGTTCGAACGTGGCTTGCCCACCACCATGAGTACGCATTGCTTGCTGCTCTTCGTAGCATCCTTGTCCTCTAATTCTTTCTTTTTTGTATTTATTTTAAAAATTCAAGAAAACCTCATCTCTGTGATCAATATTTTGTGCTGAATTTTTTTTGTTTAGGAAAATCAGTAACTCGTTTCTTTTTGTTTGTTTGTGAATCTTGTTGATAAAAGAATGGTGGAGAGAAAGATTCGGTCTCTGAAGATGAGACATAGTAATGGTAAGTTGCTATTTAAAACGCATGCAACATTGGATCTGAATAGTCCAAAAAGCACATGTTATTCCAAATTAAACTATGTACGCATCACAGCCACAAAAGAGGAGATGTCGTTGTGACGATTCTGATGATGCAGTGTTTGTTGTTGACACTCATATCAAACAGTAACAAAAACAGAGGAGTCTCTCAATAAACTAACCACTTTATAAAAAAAAAACCATGAATAATTTGCTTATTGTTATTCCTTTTTTTTAAAGTTTTTTTTCTGTTTTTAGGTTACTTGATTAAAAGACATATCATAAATAGTTCTGAGCTCACAACGGACATCACAACAGGCGCCAAAGCAAACAAAATACACACCATTGATAAGATCTATCAAAGATAAACTACATACTATATATGTCCTGCTTATTTTTCACCTTGTATATTTTGAGAATCAATCAATTAAAGCAACAAAAGAAACAAACCATTTATACACATTTTTAGTCATTGAGAATTAAACTAAATACAGAAAGGTAAATATTGGATGTTTTAACAAAAATGGAAAATAATACACAAATCTCCAAGTCCTTAATATTCCATAATAATATGTGCCAATTGATGTTAAAAATAAGGGAAATAAAATATGCCAATTATGCCGGAGCATCATTTTAAGAGGCGAATCTACTCGCCGCCGCACGGGTCTGACGTGTCGGGACACGTGGCATTTCGATCACCACTTTACCCGGAAACGCTGCTCATTACGAAAACGGCACCGTATTTTCGTCTGCGAATTGCGAACCCCCTTCCTCTCTTCCCAGAAGCTCCTTGAAGAAGCTTGAGACCCTGAAATTTTGTTTGTTCCCTTGATTTTTGATTCTGAGGTTAGTTTGTTTTTCTGTCTCTAGGTTCATGTTTCTCTATCGAGTCTTTTGATTGTTACTTCGATTTTGAATTCGTTTTCGTCTACCAGTATGATTAAATTTCTCTTTTTACTTATCTCCGGCTGTGTATAAGTGTGCGGCGAGGCTGCTTGTGTTGGCCTTTGCTTTTATAATTGAAATTCGGCTTTTTTCCCCTCGAAATTATTAACTGATTGACCAATTTCATGCATTTCGTTAGTGATTGCTACGGTGGTTGCGGGTTGGCTTGGTGTTTAGTCTGTTTTTGCCTGAGGAATCTGGGTCCGTAGCTTTTGATATTGGATGTTTCTCGAGACGAGATTAGGTTTAAATAGCTGTTTTAAGTTAAACTTGAGTTATTTAGTTGGGATTATGATCCAGAAATTTTGTTCAAGTTGTTGAATTTAGGTTTCTGGTAATGAATATGGCACACCGACGGAACTGAGTTGTCTTGTGTTTCAATTCTGTGTTTCATTTCTACAGTGCAGGGTTCGTGTTGGCACTCGTTAGTTTCATTCCATTGTGCTGTGAGGCTTATGATCGGTGCTACTAACGCCGCTGGCTAACACAGTGACTCTGCTCGAAATATGGCCCTTTGTGGCTCATTGCAGTTGTCCCATGGCCTGGTTCTTTGCAGAAGCCAATTGTGCTATAGGCCAGAAAATGTATGTTTCTTCTGTTTTATCCCTTGAATCGTTTTCTCTTAATCCAGTTCCCCCTTTCGTCGTTCTAAATGTGTGCTTGTTCTTAGAGTTCCATGAGAAGGAGGCTGCATGTATCAAAGAGTCTTCTCTCATTAAGTGTTCCGGTAATATTTCAAAAAAAAGCTTACTTTAGTCATTCAACTTGGTTTGCTGATATTTAGTAACATATTATTCTTCTGTATACAGTTGGGGCAACATGGTTTCAGGAATCTTTTACTCTCAGATTACCTTCGTAGGCCTATTTCTTCAGTACCATGCAGTACCACCGCTTTTAGGTGTCATTCTTTTTCTGCAGGAGTCAATGTCATTGAACCTGCTATTAAAGCTGCCACTGTGGTGCTAACAAAGTAAGGCTTCTTGTTTCCTATAATCATTTGCAGAATGACCACTTGGAAAATTGTTAAACTATCATAATTTCTATTAGTTAATCTCTGTCGATCTGAAAGGCTGCATAGTAATCTCGAGGCATCTGACTCACAATAAATGAATTTAATTCTGGTAAATTCTCTTGTTCCTTTTTAATGCACTCTAAAATATCTTTACTCCGTGGTTTGCAGGTCACAAGGGTTAATACAACAATTCCCTCTTGTATATAAGTTGGTTCCAGCTGTTTCTCTTCTTATTTTCTCCCTGTGGGGTTTAGTGCCTTTTGTTCGCCAAGGAAGAAACCTATTACTCAATGTAGGTGTAGACATTTCAAGTTTATATGAACTTTTTTGTTCAATGCTTTCCTTTATGTGCTGCCTCAGTTCAAATTAATGGTGCTACTTGTATATGATATTCTGAAACTTTACCGTGAAAACATTGCAGAAGAATGATAACGGATGGAAAAAGAGTGGCACGTACCATGTTATGACTTCGTATGTTCAACCCCTGCTGTTATGGTTAGGAGCTCTATTCATCTGCAGGTATATCTATTAAAGAGTTCATTGGGACTCTGAGGTTCATTGTCGATATATTTTGGTGATAATACTTATTTGAAGTGCTTTGTTGAGATAATTGATAGATGGTTTATTTCTGTTGACTATTCCTTCTACAGGGCATTAGATCCTGTTGTTCTTCCTACCGAAGCTAGCAAAATTGTAAAAGATCGGCTTTTGAATTTTGTGAGGTCATTGTCAACAGTACTTGCATTTGCTTATTGCTTATCAAGGTAAGCGTGTTTCCTTTTCTATTTAATACCATGTATTTTCATCTTATGTTTTTGTATGTTAGTGGTTTGTTTCACGTGAAATTGTTATGTGGTCATCACATGACTTCTGATTCTGGTTAGATGTTCCCATGCAGTCTTATCCAACAAACACAGAAGCTCTTCTCTGAAACAAGTGACCCAAACGATACAAGAAATGTATGTAATGTAAAACTCAACTTAAGGAACTTTTCTGTTCATCCAGAAATATCTATAGAGTTATTATTCTTAGAATGTTTGGTCTATCTTACATGCCTTAGATTTGCGTTACTGCAAGTGTCTGCTTGCAAGATGATAAATCTAAGTGGTTTCTCAATATGTTTTGCTAATTTTCTCTTGGAATGGAACAGATGGGATTTCAATTTGCTGGGAAAGCAGTGTATTCTGCTGTATGGGTTGCTGCTGTTTCACTTTTCATGGAGTTGCTGGGTTTCTCTACTCAAAAGTGGCTCACTGCTGGAGGTCTTGGGACAGTTTTGATTACTCTTGCTGGTCGAGAGGTTAATCCTGAATCGCATTTTGATTACTAATTTCTATTCGTATGAGATTATATATCATTAAAACTGTGGTTTTTCTGTTCCAGATTTTGACTAATTTTCTATCAAGTGTTATGATTCACGCAACCCGGCCATTTGTTCTGAATGAGTGGATTCAAACAAAGATTGAAGGTTATGAAGTTTCTGGTACTGTGGAGGTTAGTATCATAATCTTCGAGCTTAGATATTGTGAATCTTTTCCTAGCTTCCATGCACATTACTCCTATGCCTGCACATTTCCTTAAAATTATCCACCTAACTTTCTCAAATGGTTGTTGCAATAAATTTACAGCATGTTGGTTGGTGGTCACCGACGATCATAAGAGGTGAAGACCGTGAGGCAATCCACATCCCAAACCATAAGTTCACAGTCAATGTCGTGAGAAATCTTACTCAGAAAACTCATTGGCGTATCAAAACTCACCTAGCAATCAGCCACTTGGATGTTAACAAAATAAATGTGCGTTTCCTAATTGTTATATGGTCTCTAACTCGTTATACAAGTTAAGTGCCAATCATGGGGTTTTTTTAGCTGATACTTGTTCTGAACTTTTCCGAACAGAATATTGTAGCTGACATGCGGAAAGTATTAGCCAAGAATCCTCAAGTTGAGCAGCAGAGGTTACATAGAAGGATATTCTTGGAGAATGTCAATCCAGAAAATCAGGCCCTCGTGGTTAGATTTCTATGCCTATTTCTTCTTATGCACCCATCTTGAAGGGAAGATCAGATATTTCAGGAAGTATTGGATTTTTTGGTTCTGACATCTGATTCTCGTTTTTACAGATATTAATCTCTTGTTTTGTGAAGACGTCCCATTTCGAAGAATACTTATGTGTAAAGGTAAATTGAAGTCTTTCATCTTATGTCTACCTAATTGTAGTCTTTTTTTTTATCTTGGATTGGCTTAAGTTCTTACACTCTTGGCAAAACAGGAAGCTATATTGTTGGACCTTCTTAGAGTCATAAGCCATCACCGGGCACGTCTAGCTACACCTATTCGTACAATCCGAAAGATGTACACAGACGCCGACGTGGAAAACGCACCATTTGGAGAATCAATGTACGGCCCTGGAGGTGTTGCTTCTCGGCGTCCTTTGATGCTAATCGAACCCTCTTACAAAATCAATGGAGAAGACAAACTGAAATCTCAAAACCGTGCGTCGAAAACAACTGCAGAGCAAGAGAACAAGGCTTCGAGTCCAAAGTCCAAAGAAACGTCTTCTCCAGACCCAAAGGCGAACGTGAAGGTTGGAGAATCTCCGGTTTCTGATACTAACAAGGTATCTGACGAAACAGGAGTGAAGCCAGGAACCAAACCTGTTTCTAAACCGGCTACCACTGCAAAAGATACAACAGAAGCATCAGGAGCTGAGAAACCAAATGCCAAGAGAAGTGGTACCACAATCAAATCACCAAAGAACGATACGCAGAACGAAACAGAAGGTTCGACATCATCAGTATCTAGATCAGCTTTAGAAGAGAATATAGTACTGGGTGTTGCACTAGAGGGGTCAAAGAGAACACTTCCAATTGAGGAAGAGATGCATTCTTCTCCCACGGAAACTGATGCTAAAGAACTCACCGGTGCTCGAAGATCTGGAAATGGCCCATTGGTGGCTGATAAGGAGCAGAAAGATGGCCAACAATCTCAAGCAAGCTCAGGTGCTGCTTCAAGTGAACAACAGTGAGATGGAAGGAAATGATTTTTTTTTTACACTCTTTTATGTTGTTGTAATGCGATTGAAATTAATTGATTTTTAATGATTTTTACCCCCCCACAATTCTGAAAGTTTGGGGGTGATAGATCGATATATTTAATATAGGGGTGGATTTGAGAGAGTTGGATGGGAGTATGGGATCAAATCATAAATATCCGAAATTGACGGTTGAGAAGTAGCTCACCTGTCTTTTATTCATAAATGCTTTCACTTCCGATCTCTCCGCCATAAATCTGTCTACTCTTTGCTCTCTTTGGGGAGTTCGAAGGATCTCTCTCGCTTAGTCGCAATCTCCACTCTCCATGGCGGGATTTCTCTCCTTCATCCGGCGCGCGTACCTCACTCTCTACAACTGGATCGTCTTTGCCGGATGGCAAGTCGAAGTCCCAATCTCTATTCTCTTCTTCTTCGTCTCGTGGGTTTTTGTGTTTTCTCGGAATTGAATGTTTTCTCTTTTTGGGTGGCATGTGGGGTTTCAGGGCTCAGGTTTTGTACTTTGCGGTCAAGACTTTGAAGGAAACGGGACATGAAAATGTCTACGACGCCATCGAGAAGCCTCTCCAGCTTGCTCAGACTGCCGCCGTTCTCGAGGTCCGTCTGCCATGAATTATTCGTCTTCTTTTGCATTTTTCCGCGTAATTAGAGGATTCGAGCAATTTGTTGCAACTAATTACTTCCTTTTTTCTCTTGATTCAAATCTGGAATTTTGGAACATTTCCGGGACTGGAGCAGATTCTTCACGGGTTAGTTGGTGAGTGATCTAACCAGTTACACTGATTTCAGTCTTGGACTTATACCATTTTCGATAAAAAAAATCTTAACATCATTGACTTGTTTGTGTTCTGCTGTGTCTCTCTAAACTCGAATAGGTTTGGTCAGATCTCCTGTTTCTGCAACTCTGCCACAGATAGGTTCAAGGCTGTTTCTCACTTGGGGAATCCTATACAGTTTTCCAGAGGTTACTAGCATTACTATCTAATTAACTCTCTCTTTCATGGTTGCAATTTTCATCACTTGATCGTTTGAAGTATGTTCCATTTACTTTCAGGTCCGATCTCATTTCCTTGTTACCTCGCTGGTCATAAGCTGGTCTATCACGGAGGTGATTATATATTTTAGTCTTCGTTTTTGATTTTGTTCAACCATTGAATATCACTTCACCGGTTTCATTCTATGTCTTGAATCTGAAAAATGTCTAAACATTGCTTCTCTTCATGATGCTTTGGAAGCTTCCTGTCACGTGCGTTATTTAAGTACAAATCAAGAGATTAGCTGTTACGAATTGAATTAAGCACGACTCATGGAAATTAAAATTGTGCCTTATAGATCATTTCGTTCTCTTTACTCCATTTTGGTTCAAGTGTTGTCCTAGTAGATTCCTGTTAGAGTCACGTGCTTCCACTAATGTGTGTTTGGTGAATAAGCCGGTCTGAATGCTTGGATGATTGCTTAATATTGCAGATCATCCGCTACTCCTTCTTTGGTCTTAAGGAAGCTCTAGGCTTTGCACCTTCATGGCACTTGTGGCTCAGGTGTGCAATTCATATGCAGTATAATACGCATTGATAATGGATAAATTCGTAAACCTGATCTCGTTAAAAAATTTCTTTCATTTAACCTGTTCAGGTACAGCAGCTTTTTATTGCTATACCCTACCGGTATCACCAGTGAAGTTGGTCTTATCTACCTTGCCTTACCACACATCAAGGTGGTAACACAACACGCTCAACCTTTTCTTTACAATACCAATTTAAACCATGAAGCGTTTACTATATGTTTCCTTTGTATATGCTTTGCCTTGTCAACTCTCTATTGATCGACTGCAATATTGATGCTGTGTATAAAGTTTTAGATTTCTAATACCTATGGTTCCATATGTTTTTTTTTTCTTTTTCTGCAGACGTCTGAGATGTACAGCGTTAGGATGCCTAACACATTGAACTTCTCATTCGACTACTTCTATGCAACGATACTCGTCCTTGCAATCTATGTCCCAGGCACAAACTCAGTTTGACATTTCTTGTAGAATATATCTCATGAATCTGTTTCGGTTCTAACTGGCGACTAATTTTGTCTTTCGTTGTTGGAATTGGGTTGTAGGTAGTCCACACATGTACAGGTACATGCTTGGTCAGCGTAAGAGAGCTCTCTCCAAATCCAAGAGGGAATAAAAGCTATAGAGAAGAGACCAGAGCTCATCAACTGATTTTCTCCTCTTTTGTGCTTCTTTCATGTACTTGTCTTTGTTAGACTTTTAAGTCTTTCTCTGAGCCTTTACTTTTTCTTTACTTCCTCGGCTGTTATTTAGTGTAATGCAGGTTACTATTTAGTGTAATGCGATGTTTAAGTTAATACGAAAATTATTGGCTCCTTCTCACTGTGATCCTGACATTTGATACCGTAGATTGATCTAATAGCAGAAAATGAAACATAGTTACAGAAGGAAAGAAAAAGTTGACTTTAGTTGTGTTTTTGGCAAAAATTCAGAAGTTTGTAAACTTTTTAACTTATAAAATTGAACGAAAGCTGAAAAGTTGTGAAATTTAAATCGTTCAGTCATACTGTCTCTTCACGATTTAAAAAGTGTTTTGAGATGTCATGAATAACATTTTATAACCTGAGTAACGCATTTTAACGTATGAAAAGTCAACGTAGTTCGTAATGATCTAAAATCGAACACGATAAGGCGTCGTGAATCAACACAGAGCACAAAAATATTTGTGTCTCGTAAGGCTTCAGGGTCGTCCCCATATTTTATTTTCTTAAGTTTAAAAAAATAAACAAAAGTGAAAAAGTCCAAAAACGGTATCGTATGGCTTTCCATCAAAAGCAGCTTCTCCGCCTGTCATTTTTTATTTTTGTAAACCAGACCGAGGGAAAATCTGCAGTGAGAAGCCAGAAAATAAAAACAAAAAAAAAATCTTGATTTTCTAGAAAATAAATTCAGAAACTTTTGAATTCTTCCGCTTGGAATTCGAAGTTGCTACTTCAAATTTTTTTTATTTTTTTGTGTGGTTTGGATTTTTTACTTTAAGAATTTTGGGGGGATTTTTTGGTTGGATGAAATGGCCGATCAGAGGAGTAAAACCAATAGGTGGAACTGGGAGGTGAGTGGATTCGAACCGAGGAAGTCGTCTTCGAATGCATCGTTTGAGGAGGGAGGTCACCGTACGACGGGTCCACTGGTTCGGCGGTACTCGATTTCGACGGCTTCGCATCCGCCTCACTCCTCGAAGCAAACACTTGCCTCCAATGTTCACGGATTGAAGGAGAAAGTTAAGGTGGAATGTCACTTCCTTTTTTCACTTTACACTCCACAGAATGTTTATTGTATTGGCTTAGTTTTGTCATTTCAGCGAATCTTATGGGTAATCTAGAACAAGTTTCGATCGGTTTTTAATGTAAAGACTGGATTTTTGTGCTTAGCTTTGACAGTTTCAGTAATTCCGTTGTTGGGCAAGTTGTATAACCGAGTTCTTGTGATAATTGGCTTGGGTTTTGAGTTGATTCGACTAAAAGAGGCTGGATTTGATTTCTCTTATTATAAGCTGAGTCTGTAGAAGTTGTGATCCAATAGGCTAGGTTGTGTAATTGGGGGATTTGATGGAGGTTTAGTGTTTTGCCATTGCTTATCAAGAAAAAAAAACGTGACTTGGTTGAACAGCTTGCCAAGGAAGATTACTTGGAGCTGAGACAGGAAGCTACTGATCTGCAGGAGTATTCTAATGCAAAGCTTGAGAGGGTTACACGTTATTTAGGTGTTTTGGCTAAGAAAAGCCGTAAATTGGGTAAGTTATGTATTCCACGTGGTATATTTGAAGTCTATGTAAATTGGCTAGCATCAAGAAAAACTGATTTGTTCATTACATTTGGTACATTTGTCACTGACGAAGAAGAAGAAATGTTGACAAGATAAGAATTGGTTGGCCTCTTTCGTATAATGGAAACTTTATAAATCCATGTATTTCCGATAATTGGAAAGTTCTTGAATCCATCTTTCTACTTCTCGTGGTGGCATTTCATTGTTTTATTTGTTTTTTTAGTGGAATTTGGTAGCGTGTTTTGTTCATTTATCTGCTTAAACCACCACAGATCAAGTTGTCCTCGAGACTGAGGCAAGGATATCTCCACTTATCAATGAGAAGAAAAGACTGTTCAATGACTTGTTGACGGCCAAAGGTACCATCTTTCATAGCCAATATTGTCTTTCTTCTGAGTATAGTTTCACTGATGTTCTGATACTTCTCTGCGACCTGATGATTAATGTAGAATTGTTTTTCTTTGTATTTCAGGGAACATAAAGGTGTTTTGCCGTGCAAGACCATTGTTTGAGGATGAAGGTCCCTCTATTGTAGAATTCCCTGATGATTGCACCATATGTGTAAACACTGGCGATGATACTCTGTCCAATCCCAAGAAGGACTTTGAATTTGACCGAGTTTATGGACCTCATGTTGGACAAGGTGAATACCATAGTTCATTGTGAATGTAGTCTCTCCTTATGTCACGAGCTGTTTCTTATTTTGATCTACAACATCTGCAACGCGACCTCTGTATTTATACTGTTATTTTTCCTCAGCTGCGCTGTTCAGTGATGTCCAACCTTTTGTTCAATCTGCTCTGGATGGATCTAACGTCTCCATATTTGCCTACGGACAAACTTCTGCAGGGAAGACATACACCATGGTTGCCATTCTTTCCCTTGTCTTCTACAAGTTTACAAATCGGTCACATATCAGTTGATTTTCTGTTACAGTTTGAAGCGCTCATAGGTCATCATAGCACTGTCAATTTTTTCCGGTGATTTGTCATCTCCCTATGGCTCTTCATTGAATCAGTTTTATCGACTGTTGCTTTGCCAGGAAGGTTTGAATCACGACCGCGGTTTATATGCTCGTTGTTTTGAGGAGCTTTTCGACCTAGCCAATTCTGATTCAACTTCAACATCACAATTCAGTTTCTCTGTCTCAGTGTTTGAGATTTATAATGAACAGGTGCTTCCAATCGCGTCTCAAGTACCAATAGTTTTGACTTTCATTTTCATTGCCAAGATGGTTAAATAATGGAATCTGAACCTTCTAATTCAGAAACTTTTCATTTTCAGATCAGGGATTTACTTTCCGAAGCACAGAGCAACTTGCCGAAGATCAACATGGGTTCTCACGAATCTATTGTAGAACTCGGACAGGAAAAAGTTGATAATCCATTGGACTTCTTGAGAGTCTTAAAATCTGCATTCCAGAACCGGGGAATTGATAAATCAAAATTTAATGTGACCCATCTGTATGTTTTATGTTGTGCTTGAATAGTTCCTCTTTTTTTTATATATATATATATATATATATGCAGATAATTCTCTGCTAAGGTTGTCAAGTCTCATGTCTTTATGGATGACTTGTCTCTTGGTAGGATTGTGACAATACACATATACTATAGCAACACGATTACTGGAGAAAAAATATATAGCAAGCTTTCTCTAGTTGACTTGGCTGGAAGTGAAGGCCTAACCGTGGAAAATGACAGTGGAGACAACGTCACTGATCTGCTGCATGTTATGAATTCGATTTCAGCGTATGTTCATACTCTATTTATTTATTTTATTCACTGCTCCCTTACCAGTGAACCGCACATATAACTTCCGTGTCTTTATCATGTATAGGTTGGGAGATGTTTTATCGTCTTTGACTTCAGAAAAGGATTCAGTTCCTTATGAGAATTCAATTCTTACAAGAATACTTGCAGATTCACTAGGTAAAAAATTTCTGTCTTTTTAGTACTTGAATAATTTTTCTTTGTTTCAAGGGTTTTGGCACCATTTTTTTTTAAAGCTCTTTGTAACTGAGATACAATTTCCTGTAATGTGTAGGGGGAAACTCTAAAACATTGATGATCGTTAACATCTGTCCAAGTGCGCAAAACTTGTCAGAGACAATATCATGTCTCAATTATGCTGCTAGAGCGAGGAATACTGTACCAAGCCTTGGGAATCGAGATACAATCAAGAAATGGAGAGATGTGGTAAGTGGATGTGGAATTGAAAGAAATAAACAATCAATCAAAGAGAATACAGACGTCAGATGCTTCAGTTCAGGATTTGACTTGATTGATCTATTGGTTTTATCTCTCTCTTTTTTTTTTTCTAAGTTTATCCCAAATTTTTAAAGAACAGAACGTAATTATGCTGAACATTCCTTTTCCAAATATTCGTTTTTGTTTAAAAATTGCAGCGTAGATAACCTTTTGTCCTGCAGGCAAGTGATGCTCGGAAGGAGCTGTTGGACAAAGAGAGAGAGAATCAGAATCTGAAACAAGAGGTTGTGGGCTTAAAACAAGAACTTAAAGATGCTAATGACCAGTGTGTATTGCTCTACAGTGAAGTTCAGAGGGCGTGGAAAGTTTCATTTACATTGCAATCAGATTTA
Organism: Alliaria petiolata; assembly: GCA_020283515.1. Lineage (NCBI taxonomy): Eukaryota > Viridiplantae > Streptophyta > Magnoliopsida > Brassicales > Brassicaceae > Alliaria > Alliaria petiolata. The sequence goes on along the minus strand of JAHZTW010000001.1, from coordinate 164,116,289 downwards.
AAGGTTAGACAGCTTCACCTGGGTTCTTGTTTGGCTTTACTACAGTTCTTCATAACTTTTGCTTGCTGCTAATGTCCATTTTGTGTTTCATGCAGTCAGAGAATACTATGCTTGTAGACAAACATAGATTTGAGAAGGAGCAGAATTCTCAGTTAAGGAATCAAATAGCTCAACTTTTACAGTTGGATCAGGAACAGAAGCTGCAAATGCAACAACAAGATTCCACCATTCAAAATCTCCAGGTTGGTGCTCCATGATTATTAGTATCTCTACTCTTTAAGTTTTAAGATCTATCTTAAGGCTATGGGTTTTGAAATTGATGACTTCTCTGCACATGATAGTCATATAAAATTCTCTTGTTTTTCATTGAAATTTTGATGCAGGCTAAAATAACAGAATTGGAATCACAAGTAAGTGAATCCGTTAGATCTGACACAACAAGAACAGGAGATGCCTTGCAATCTCAGGGCATATTTTCTTTACCAAAGGCGGCTGAGAGCTCAATTGATTCTTCTTCTTCTTCTGTTACCAAGAAACTTGAGGAAGAACTGAAAAAACGTGATGCACTGATTGAGGTTCTTCTCTGTCTTACTCTTGAACATATTCTGATTGGTGTTCGTGCCCTCTGGCTGAACCATTGATATTTGCACTAGTACATTTTATCTGAAGAGTACGATTTTTTCCCCGCAGAGGTTGCACGAAGAAAACGAAAAGTTGTTTGACAGATTAACAGAAAGGTCGATGGCTGTTTCGACCCAGGTAGTTATTTGCTCTTGTACATTTATGCTACATTAAGCATGAGTTCTATATCATAACTCTGTTCTTTATAAATTTCTACTGTATGTTCAACACTATGCACGTAGAGATTTTTACTTGCTCCCAGCACTCCAATGTTTAAGCGTTCTTATTGACTTTTGAATTTAGGTGTCGAGTCCCTCATCAAGAGCCTCGCCAAACATTCAACCTGCCAATGTTCACAGGTGATTCTGTGATCAGTTTGAAACTATTGAGTTCTGGTTCTGTCATTTTCATTATAATCTGTGATCAGTTTGAAACTATTGAGTTACCAACTGATACGTAATAATCTTTCTCCGAAGAAATGGTAGGGGTGAAGCTTTTTCGGCAGAAGCTGTTGCTTCACCATCTACAGCAAATAAGAATGCCGGAGCGATTACTGTAGTAAAATCTGGTTCTGATATAGTAAAAACCACTCCAGCTGGAGAATACTTGACAGCTGCATTGAATGACTTTGACCCTGAAGAATATGAAGGTCTTGCTGCTGTTACTGACGGAGCAAACAAGCTACTAATGCTGGTACTTGGTTAATAGCTAATTTTTTTTAGACTTCTACCTTCTTTCATGTTTCGGAGAGAAGGTTATGATGGACTCTGCATATCTCCAAACATTTCTCGCTGTTGCCTTGCAGGTTTTGGCAGCTGTCATCAAGGCTGGTGCTTCCAGAGAGCATGAGATCCTTGCTGAGATCAGAGATTCTGTCTTTTCATTTATTCGGAAAATGGAACCAAGAAGAGTAATGGATACCATGCTTGTTTCCCGAGTCAGGATATTGTACATAAGGTCTTTACTCGCGCGATCACCTGAGCTTCAGTCCATCAGGGTGAGCATAGGCATACGACCGTAGCTGATTTTTTTTTTTGTTTTCTTAGCTTTGTAAGAAAACTAATCCAACACTCTTCTTTTAGGTCTCTCCTGTCGAATGCTTTCTTGAGAAGCCTAATACTGGTAGAAGTAGAAGCACAAGCAGGGGTAGCAGCCCAGGTAGATCCCCAGTTCGGTATCTTGATATGCAGATGCATAGCTTTAAGGTAAATATAAAGCCAGAAAGGAAAAACAAGTTGGCATCTGTGGTTTCAAGAATGCGTGGACTTGAACAGGTAGATTTTCAAAGATGCTTGATTTTACCTAATATGTTAAACATCATGAGACACTTATGCTCTTGAATGTAATCATCTAGGATTCTGGGAGGCAGCAAGTTACTGGTGTCAAGCTGCGGGAGATGCAAGATGAAGCCAAAAGTTTTGCTATTGGGAACAAGGCCCTAGCCGCATTATTTGTTCACACCCCGGCTGGTGAACTGCAGCGTCAGATTCGGTTATGGCTTGCAGAAAATTTTGATTTTCTTTCCGTTACCGCAGATGATGTGTCGGGAGGAAGCACCGGCCAACTAGAGCTTCTTTCCACGGCAATTATGGATGGCTGGATGGCTGGACTAGGGGCTGCGGTGTCACCTCATACAGATGCTCTCGGGCAGCTTCTATCCGAGTATGCAAAACGTGTCTATACTTCTCATATGCAGCACATGAAGGTACGCTGTTTCATTGGTCATAACAATATTCTGAGTGGAAATGGCTGGCTTAGCACGCCCTGTGTTGAGGTCTAAGGTATTAGTCTGAACAATTTTGTTTGGAATGATGTCTAATATGGAACCGTGTTATAGGATATTGCTGGTACCTTGGCGGCAGAAGAGGCAGAGGATGCTGGTCAAGTGGCTAAGCTTCGATCAGCTCTTGAGTCGGTTGACCACAAAAGAAGAAAGGTACACCACCTCGCCTGAAAATAAATGACACAGTTCTGTGGTTACTTCGATTGTTTTTGTAGAAACGTTCTTGTGCTCTGACTTCCGTTTGCTCTGGTTTATCAGATTTTACAACAAATGAGAAGTGATGCAGCTTTGCTTAACTTGGAAGAAGGCAGTTCTCCTGTTCAAAACCCTTCGACCGCAGCTGAAGACTCAAGATTAGCGTCTCTCATTTCTCTGGATGGCATATTGAAGCAAGTCAAGGTATTTTGAGACCATGTTGCTTCATACTTGATCTTGGTTATAGTTAATTTGTGAGAAGAATAGTGGTCAACAGCTTAATTTGCATCTTGCAGGACATTACAAGACAAGCCTCTGTCCATGTTCTGAGTAAAAGCAAGAAGACAGCATTACTTGAGGCCCTTGATGAACTCACTGAGCGAATGCCTTCTCTTCTTGATATCGATCATCCATGTGCACAAAGAGAAATCGCTACAGCACGCCAGTTGGTCGAGGTACTTTTTTTAATTTCCATTTTTAATTTTAGTTCCTCCACGAAGGTTTCATATAGATACACAAAGAACTCTCTCTACCTTGTTTCTTTCTGATTTTATTAAATGCAGACAATCCCTGAACAAGAGAACAATAATCTTCTGGAACAATCACACGACCGGAGACCCTCATTAGAATCAATATCCTCAGGTGAAACTGATGTGTCTCAGTGGAACGTTTTGCAATTCAACACGGGGTCTTCAGCCCCATTTATCATAAAATGTGGAGGTAACACCAACTCGGAGCTCGTGATAAAGGCTGATGCACGCGTTCAAGAGCCCAAAGGAGGTGAACTTGTCAGAGTTGTCCCACGACCTTGTGCTTTAGCGAACATGAGCTTAGAAGAAATGAAGCAAATGTTTTCTCAGTTACCAGAAGCTCTAAGTTTGCTGGCTTTAGCTAGAACAGCTGATGGCACAAGAGCTCGCTACTCTAGACTCTACAAAACTCTGGCCATGAAGGTTCCTTCTCTCAGGGACGTTGTTGGTGAACTGGAGAAAGAGACCTAAGTCATGAAACGGCATAGAGATGTTGCAGAGATGCTATCCAGCAACCGAGGTTCCTTGTGTCCTTGTGGGGTTTTTGGCTGGCCTAGTTGGGCGCATTTATACTACCTTTTAGCTCCAGATTTATTTGTGTGTAATATGTAACTTGGCTTTTGTATCTTGCTCTGATTTACTGACACGGCAATAAACTGGTGCAAGATTTGATTTGAGAGATTTTCAAGTAATAAACCCAAAAGAGAAATATTGGTTCATGAGATTAGGTTCATAGCAAGCAAAACAGATGTGTCTAGCTAAATGCTGAGTCTTAGATACACAGAGAAAAACAATCAACGCATAGGTTGAGGTGGAAAAAGGTAAGGGACCGTGGTGGTGTGGTGCGTTGAGTGGTTCTTGTTTTTGGCCCTATCAGCTCTGGAGAGATAGAAGCATCCCAATTCAACGGTGGAAATGCACTCGTCGGCATCGACGTAGAAGATGCAGTTTTTGTCGAGGCCAGGGAAGGAGCTAGCGGGGACACAGAAAGGCTCCGACTTTGAAAGGTAAATACAAAGATCTCCAATGTCTCGAGTGTAAGAAGCATTCCCTTGCTCGTCAAGCCTGAACACCATAAAACATTTGGTTCCCAAATCGTCGTCAGTGCCATAATGGGCAGACCTGTACCAAAGAACAAGGAACGTCTCGCCGGCTGATGATTCCACCAAGTACTCGGTCCTGTAACAGGAATCCAAAAGCTCCCTTTCTTTCATACTCGACCTGGGAAGGTTTCGAAAATGCAGCTTTTGCAACTTGTGCTTGCCCTCGAGACCCCAGGATCCCACATAGCCGCCTCCAGCAGCGGGCAAGGAGAACATCTGATCTCTCTGGGAAAACATGACACGTGAGTTGAAGAAACTCGGGTCTGTGATTCGGATGTTGGTCCACTCGGTGCCGGAAGCTGGCCTACACAGGCTGAGCTGAGGTCCCAAGAACTTGACGGCCAAAACACACTCGTCGTCGTCGTGATCATAACCTTCAGGAGAAGTAGGGGACATGGCCACGCTGGTGACAATCTGGGTCTGGCAATGAGGTAGGGGTCGAATAGGAGGCAGTGAAATGCGTTTCGGGTCCGACTCTGATGCATTTACCTTCATATCGTCTTGGAGACACAAGCAGCTCTTCTGTTGAGTAACGACCCAGCCTTTGGAAGCTCCGATCGTTCCCTTTGCCTCTAGCAACTTAAAAGGCACCCTTCTTTCTATCTCTAGTACATCCCAATCGGAAGTAGTGTAAAAATTTATCACACCTGCGTCTCTGTAAGGGATAGATGTGTTTGAGCCTAAGATGAAATAAGGTGGACATTCTTCCTTGACAAGGCTTGGGGAAGATGAAAACAAACGAAACCTCTGCATCTGCATCTGCATCTGCCGAGGAGAGAGCTTCGAGGTTCTCCAGAGAAACTGAGACAACATTGTCGCCTTATCTCAACGAATATCTCAAATCCGACACCGTATTCTCTTTGCTTTTTAGACTCCGGTGGAATCAATCAGATTAGAGTGTCTATTTAAAACCTTAAAACCTTCGCCGATTTAAGCGTGGTCACCAAGTTCTTTTATTTCCTGCCCTTTACTTGAAAGTTGAAATGTTGAAACAAAAAAAGGCAGTAATTATATTTTATTTTAAACGATATGGAAAACATTATTTTATGACTTCGTTTGTGTTTTAGGAAAAGTAAATATTTCGTTTTAACTTTTTAAGTGATGTGTACATATTATTTAAACCTAGAAAGAAAGAAATTGAGTTTACCCAAAGTCCAAAAATAAGAGATAATCGAAATTGAGTTATATTTATCCCTTGTCTCGAGAACTGACGTTGGAAGCAAGAGATGAGAGAACAAGACGACGGTTTCTGCCGTTGGTCTGAAATACTGCGAGTCCGCGAGTCCTCACATCTTTCTGCAGAGACGAGCTCCGAAGCTAACAGCTGAGTACAAAACAGAGGATTGACAAGAGATTGTTTGGGACGCATTTTTGGATATCTTGCATTGCTCTGATTCTTGGATCATATATTTGGAGTCTGGTATTAATCTAATAGACTAGTTTAACATCTCCGGAACGTTGAATCCGTCAAAAAATTGGAATTTTGGTATCACAAAAGTGAACTCATCTTAGAAAATTCCTTATAAATAAAAGAGAATACTATTATCATAATAGATGACGAGTAGCGAATTTAGGGATATGAAATTACGAACCGAATTGAGAAACTAGGAATTATACCCATTACATGGAAAAAAAAGATGGAATCTCCAACTTCTGCATAGAATTTGGAAACCGGAGTTGCTTGTGCTAGAAGGAAGATTGTACGGACCGGTCCTAAACTACATACATAATGCATCATAAGCAAGAGTTTCAACGAGGAGTGACTCTAGTGATTGAATCTCCAACTTTTGCATAGAATTTGAATCGCCAACGGTCCGTACAAAATCCCTCTGTTTTCATTCCATCAATAAAATAAACATTAGAACACACACGAGACTAGTGAAGGCATCATCAAACTCGATGGAAGAACATTATATCATCTTCAACGAGGTTCCAAATCTGTATTGGACGCATCATTGATAGAACAAGGAACCGTTTTTTTTTTGCGATCATCTGAGAAGGAAATGGCATTCGGTATTCCTCAGTTCCTCCAAGAAATTGAGATTAGGAGACAAGTCAATGTTACCGTGACAACGACGGTCTTGTCTTCGTTCTAGAGTTATTATGGTGGGTTTCAGCTTTCGATTCAATCAGAGCCGTTGATTCTGACAGTTAAATATATTTTTATTTCCAAAGAGAAGGGATTTGACGCTTGAGGAATAAATGAGGAAATAAATAAAATTTTGCAAAGTATCAGAAACGACGTCGTATATATTTTACAACACTCGGGTTCAAGAACAGAGATGCTGCATTTTCAACAAAGGATATTTATTAAAAGACCAAACAGAATGCTTGATCATAATCACGTGACATGAGCAACAAGGGAGAAAAAACAATCAACGCATAGGTTGAGGTGGAAAAAGGTAAGGGACCTTGTTGGTGCGGCTCGTTGAGAAGTTCTTGTCTTCGGCCCTATCAGCTCTGGAGAGATAGAAGCATCCAAGTTCAATGATGGAAATGCACTCGTCGGTATCGACGTAGAAGATGCAGTTTTTGTCGAGGCCAGGGAAGGAGCTAGCGGGGACACAGAAAGGCTCCGACTTGGAAAGGAAGATACAAAGATCTCCAATGTCTTCAGTGTAAGAAGCATTCCCTTGCTCGTCAAGCCTGAACACCTTAAAACATTTGGTTCCCAAATCGTCTGCAGTGCCATAATGGCCAGACGTGTACCAAAGAACAAGGAACGTCTCGCCGGCTGATGATTCCACCAAGTACTCGGTCCTGTAACAGGAATCCAGAAGCTCCCTTTCCTTGGTACTCGACCTCGGAAGGTTTCGAAAACGCAGCTTTTGCAACTTGTGCTTGCCCTCGAGACCCCAGGATCCCACGTAGCCGCCTCCAGCAGCGGGCAAGCAGAACATCTGATCTCTCTGGGAAAACATGACACGTGAGTTGAAGAAACTCGGGTCTGTGATTCTGATGTTGGTCCACTCGATGCCGGAAGCTGGCCTACACAGGCTGAGCTGAGGTCCCAAGAACTTGACAGCCAAGACACACTCGTCGTCGTCGCATTCAAAAACTTCAGGAGAAGTAGGGGACATGGCCACGCTGGTGACAATCTGGGTCTGGCAATGAGGTAGGGGTCGAAGACGAGGCAGTGAAATGCGTTTCGGGTCCGACGCTGATGCATTTACCTTCATATCATCTTGGAGACACAAGCAGCTCTTCTGTTGAGTAACGATCCAGCCTTTGGAAGCTCCGATCGATCCCCTTGCCTCTAGCAACTCAAAAGGCACTTTTCTTTCTATGTCTAGTACATCCCAATCGGAAACTGTGTAAAAACCGATCTCACCTGGCTTATCCTCACTGTAAGGGCTAGGGGTGTTTGAGCCTAAGATGAAATAAGGTGGACATTCTTCCTTAGCAAGGCTTGGGGAAGATGAAAACAAACGAAACCTCTGCATCTGCATCTGCCGAGGAGAGAGCTTCGAGGTTCTCCAGAGAAACCGAGACAACATTGTCGCCTATCTCAACGAATATCTCAACTCCGACACCGTATTCTCTTAGACTCCGGTGGAATCAATCAGATTGTAGAGTCGATTTAAGCGTCGTCACCAAGTTCTTTTATTTCCTTTCCTTTACTTGAAAGTTGAAAGTTGAAACAGAAAAAGGCTGTAATTATATTTTATTTTAAACGATATGGAAAACATTATATATGACTTCGTTTGTGTTTTAGGAAAAGTAAATATTTCGTTTTAACTTTATAACCGATGTGCACATCATTATTTTAACCTAAAACTAAGTAATTTGAGTTTACCCAAAGTCCAAAAGTCAAAACTAGGAAAATACAATGAAACCAAAGTTGAAACTTTTAGAGATCGGGGATGATTGTGTGTAGTAGTAACTTGCCTTTTGTATCTTGCTCCTTGCTCTGAGTGGAAATTTTAAAATTGCTTTCTCAAGTCTCTTAAATGATCGACAAAATCTACCGAGACACATTCACAAGATATATATATATATATATTTTTTTATTAATTATCCCAAACCGGGAAAAGGAGCTGGTTACAAACACGAACCGGAATTAGAACCAAACCAATGGAAACCCTAGATGAGTGAAAAAAAAGAGCTTCCAAGATCCGTCCCCGTTTTTTTTGAGCCATGATCTCAAATGTCCCTTTTGCTCAAAACCAAATCTCTTATATCCCTTTTTAATCTCTTATATCCTTCTAAATGTGAAAAGACAAATTTATCCATTGAATTAATTTTACAAAAGAAAAAGAAAAACAAAATTACAAAAGAAAAAAAAATGAAAGACACGGCTTGCTCTCTTGTTCGCGGCTCGAGCTAGTCGACGAGAAAAAAAAACAGAAAAGTGAAACTCAATTAGAGCTCTCTCCGTTTCTCGTTCTCAGCTCAGTCGCCGGATCGCCGCCACCGTCGATCCTTCGCCGCCGTTTCTTCACCTAATCGTCTCCGCCTTCCTCTAGCTGCATTGTAATTGAAAATCCAGGTCTGTTCTTCAACACGTTGGTAGTTGAACTGCACTATTAGGAATTAGAAATTGAGGAATTCAATTAATTTTGGGCATTAGATTTTTTAGTATGCACATTGGGTGTTTTACCATAGTTTATGGGTCGATTAGGACTTTAAATCGGTAACTAATGGATTACAGTGGATGAATCGTATTGAATTGTAAGTAGATTAGAACCTAAATCGATCCAATTTGAGTTCTTGCGATAGGAAAACTGGGTGAAACTAGTACTACTGGTAAATGTAGTATAACTAGGAAAACTGGTATTACTGAAAATCATGATTTATTGAGTAAAACTTGGTGCAACTGGTATTACTTAGTTTCAGAGAAGGTATAACTGTAGATAACTAGTATTACTAACTCATGTTTTTGTATTGTTTTGGCAGGATGAGCAACAACGTAGGCATACATTTTAAATACCAAGGTCGCATGTATAGTTTAATGTTGAAGACGGACACAACTTTGTCGATGATAGAAGCTAAGATATACAAGAAGCTTGGCTTAGATGAAAGTAAGGTTAAATTGCGATTGTGTTACACTCCAGTGCTGCTGGATTCTGAGGGAACTCGATGTGAGGATGAGTTGATTATTTCTGATACTGAGGATCTGTCTGTTTATATGGAGAACCGTAAATGTATTTTGTATGTGGAGATCATCAGTAGATCGAAATTGCCTGAGGAAGTGTCGAGAGTGGACAAAAGTTCTATTGGTATGAACTATGTGGAGTTGCATTCAACTGATGAAGAAATCAGAGGTAATGCCATTACTTTGTACGTAGACAAAGAACAAGCAAAAAAACAATATGAGGCGATAGAGGATGATGATGATACATCATGTGGTGAATGCGAGGATAACAATATGGATAGATCGGATATGCGTGATGAATATGATGAAAGTGCAGCTGCTGTAGAATGTAGTCAGTTTATAGAGGCATGGGAAGACGGTTTGGGTGTGAGTGTGCGTCAAGAATTTCCAAATAGGAAGGCATTGCAAGAGTTAGTGGATAGAGCCGCATTTGTTAACTGTTTTGGTTATGTTGTAAAGAAGTCGGATAAGACACGATTAGTGCTAAAATGTACTCGAGAAATCTGTCAATGGGGTTTACGAGCTGCAAGGATTCCAGAGACAGATATTTTCTCGATTAGAAGGTACACGAAGATGCATACTTGCTCTCGGGCTAGTCAGAGTTCAAGCAACTTGAAGAGGAAAGGCAATCCACGATTAGTTGCAGCTCTTTTGCATGACGATTATCCAGGACAAATGGAAACTCCAAGTCCTAAAATTATCATGGATCTTGTTAAGACAAAAGTTGGTGTGAAGATATCATACTCCACAGCGTTAAGAGGGAAAAATCAAGCTGTTTCTGATTTACGTGGTAATCCAGAAGAAAGCTACAAACTGTTGTATTGTTATTTGTACATGTTAGAGGATGTCAATCCTGGTACAATAACAAGGGTGAAGTTGGATGAGAAGGGAAAATTCAAGTACCTATTCATAGCTTTGGGAGCTAGCATTGAAGGCTTTCGAGTCATGAGAAAAGTGATAATTGTGGATGCAACTTTTCTGAAGAACGGATATGGTGGTGTGCTAGTTTTTGCCTCAGCTCAGGATCATAATCGTCATCATTATCCAATAGCGTTTGGTGTACTCGATGGTGAGAATAATGCTAGTTGGACCTGGTTTTTCGAGATGCTGAAAACTGTTGTAGAGGATTCTTCCGAATTGGTATTTATGAGTGACAGAAATGCAAGTCTCATCAGCGCCATAGCTAATGTGTATCCCCAGGCTCATCATGGGTATTGTGTATGGCATTTGTCCCAAAATGTGAAATGTCATGCTTCTAACGTCAACAAAGACGTAGTGGCGTGGAGATTTATGGAGTGCAGTAGGTTTTACACGGTGGCTGAGTTCAACTGTGCTTATAGTTCTTTTAAGACGAGATATCCTTCTGCGGCCAAGTATTTGGAGGATAGTACCGTCAAAGAAAAATGGGCAAGGAGTTTTTTTCCAGGCGACAGGTACAACATAGATACAAGCAACTGTGTGGAATCGTTGAACAGCGTTTTCAAGGACGCCAGGAGGTACTCTTTAATACCCATGCTTGATGCCATAATTAATAAATTTTCGGATTGGTTTAATGAACATCGGAAGGATGCCGTCGCTGGATCGACTGATAATAAACTGGTACCTTTAGTGGAGAACTACTTGCACGATTTATGGGCTGTCGCTAAGAAATTAACTGTGATAGAGCTAAACAGTTTCCAGCTTGAATACAATGTCATCGATAGGGATGGAAAGCCTTATTTGGTGAACTTGCTATTGAAAAGGTGTAGTTGCAGGTTCTTCGATATTGAAAGGTATCCTTGTGTGCACGCCCTAGCCGTTTTCATTGATTTGCAAACCTGTGGTGAGATCAGAACAGAATTACATGAATTGTGTTCAAAATATTATTGGACGGAATCGTGGACAATGGCGTATATGAGGACAATTTATCGAGTGCCAGATAGGTCTGTATGGAATGTTCCAGATTACATCAAAGAGGTGCAGATCATACCTCCGGATCTAGTCAAAAAGAAAGGGAAAAGGAGAGTTAAAAGGTTTCCATCGGCTGGAGAACGGCGTCCAAGGACGCAAAATAAAAGGCGGCCAAGACAAGGACTCCAATGGTTGTTATTTGGAAATTTTAGTAGTGTTTGATTTTCTCTTCAACTTCTGTTTTGTAAAACATCTATGTAAAACTGGTTTTTCGTTATGTAATACTAAATATTGCTTATGTGGCTATTGGGTAATACATGTATAACTGAGCATTACTGAGCAGACGTATATATAGTAAAACTGGTAATAATAAGTGGACGTATATCTGGGAAAACTGGTATTACTGATTACAGTTGATTATGAAAATAATTAATTTTGATTTCGATAAAACCTTAACCAGAAAAATGCATAAAACGTTGTAAAGGTCATAAATAAATTAGATAATGTGTATGAAGTTGGAAATTATGAAATTATTTCATATTGGGTTATTAAAGAAGAATGTACACAATATACTCCTTATACTTTTAAGGTCACTTTGTAAATTATAACTAACTTAGGATGACAAAGTTACATAAATCTTCAATTCAAACATAACATTACATGAATCAATCATAATTATATGTTAATTGATTTATATCAACTGTAAAACTAAGAAAACAAATGTTAAGATTAGGTAATACTAATTAAACTGGAAAACAGCCAAAGTAGAACTATTTGGAACATTCGTAGAACTACTATATTCTGTATAACTAAGTGCAAATTTTTTTGGCGCCCAAACTTAATATATCCAAATTTTTTGGCGCCCAAACCTCTAAATTCTCAATTTTTTGGCGCCCAAAACCTAAAATCTCCAAATTTCTTCCCTTTCTTCTCATTTTCTTTCATTACCAAATTTTCCAATTCCTCTCTCTCTCTCTCTTTCCTCTCTCCTCTCCCCTCTCTCATTCCCGAACTTCTCTCGAGCGCTCCAATCCTCGAGCTCCTCTCTTTCACTATTCCGAACATCTCTTCACTATGGACCCGACCTATAGTGACGAAAAGAGGAATAAGAGGCTAATCGACAGGCTTTACTTTATTGCCGATGGTGACTATGGCATTCCGACAAGATGTCCATGTGGAGGAAAAATCATAGAGGAGACCTCTCAAAATGAAGCCGACCTAGGAAGGAGATACTTGACCTGCAATGTGTTTAAGGTATAATTTCGGTTCGAGATTCGTTTTTAAGGTACATTTTCGGGTTTTAATTTTATATTTTATGGTGTAGGATGATGGCTATCACATAAGGAAAATATGGGTTCAAGCTGTCGAAGAAGAGGTTGCTAGGTTAAGGAAGGAAGTTGATGAACATGAAGTTCAGATCAAACAATTGCGTTTTGAGCAAAAAAACAATGCTGAGGAGATTGCAAAGTTGAAGGAGTTAGTGGCGGGTATTGTGGATCGTGATGTTTAAGACCTTTATCTTTGTTTTGTAAAACTTTTCTTTGTTTTGTAAGACTTTTCTTTGTTTGTTTACTCGTTTTGTAGCTCCTCTCAGCTCCTTATCTATGTCGTGTCTATGTTTTATAAGATTTTTCTATGTTTTTCTAATACCAACATAATCTACATAGTATTTCTAGTAGTACGAATTACAAATACAACATAGTTTTACATAGTAATACTATGTGTACCGAATTCAAATACAACATAATTCTACATAGTAATTCTAGTAATACGATTTTTTTAAAATAACATAGTTTTACATAGTAATGCTAGTAGTACCGAATTCAAATACAACATATTTGTACATAGTAATTCTAGTAGTACGAATTTCAAAAACAACATAATTTTACATAGTAATACTAGTAGTACCGAATTCTAGTAGTACGAATTTCAAACATTCCAAATTCAAAAACATACCAAATTCAAAAACTACAAGTCCAAACAACCAACATAAGAAATAGAGATAGTCTTCACTCCTTATCGTTTCTGTTTCGTCGACCGTGTGGCAGGCCTACTCGTGGCAATCCGTTTACCACCCTTTTTTGACGTCTCCCCTCTTGTTTGCTCCTGCACGTAAGCTTCCAACGGTGCAACTCTGTCGGCCAACCCATCAACTCTTTCGCCCAACCCATCAACCTTGTCTTCTATTACCTTCAACCGTTCGCCCATACCTTTAACAACCTCTACCAATTCAGTTAAAGGCGTGTTTACCTCACTTGCATTGACGGCTATTTCAGGTTCCACTCGCACTCGGGAAGCCACATCTTCGTTGTACATCTCTTCAAAGCATATGGTATATCCTTGACCAAGACGACGCATCCAACTGTCAACAACGACATCATGCTTATCATCGTCGTCATCTTTTTCCGTGATTCGAGCCAGAAGAGATTTTTCTTCATCTCTAGCCATCAGGATACTATCAATGTCCTGTGAATGCAAACAATGAATATAAAGTTTAAAATCAAAACAACCCAAAATAATTCTCATGCAAAGGATAACTAACCTTAGTTCCACCAAGTTTTTCATTTATTTTCTCAAGAGGAAACCCTTTCATTTCGCTTTTCTTAAACCTTGTTTTGCACATCCGAGGGCAACTCATGTCTGCGCCTGGATTACCTTCTCGGAAACTAATCCCCAATTCTGAAATTGCCTCAAATGCCAAAAACTACACAAACCGCATATACTTAGAGTTAGCTTTAATTATAACAACTAGTAATAATGACTAATACCTCAAAACAATTTAACATACCTCCATAGGAATACAGAAACCGGGAATCGGCCATAATACACCCTCTTTGACGGTCCCTCCGAAATGAGTCATGGTGTGCGAGATCTCCCTTAGCATGTGATCAAATGAGAATCTCCCCCAAGGAAATCTCTTACAAAACTCAAGATCATTGACCGCTCTTTGGAAGAATTCCAACACAGGCGTAGCATCTACTCCAGTCTTTGTCTGCCCTATAACAATGCTGGATAAGAAGTACAAGACCGCCATCTTCAACCTATCTCGAGAAGCATCCATTTCCTCTAACTTTTCTTTCACGTCTTGATGTCTAATTATTGCCCGCGTAAAATGCTTCCTCACGAAGTCCATACTGCCCTCTTGCATATAATTGAGTGGATAGTTACGGCAGTCCAATCCTGATATCAAGGCGTGTTCCCTTAGTCCATAGCGAATGGGAACGCCATTTACGACAAACCACGCTTCCTTTTCCTTCTCGATGCATGCGGTTCGAAGAAGGAGCATCCACATCCCCATAACTTTGTGGTTTTTGTCCCTTGGCAGGTGGAAAATGTGTTTGAACTGCGGATGGTTCTCAAACCATCTTCTCTCTACAGCTGTGAGCGGAGGCTTCAAATTCTCTAGCGTTGTCAAAAATTCGTGGATGAAACACCTCGTCGATATCTTAATTTTCTTCTTATACTCCATCGGCGGGAAGTACATTTTCATAGGTTGTAGTGCTGTCGTTTCCTCCTGGTCCTGGTCCTCTGAATCCTACAACAAATATTCAGTTCTACCAAGTTATTCCAACATTAAATATAAAATCCGACTAGTTTTATCTAGTTCTACCAGTTTTACATATAGTTCCAAGTAGTTTTTTATAGTTCGACTAGTATTACTTACCAAACCTTGAAATTTCTAAAAAGATTCGAACTCGATTACACAAATTAAACCTCTATAATTCATAAACGCTTCCTAACTAGTATGATTAGTAACAAATCATATCAATAGCAAATCGACAAATCACTAAACTCTTCCTAACTAGTTCCGATTAGTTTTTCCTAGTTATACCTAAATACGAATTGAAACGAACACTTACGGTAGACTCGTGCGCACTTCGCTCCGAGTTCTCACTTCGCTCCTCCTCTTCTGAATTTTCTTCTTCTTCTTCTTCTTCATCATCCGAACCCTTCTCTTCTTCGTTCTCGGCTTCTTCTTCTTCGTCCACACCTTCTTCTTCTTCTTCTTCTTCTTCTTCGTCCACGACTTCTTTTTCTTCGTCTGCGGCTTCTTTTTCTTCGTCTACGGCTTCTTCTTCGTCCGCAGCTTCTTCTTTGTCCGCGGCTTCTTCTTCTTCTTCGTCCGCGGCTATTTCTTCTTCTTCTTCGTCCGCGGCTACCACAGGCGGATCCGAACCCCTCTCGCCATCTCGAACAATTTTCTTCTTCTTCTTTCGTGTCCATTTTGTCCTAGCCATCGATTGGAAACAGAAATCAAAATTGTAGTTGTCCCTAGATTTACGAACAAAGATGAAAGAGGCTCGATTGAAAAGGAGTCGTTCGATTTCAAAATTAAGAGATTTTCAGAATTTTGTGTTTTTTGTGAAAGAGGCTCGATTTTAGGTTGAACACGGCGCAGCGGCTTAAGTTTCTTTCAGATTATTCGGGTTGGATCCGAAAAACTTGGATCAGATGGGTGGGTCGGTGGCAGACGCTGTAATTATATATAACTCTTAGGCTTTTACGTCTTTCTCCTTATATTTTTCTGCATAAAAATTAATTAGAAACGGAAAAAAAAAGCGGGGGATATTTCAGCTTTCTCTTTAAGAGAAAGGGGTATATGAGACGAATTCTCGTTTTTTTTGTGGTTTCTTCAAGAAACTTTCTTGTGTTTGTGAACAACGATGTCTCAGATTCTCATCAGATTCTCCAAGATGTTTCCCCGGAAGATCTGTCCCCGGAACAATGCCCTCGTAAGCTTCTGTTATCTTCTTATCTATCTCTTGCTTTTGTTCTGTCTTTGAGTTGGTTACGAGTACACTAACTTTTTGTGTTAATTGGCAGATCCACCAGAGCCTTGGTCTGTTCTCATCGTCCGCGACCTCCCCGTATTTGGCACTTGGCCCTAGGATTAAGGAAGATCTAGGAGACGGCAGAAGCATGGGAGATGTTCTCTTGTATGATCCGGCCAAGGAAGAGTTAGTGACTGTCCCGGACAAAGTAATCCCGCAAGAGCTACTCAACTCTACACTCATCGGAAGCTCACAGGGATGGGGATTTTTCTCTGAGAACCGGCCTGATGGTTCGTTGTGGATGAGCGACCTCTACAATCCATTGCCTTCCAGTTCAAACCCTAAGATGATTCCTCTGCCTCCGATCTCTGCTCTGCCCTTTTGCCATACCCAAGCCCAATTAGCCAGGAACGTTGCAGTGTCCTCTCCTCCTTCTGCTTCTGGTCAAGACAAGGAGTGTGTAGTTGCTATCAAGTTCTTGGGTAGGCAGATTAGTCTGTATAGACACGGTCGTGATCTGCTGTGGACCAATCTCTAGCTCCCGTTTCGCTCCTTGGACAGCTCAAACCTGGCTTATTCAGATAGAGTTTAGTGCTTCTACTTGCCTAGTCCTGGAGGCAACTTCTTGTTCAAGTGGGATTTCAACTTCAAGGAGGGAGAAAGCCTAATGTGCCGCGAGCTGATATTTCGTGACTTACCGGAGTTGCAACCGTCCGAGTATCAGATTTTGGCTTCTTGTTCCAGGGCAGAACACTGGGTGGAGTCATCATCCTCTGGGGAATCTTTCTTAGTACAGTGGTACTCTTTCGTCTCCCCCTTGCTGCGCAGTGATCCGGTTTTCATGGTCTTTAGAGAGGAAGAGACTACGGAGGCGAGCTACATGTGCTACACAGAGGACATTGGGGATCTCTGTATCTTCCTTTCAGATAGCCATCCTTTCTGCGTCAAGGCCAGCTCCTGCCCTGGTCTCGAGCCTAACTCCATCTACCTCATGTCTCTTGAAGACTTTGAGGTGTACGATCTCGCCACAAGAACCTGCCGGCGATTGCAACCACCCGAGATACGGGTTCCTTTCCTCCCTTTCTGGATACCTCCCTTGTCTATCTGACTCTTGTGCTACGGTTCCTTTCCTCCCTTTCTGGATACCTCCCTTGTCTATCTGACTCTTGTGCTTAATGTTCTAAATCAACTCTCTGTTCTTAATGAAAACTGTAATTGACTCGAACGATGAAATGAAATCTTAATGCGCGTACGAGTTTGACTGATTTACACAGCAGCAAGTGTTTTACTTTGATGAAATGAAATCTTAATGCGCGTACGAGTTTGACTGATTTACACAGCAGCAAGTGTTTTGCTTTCAAAGCCAGTGAACTCATTGAAATGTGTTAAATGATGGCAACTCAAGAAGCAACAGTTTGATTTGTACAATGAAATCTACCATTTAAAGGCTGATAATACATAAGATGGGAATGCATTGTGTTTAGCAGCAAGGGTCTTGACTGAGTCTAGGCTTGCAGTTTCATCAAAAGAAGCGAGACCAAGCTCGTTACCATGAACCCCTCCAGTGATGAAAACTGATTCAATTCCTGAAACATTTGCTCCCTTTATATCATGATGTAGCGAATCTCCTACTGCGATAGACTCTGATGGGTTGACTCCAGCGATTGCCATAGCCGACTCATAGATCATCTGCCAAAATACACACAGTCAACAAAGCATTTCACAGAGACGACGAGTACAGCAACTTCAATGATAGTTCAATGTTCAAAACCTTATGAGGTTTGCCCATCCATTTCACTTCTCCTCCGAGTTCTTCATACTTGGAAGCCAGTGTACCTGACAAATTTGTGAATGATGATTATATACAACATCATAAGTGGAAGACGAAATTGGAGAGTTTAAAGTAAGTGTACCTGGCATGATATGAAACACATTTGCTTCGACAGTCACGTAATCCGGGTTTGCAACTATCATAGGGATTCCTCGAGCTGCAGATTTCTCCAAAATCTTCTCAAGCCCGTCCAGGGGCATTGGAGTTACATCCCCCGAAGGAAGCCCTAAGGCTTCAGTGCCGTGCGCTAAAACAAAGTCAGCTTCTTCCACATTCTCCACAACGTTTAGATCTAGACCCTGAAACAGAAACTACATCAACTACCTGCTACTAACCATCATCGATAAATCAACCAGCAACAAGAAACAAGGTGATAAGTTACCTCCAAAGAGATTGCTCCTCGGTCTTTCCAAGTCATGTGAATGCATCGCCTTCCTAGTGCAGCGAACCAAGGATCATCTCTCCTGTAACACACATGTTCTTAGTGAGTTCCACCAAGTAAACAGCATCTCTATATCGCAAACAAGAAGTTGTTGGTAAATAACCTTTGCAAAGATTGATGGGTTAGTTCACCGCTAGTTATAGCTCCGGTGAAGAAAGAAGGATCAAAGCCTAGGCCTCTCAACTTTTCCATTGTAGTTGAAGCACGTCTAGAGGAATTACTTATGACCACGATCTTGGCACCCGTTGTTGCGAGATTTTTTACTGTAGTCCCAATATAAAACAAAAGTTAAATCAGTCTTTCTGCAGAACTTACAACTAGAAACTGAAGAAATCTGAAAGAAAGTTATCAAGAAACAGAAAATCTCTCAAAGCATATTGATATTTCACTTCCGGCTTCACAACTCATAAGGACAACGTATTCATTACCAAATCATATCTGACTATATCAAATAAAGTCAACACTGAAGCCAAGTCCTACCTAAATATTGAACAGCGAAAGAACTGGTTTTTTATACCAACTACAAAATGTTAAACCCTAATGGAATCAGCCAACCCAAATAGCGACAAGCCAAACGAAAGAGATGATAACGTACAAGTTGAGATTGCGCCCGGGTACGGTTTTTTGCCATCATGAAGGACTCCATACTGATCTAAGAGCCATGCCTGTGACAACACAACTTCAGACATATTCACTAGTTTTTATATAATGAAGATAATACCAAATGTTAGCCTACACACATTCCTCTTTACCAAAGCGTTACTACACACATTATTCGCAAAATGTAATGATTGCTCAAATAGAGAAAATACAATTAGCAATCCACCAAATCAATACTAATCGAGTAAAACATTTGAGCTCTTCTGATATATTGGCATAAAGGTGCATTCTTTTATGTGTTCTTATTGCATCCAATTTACAGAAAGTTGTATGCTTTTTTTCCAAATTACATAGAAGCATATAATTAAAGAAACCAATTCGTTAACAAGTTGAAGTGAATCGAAAGCATTATGAATTTGAACAATCAGGGGAAATCAGACTAGCAGAAAGTCAGAGAACTCATTAAAAGAGACCAAAGTGAGACAGATAAGGTAGAACCTTAAAATTCCGTGTCTCCACGATGTCTTTAAGGCCACTCATTGGCTGGGAGAGATGCGGCGAAGAGATCATTTTTCTTCCTGAAACCCAGAAGAAAATCTACGAGGAGAAGAACACCTTCAGGAAGAAAGAAGAAGAGAAACAAAGTACAATCGAAAATATATTCACACCCGATCGGACCGGTTAAGCCGGGACCGGATCACCATTTCGGTCCGGTTCTTGTCTGTATGTAAAGATGAAAATATTTTATTTTGCTGTATATAATTAAGTTTGTTGCCGTCTAAAAAAACTATGTATAAAGATGAAATTAATTATGCTGTACGGCTAGAATAAAATAGAATAAAGGTTGTACCATATATTATTATTATAAATCTATAAGATTCAATACATTAGAATTTCTATAAATTAATATTCGATAGATTAATAATCGTTATAAATTAATAAATTTTGTCGGTCTTGAATCGGTGTAAAATTAGCAAAATTTGATAAGATACTAAGATAATATCTTTTTGTAAATATATAGTCTTAATAATAAGATAAATTTATAATTATAAATATATGCTTATAGTAAAATATGACTATAGTTTTGTTGTATTTCTGAAAATTAGATTCTCGCTCGAGTTTATCTTCAATCTTTTTTATTCTGTGCATCCAAAAATTATAAAAAAGTTCTACAAGGTATAAGTGATCTATTACTTGTAACTAATACCAAATGTTCCATATTGTCATCTTCAATTTCATTATCAATATTAAGGACTTTACCCCAATTTTTAAATTATGAATCATTTTTATCTAGATAGTCGAATATGTTATTGACATCTATTTTTTTTATAATTGAGATTATTAATAGCAACTTTATGTTTATAAATATTGTTTGTCTCATCTTTTAAATTCAATGATACGACATCTTCTGAACAGATTTTGCACTTTTGAAAGTGTAACCCAAAACACATTGTTCCACTACTAATAATTTTGGTTTCTTATACGTAATTCCTATTTTTTCTACGGTTTTATTTTACCATATATAAATTTATTTTAATTTAAAAGTGGGTCTGATTAAACCTAAGTCGTTTTATTTCTCTTTTCACGTTTTCTTCTTTGCCTTTTTTAAATTATGCGTGTTCTTTGCAGGTGGTTCTTTGTGTGTTCTACCATATTGAGCAAAACAGAGAACGTACTGAAATTTTTTATGAAGATGATGAAATTTGAATTTTCATCTGCCTTTATATCAAGCATCAGTCTCAGTAATTATTTCATCCCTTACTCTCTTTCTTTGTTCTCTTAGAGGAAAAAAAACATGGAAAATGCTCTCAAAGCTGTTGAAATGCCACTCGCTACACTATCAAAAGGAAACTCAATCCCACACACATTCTAAGTTTATGTGTAGAATTGAAAGCAATGCGGCCGAATTACCCCATGACAAGATTAAGACGACCAGAAAAACATCCCGCCAAAAGCAGCTTGGTATCGTATTGATATGATGAAGTGGGGTGTGACGCTGACGATTTAACCAACGACCACATCAAAATGATTGTGGTCAAAATGACGATGAAAGACATCCACCCAAAATCAGCATGGTTCCGGATTGATAAGGTGAAATTTATGTTCTTTCCATGGAAGAAGCATATGGTATGCGAGACAAAAAGATAAACAACAACAAATCGTGGAGGAATGGCCCCAACCCGCTAATCTCTATTTTCAATTAATTAAAAAAATTAGTGTACTGAAAACACACATTTTTCATCTTACCTAGATATAGAAAATTAAGAAGAATAAATATTGATTTAAGTAAAAACATATGATATTATACAAAAACACATATAATATAATGTTACAATATACTAATTACCATAATTTCTACATAAATAAACCCATAAATATAAATCTAAATCCAAAATGTTAAACGTTAACCCAACAAATTAGTTTTAAACTTTACGAATAAATTCAAAACTTACTTTTAAAATAAATAATATATTATATAGTTTCCATAAAAAATATAAAATGGACTTACAAAGAAATAGAATGGAATCATCTTGTGGTCTATGTAAAACCCATATTGTTTTACGTAAGGATTTGAGATAATATTGGTATGGTCTCTAAATTTACGAAAACGTCGCTTTGGCTGAGTGGTTAAGGCGTGTGCCTGCTAAGTACATGGGGTCTCCCCGCGAGAGTTCGAATCTCTCAGGCGACGATATCTTTTAATTAATTTGTTTTTATTATTATATTTATTAAAAAACTGGCTATTCAGTTTATTAAGCGGAGAAAAAGAACATGTATGACCATACCTTAATAGTCAAACTATGGTTTCCCGCACTTTTTTTCTATTTGTTTTTTATTTTATTTTTCTATATTTGACAACCCAAAAAAAAAACAGAATGCTTCTCTGTTTCTCTCTCGCTCAGTACTTCAGTAGTAGTAGTAGCCTTTCCTTTCGTCACAGAGCAAAGACTGAAGCTCCATCATCGATCTCGGTGCCTCCAAATCATCTTCTTTTAGCGAATCCCCGAGCAAGCTTTGCATCTGAGTCGCGAATATCTCATCTAAAACCTGCAAATCAACATATATAACAATAACAAGATAAGAATCAAACAGGGACATTCGTTTTGTTTTTTTTCTTTCTCTGAAATGATAAAGAGTTTAGAAAGTCTCAAAAGAAAGTTGAGTTAGTTACAGAAACTGCGATTGTCAGGCCTTTGTGCCAAGTCACTTTATCTTTCCTGTTTTCCAAAAGGTGAAGCACTTCCTGCGAAAAAACAAAAAAAAATGAGACAAAAACAGAATAAGAACTATAGTGAAGGCCTAGTGATGTGGTTTTCCTTCCTAACCTTTCCCATTCTGTCCCATAACTCTCTGCATGTTAAGACAAACACATCGGCCGACAAAACATCATGCAGGTGATCAATGGTCTTGTCTAGTAAATCTTTCAAACACTGCATTCTGTTTCTAACATCTGCTTCTTCCGTTGTTCCCTTTAAGTCGTGGATGATGTTCTTCATCTTTATGTGACTGTGTATCCTCATCTGTTACATAAGACAGAATGATGATGATCTGAGACGGAAAAATCTAAGAAACTACAAGTTGAGAAAGGTGTAACCAACATTCTCTGCAAGTTTCTCCACGAGCGCTTGCATATAACTTGTGAATTTGGATCTTAACCGCACAGTCACTTTACTCAGCCGCTTTCCCAAAACTTCTCTGTTTCCTTCAACAGAGAGGTAAAAGTTCCACACTTTGAACCGGGTTTCGATACTCGACCGTAAATTGTCAAGCACTGCTTTCAGGGAATTTAGAAGAACTCCAAGCTGAAACATGTTTTAAATAAAGACTTCCTATTACAATACATGAACTCTTGGATGAAAACATGTAAACAGAAACAGAGTAAACATACCTCCTCTGGAACAGAGTAGATGTTAGACGTGCCTGTTTTGGTCAATCTCTGGACGTATTTGAGGGCAGATATCTTGCTCTCCATCAAGGGAGATAATATTTCCGAATACTTCTTCTCCAACGCTTCAATCATTACCTTCTCCGAAGCCGCAACAACCTTTACACAAGACCAAAACCAATAAACTTACAAATCTTCAAGCCTAGCACAAGCTGCTTTTATTTTTGTTTGTTTACTTACTCTCTCCAAGCACACTGCATAATATGGCCAACGCCTGACGATGACATCAAATTCGTCAAGTGTCGCGTTGAGTAACTCATACATTTCATCGACAAAAGGAGAGGTCAGGCCTTGAATCTCACTACATGGTTTTGCCTGAATACAATCAAGAATATTCAAAGTTGCAGTCTAGTGTCAGCACTATAGAGAAAAATGTTTCAAGATTATAGTACCGTTTCTGACTTGCAGAATTCATTTAGAGCATTTCTTTTCTCCTCGATCCAAATAGTAATATATGGATCGAAAAGCTCTAGGACATGAAAATCATCATTGATCGGCCTGCCAACATACCAATACAAGAAGTAAATGAAAGTCTAAAAATAAGATAGGTTTCTAAAGTGGAATTATAGAATATTACATTATATTCCAACGTAAGAGATCGGCTTCAAAGTCAGAAGTGGTAATGACAAGGTCGACAACTGGAGGCGATGGAGAAGGAGGAGGCCATGCGGTAACATATTCCCTTAGGCTTTTGATTAGATCGGCGCTATATATTGCGGCCGAAAGCTTTGGAAGGTCTATATACCTGTTTTGGTGTTCACAGAGAGAGAATCAATAGAGAGATCCCACTAAAAAAATATGTTGCATATATGAAACTGAATTAGAGAAACCTTGGGAGCACATTGCTTTTATCGATGGCTATATCAGTTGAGATTTCCTTCCTAAGGCTCAATACTAAAGACTTCATCTTCTGACAAGAAGTGGCTTGTCCACCCTCAAGACGATTCTGAAGTATATCTTTTGTTTCCGATAAGTATCTTCTTGACCTTTTCTTTGAAGCAGCCTGAAAGTATCTGCAAAGCCTTAGTTGTGCCTCGGGGGTTAACATGTCATTGAGAAGAACGTAAAGCTTGATAGCTGGTGTTAAAGCCGGTGCTGGTGTGCCTGTAGGAGGCTCGAAAACATCTTTGATTCCAGCAAAGGAAGATTCGTCAAGAGATTTATAGTTCTCGAATGTCGAAGCAAGAATCTGCTGAACTTGTTCATCAATTTCCCCAAGCAATCGTTTCTGTCAAATTCACCAAAAAGCAAATGTGAGCCTAGCTAGCTACTTGGATACTGTAACATGATGCTACAGAAATCAAATATACATTACCTCTTGATGACTTAATAAGTCCTTTCGACTGCCTTCCGTTAAAATGGGAGACAGAAAATCATATATCAGATCAAGACAGTCCTTAGTAGGTGAGGCCACATCCATGACATATGAAAGATATCTGCAAATCACACGTATAACATCAGTTAAGTGCATGAGATATTTCTGGTTACGAAACTAAAAATCATTTATTGTCTCTAAACTACCTTAATTTTGTATATGCATCAGAAATCCCATAATAGGATGAAAATTGAGTTAACATCCAATGCCATGGCCCTTTGATTAACAGATTTCTGCGCTGAAATTTCATAGCTTTCATAGCCACTTCCAAGACCAAGTCATATGCTGGAGCTTCTGCGACCAACCCACACTAAATACGAATGCAAAAAATGTCAGTACGCAATTTCAGATGGTTTAAAAGAAGCTTCTCATGTGGATAAAATTTCATCTACCTTAGTTTTTTCATCTAAGCTGCTTGAGTAGTTTATATGAAGTTGGATTCTCCCAATACATTCATGCTCTGGTTCATGATATACTCCCCACCATTTAAGCCTCTCGTTCTGCTCCAACACTTAAAAAAAAATTATAAGCCAGATCATCTTGTGGACAAAACATATAAGGCTTAAAAAGTATCTCACCGGTTCATCAGCTATAGCAGCTAGTTGAGCTAAGACACGACCACAAAACTGCCCCTTTGAATCACGGACTTCAATAATCAAATCATCACCGATACTATCTGGTAAGCTACAAAGGAAACCATATTTTTAACTCCAGCTATAAAAGAAAAGGAATCTGAAGGAGAATTAAAAATCATGAATGTACAAAGGAAACGTACAAGACAAATGTTTCTCCAGATTCAGATTGTGTTATAAATTGGTCCTCCTCGGCAGAGCTCTTTAGCCTCAACGAACATAAAAACTTTTCTGACAACAAAAGAATATTTTAGTTAGAAAAAGAAGATGAAACAGTAACAACACAAGTAAAACGCAACCGAATATACACCTTGTACTGCTTTTAGAGAACGTGTTCCACTGTGAGATGCAACGAATTCTTTTTGAAGGACTTTTGAGATCTGCTTAAGGTACTTAGCACATGCGCGCATATACGCCTGGCTTTTACGCGAGAGTGAACCATGCAGAGGAACTCGAAGAGGGACATTAACTCTCTTCACTGCTTTCCATCCAGAAGACAATGTAGCACTCAGCTCCGCGATTTGCTGACTAACAATCTCATGCTGATGCTTCAGCGATGAAAGACCAGGTTTTGGATCTAATCCCATTTTGATCTTACCAACTGTATGAAAACACACACACACACACACACTTTAGTTTTCTTTTCCAGCAACATATCTGGAATATGAAATATACAAACCTTGGAGTTTGATTTTTCCAACGCTTCTCTTGCATTTTGGAGCAGTTGTTGTCTCGGTAACCAAGGTAGAAGGTCTATTTCCAAGTAGTTCTTCTTCGGATCTAAGGAAGAAATTCTGCAAACTAGATGTTTTTGTTCTTGACATTAAACAACCGTTGCATGCGTGCTCAAAAGATCACAACAAACCAAATATTCAAAAACATGTCTCACCCAAATGCATTTCGGATTAAAAGGCAATCGTCGTTGAGGAAGTATGAAGCCTCAGTGACACTATCTGTTGCCCAAGAATGAAGACACAGCCGCACACAGGCTTCATAGCAAATCATTGCAGACCATGGACCTTGTTCACTGCATATAATGAAAAAAAAATGAAGAAGTGAATGGTTTCTTGAATTGTATCGTATATATATAAGAGGTTCAAGATAAAGGCAGCTATGTATGTAACTCAACTCACCTTGCATGGAAGACTGGAAAGTTGGAAGGTAATGCCATTTTCTGATACCTCCCTGGAGTTCCAACCTCAGCATTTACTTTTGTTGGTCCTGGGCTACGTATTGATGGAAGCTCACGTTCTTTATTAGAAGATTGATTGTTCTGCACGCCAGCGTTTTTTGATTCCCGTAAATCGATTAATCAGGTAAATTAAGAACAGCTTGGAGTTAATGAGAACAGAATCATAATCATGGTGAGAGAGAGACTACATATGAAGCTTCAGTGGTCGCTGCTGAGTCAGGAAAATCATCTGCACAATGAACCTTTGAACCAACACGATCTCGTAAAACCTGAGGTGAGTGTCTCGCATCGTACGACGAACCAGAAGCAGTTTCACTCCAAACCCAGTTAGCATTTACTCCTCTTGAATCACCATCCTAAACTCATTGATATATACTAAGAAATCAAAAATCGACAGCAACAGAATCAGAACATATAGTATGAGTTTGATTGCAAAAATGGTTCATACCTCTCGTAAACCTTTATTGAACATTATACTTCAGCTTTCGACTTTTCCACTGAAGTTTTATTTTTTTTATTTGATTTGATTTTTCCTTTACTCTTTAAGTTATATAAACGATTAATTATTGTTAAACAGATCAAAGATATTAAAAGAACAAAAAAAAAAAAAAGCAGAACATTTCATTTTAACATTTATCTATCAATCCAAGTGAGTAAAGAGCGAAAAGCAAGTCTTTCGCTTTCTTTTGTTTAGCCGGAAAAAAAAAACAAGTCTTTAGCTTACTCTGCGAAGAAAGCGGAGATTTCGTCGAGAGACGCAATCGTGAAAGTGAAAACGAAGTGCTCAGTAGAGCAAAACTAATCCTTTTTTTTTTTTATGTCAAACTAAAGTCAATTTTACGATTACGGAGGAGAATAAAGAATCATTCCTTGACGATCATCGAATCAAATTTGTCTTTGAGCAAAGAAACAGAAAATGGGGGATTAAAGAGGTCTCTGTTTTTATCTTTTCCACCAGGAAAAAAACAAAAGAAACAAAAAAGGCAAAAAATGTGAGGGTGGTTACAAGTGTTGCTTAAGTGAAACTTGTTGTTAAAACTTGAAAGATTTCTATGAAATGTTTTGGATTTTGTTATTTCTAGATTGTGTTTATTTTAATGGTTTCCAAATAGTGTTATAATTAATGTGTGTTCTTGGATTCTCTACACATACATTTGTAAACATACGTATTACATATATAAAAGATTAGTTATTCTTATTTTCATCTTTCATAATCTTTTTGTATGTTTTACCAATTTGAATGCATATCTTTCACATATACTATTCTAACACATTACATTTAATTGTTATTTTCATTTATTATTTTTGAAATCTTAGATTTACTCTTCTTACACATCATATGTTTTGGGATACACTTACTTTTTTAACCATTAAATATATAATACATCTAATATTTATAAAACACATTTACGCATATTATTTACCTTAAACACTTTTTAGAGCTTTTGTGTATACTGTTTTAAGCCCCTTCTAAGTTAAGAAAATGTTCCAAAAAAAAAAAAAAATCTTGTCTTCAAAATATGTTTATTTTTGCTAAAAAAAAACAAGAATATGTTTATTTACGATAGCCAGTAAGCCGAATATTTAGCTTAACAAGGCCCATAAGAGGCCTCATAAAGGCCCAGATATCCAGCCGGAATTCAGACTTTGAAACCAGTGTGACTGGAAGCTGACGCACTAAAAAAATATTATCGTCCATTCACTCGCTCTTATCGGAAAACCAACTCCCTTTATATATTCCCACGCGCCTACACACTCCACTCGCCTCTCAAAGAATAGTTTATAACGTTAAACGGCGTCCTAATCTCGAAAGTGGAACCACGCGCGAGTGGTAAAAATATTTTATTAGTAGCCCCACCTGGCTCTTTCCCTTTATTCTTCTTCTCCCTTTGTTTTTTTTCTCATTTTATTCAAAAATTACCCAAAAAATATTAAATCTCTCTCTCTCTCCAATGGCGGCGACATTAGGCAGAGACCAGTATGTGTACATGGCGAAGCTCGCCGAGCAGGCGGAGCGTTACGAGGAGATGGTCCAGTTCATGGAGCAGCTCGTTACAGGTGCCACACCGGCGGAGGAGCTCACCGTGGAGGAGAGGAATCTCCTCTCAGTTGCGTACAAGAACGTGATCGGATCTCTACGCGCCGCCTGGAGGATCGTGTCCTCGATTGAGCAGAAGGAAGAGAGCCGGAAGAACGAAGAGCACGTGACGCTCGTCAAGGACTACAGATCCAAGGTGGAGACGGAGCTCTCCTCCGTCTGCTCCGGGATCCTCAGGCTCCTCGACTCGCATCTGATCCCATCCGCGGCCGCGAGCGAGTCCAAGGTTTTCTACCTGAAGATGAAGGGCGACTATCATCGCTACATGGCGGAGTTTAAGTCTGGGGACGAGAGGAAAGCAGCTGCGGAAGATACCATGCTCGCTTACAAGGCGGCTCAGGTGATTTTTTTCGGAATTTCTCTGCCGTCACTATGGATTTGAACCGATTTGGCTGCTGATTTTGTTTGTTCCGAGATTTCTTCTGTTAATTAGTTCCTGATCTAGGAATAGCCTCGAATTGAGCTACTGTGCAGCTGATCAAATCTAGATGCTTTTGTTTTGCTCTTCTTCTTCGAATTTGTCTTGAAAGAGCTACAAATTTTTGCCCAAATTTGTCATATCGTTTAATTTGGTACCAAACTGATGGCGACTTATTTGTCTCTCTTTCAATGTAATGTTTTTGAAGGATATCGCAGCTGCTGATATGGCGCCTACTCATCCAATTAGGCTTGGTTTGGCCCTAAATTTCTCAGTGTTTTACTATGAGATCCTCAATTCTTCAGACAAGGCTTGTAACATGGCCAAACAGGTTACTCTTCCTGATTCTTTTTCACTACTTTAAAAGTCTTAAATTTCACCTCTCTCTCTCTCTCTCTCTCCCCTGTGTCTTGATTGATGTTTTGACTAAAGGAATTGACCGCGTTGACTTTTCCTGCTGTACCTTATCTTTCTCAAGATGTTTTGCTGGAAAATAAAGAATTGATGTTTACTCCGTTGTGTGCCTCATTTTTTGGATCAATTTGACTGAGCTTTCTTTAAGAAAACCCCCCCCCCCCTTTTTTTTTTTAAGAACCACAGACTCTATGGTGAACAAGATCCATGTTTTACAATATTAGGACTGATGTCTTGTGCTGTTTGAAACAGAACTTCTCGCTCATTATGTTAAAGAGATTTCGTAACACAAGGGGTCTTATCATTGTTGGGAGTCATTCTTAATTTTGATGCTGGATCCACCTGTAGGCTTTTGAAGAAGCCATAGCTGAGCTTGACACACTGGGAGAGGAGTCCTACAAAGACAGCACTCTCATAATGCAGTTGCTGAGGGACAATCTAACCCTTTGGACCTCCGATATGCAGGTTACTCCTCTTTCCATCTCTTTATCCCGTAAACCTCGGTTTTCTACTCTACTGCATTCAACCTGAGCAGTCTTAAAGTTGTTTACTACAGTACCGTTTCTCTTTCTTCACTATGAGAGAAATCGCGTCTATGTGCTTTGATCATAGATGCTTGAGATCCGTGATCACATAGAGACATCAAATAACGTCTTAAAACTGAAATAACCGAGAAACTGTGTGTGCTGAGTTATTAATATTCGTTGTTCAGGAGCAGATGGACGAGGCCTGAGGATCTTGGGGAGGGGGAGAGTGTTATGCGCCATGTTCCCGCTACCAATTTCGATCTCAAAATCTCCTTAACCTGTGAAAAAAGTATTTAAGTGTTTATGATGATTATGTGCACAGCTTGGTGATTTACCTACTCTACTAAAACTATGTCCTCTAAAAATTTGTCATCTCTTGACTTTTTGCTTAAGCCTTGAAATCCTCTCTCTCCTTATACTCGAATTTCGATTCTTCTATGGTCTCCTCTGGTTCAAAATGGAAACCAAAAAATCTACGGTCTCTTCTGGTTCAAATTGGAAACCGAAAATCTTGGATTTTTGTTGGTGGGGAATAATAACTGAATATAATAACTTCAATCTATTTGTAAATACAAGTCCAGTCAAAGTCAAGGCAACAAAATTTAGTTATATCATAAACGTGCATCACGTATGCAAGATTCGAGAAAAGAACCACAGATAAATCGAATCTCATTACACAGAGAGATGCAAAACATCAAAATTTAAAACTATACTTGGACCACTTTGTCTGCACTGCATGCATGAAACGATATTAAATAAAAAGAGTCTTTTGGTCGATTTCTGAGACATGTAATTGTTTTCTCGTGTATTACTTCGCCTTTTCTTTTCTCCCACCAATCTTTTCAGAGAAAGATACAGTAAAAATTAAAAACCACAAGTTGTTCGCTCACACGTGATTCCAGCCACCTCCGTTACAAAATTATATAAATTGTTGTCGTGTTAAAACTTAAAAGTACAGTTTGATTTAGAGAGATTAAACTTTGAATTCAGTATATAGATTTATTTATTTTTTTAAGCTAGGTGCATCATTATTTTGTAAAAAATCACAAAAGATTGAGATTAGAGATTAGATTGTATATTACGATCATATGACATGATGATTAGCAGGGGTTCTATAAAAATTAAACGAATTTGTTTTAATTAAATTAATAAAAAAATATTTACGTTTAAAAATATATATATATAAGAGAGCGATTCAAACTTCTCACCTCACCAGCAACAATATAAGCTTATACTAACTTATTAGATGTGATTCCAACAAACAACATCATATACCCTACAATATAGCTTCTAACTTTTTCTGCGTATCAAAACTTTTATGAAAATATTATATGATGTTTGGAATACCCTACGCACATTTTTTTTGTTTATACAGTTTTAGTTTAAAGCGTAAAAAAATGTTAACTTCGGCATGGAAATATTTTAAAGAATTTTAACTTAGAAAATAAATGGTTCGTATCTTCGGATTGAAAAAAAGTTTACGAATATGTGAATTATCATGCATTTTAATCTCGAAATATAAGAAAAAAGAGCAACCGCTGACCATTTTCACATCAATTTTCCTAATTAGCTTACATATTTTAAATAAAAATATTTCTTTCCAAGATAATTGGCACCCTTTGATTTGAATTTTCTTATCTTTTCATCTAACTTTTTTGCCCTTCTCTCCAGTCTCCATCACATTTCCTCTCTTACCCTAAGATCACATTTTCGTAATTTTTCTCAATAAAACTCCGCTTTTTGAACCCAAAATAAAACTCCAGCTAAAAAAAAAAAACAAAGAACGAAAAAAACAGAGAAAAAATATTTCTTTCAGTTCAATGTCTGTAGTACTAAACAACGATTTTTTTCCTCCAAATCCCGTAAGAGTAAAATTTGTATAGATCGAAAAAGGCAACAAATTTGACGCTCTATAATGGCAGGAGTTGTAGAAACAAATCTCGTATCCACAGAGACCACCAATTTTGATGATGAGAAGGGCACTTTTGTCGACACAACCTCGATTGCTTCTTACGGAACATCGATTCTTCAGATGGGTTTTCCATCGGAGACCGAAGAGTTCATTAGAGAAATGATTGAGAAGGAGAGGCAACATTCGCCGAGAGATGATTACCTCAAGAGACTGAGAAGTGGGGATTTGGATTTGAATGTCAGAAATCAAGCCCTTGATTGGATTTGGAAGGTCAGATTTTTTTTCTTTCTTTTTTTCGATTCTTTGTGTGTTCTTCTGTTGACTCAATTCCAACCAAGTCAACATTCTAGATATCTGAGTGACTTTGATCTGAAAAAGACTTGACTTTGTCTTATCTTTTTGATCTAAAGAGGACTTGTTAACCTTATAATCTCTTGTGTCCTTGATTATTACAGGCTTGTGAGGAACTTCAGTTTGGACCATTGTGTATATGTCTAGCAATTAACTACTTGGATCGTTTCTTATCTGTTCATGAATTGCCTGTAAGTCAGATTAGCTCCTTCCTTACATAAGATTTAATTAATCCCTATGAATGTCGATTGAAAGAGTTATGATTCTTCCGTAGAGTGGAAAAGCTTGGACTGTGCGATTGTTGGCTGTGGCTTGTTTGTCCTTGGCAGCCAAAATTGAGGAAACTAAAGCTACAGAATTAGTAATACATTTGCAGGTTTTATCCATCTCCCATTGTCTATAACTGTAGTTTTTAAACCAAAATCAACACTCTAGTAATGATAACATTAATAGGTTGGAGATCCCCGGTTCATGTTTGAGCCCAAATCAGTTCAAAGAATGGAACTTTTGGTGTTGAATGTATTGAGATGGAGGTTACGAGCCGTGACACCGTGCTCTTACATAAGATACTTCTTGAGTAAGATCAATGGCTATGATCAAGAAACATCCAGTGGACTGATCTCCAGATCACTACAAGTGATAGCCAGCACAACCAAAGGTGAAAGGTCTCTCCTTTTTCATTGGTTTTTTTTTTTCAAATAATCTCAAATTTAAACCAATTTTGCCTTTGGGTTATGGGTTATCGGTTTCATTTCTTTGTTTTAATGATTTTGGGTAAAGAAACAAGATAAATGGTGGTTGTATGTGTGGGCAGGTATTGATTTTTTGGAGTTTAGAGCTTCAGAGATTGGCGCTGCAGTTGCTCTTTCTGTTTCTGGAGAAGTCCACACATTAGAATTTGACAAATTCTCCTTCTCTTCTTTCTCCTCACACCTTGAAAAGGTAACAAAAGTCTCTTTTATAATTACAAAATTGGTGGTTAATGTCATAGGTGGTTCAATGTCATAGATTGTGAAGAATATGGAAACGTAGATATATGCATACATTCATTGCACGTATCCCTTTTAAATCCCAAAACTAGTTTGGGTATAGACCAACAAAAAAAAACAACTCAATCATAGTCTCTAGTTGTGAATCTCGTGACACACTGACTCACCTGTTGGTAAAAATGTTCTTTTTCTTGTTTTGTTTTTCTCACTCCAAATCTGATGGGTTCCAATTACAATCAAACTAGATGATCTAGGTTCTCATGGGGACCCTCATGGGGACCGAAAAAAGGCTCAACCTTTACATTTTGTTTGTCTGTTTTTTTGTTTCTTGTTCAGTTTTGTTTTGTTTTGTATCTGTATCTGCGTGTGTGTGTGTGTGTGTGTGCAGGAGAGAGTGAAGAAGATTGGTGAAATGATAGAAAGAAATGGGTCAGCTTCATCAAGTTCACAAACACCCAACAATGTAGTCTTACAAATTAAGACTCATCATTCTCTCTCTCTTTCCTCTACTTCTGTTATCTCGTCCCTCACTTCTCTTTCTTAATTTCTCTCTCAATTGAAATTTTAATTGATAAAGAAAATCAAAGAAAATTTTCAGAAGTAATTTACGTTAAAAATAAAGAAATGTGATGATTTGTCTCTTTTTTCGTTGAATTTAAAAATATATTCTAAGGCTATTATTTTGACTCGTATATGGTTCCCGCCAAATATTATAGCGGGGGAAAAAAACGACTCGGTTGAGAGCGAGAGTTGACTTTCTACCGGAACAAACTGAAAGTGGCTCACGTCGTCGTAATGGGCTTACAATTGAGCCTATGAGCCCATTTCAATATTTTCTTTTTTTTTCCGGTCTTTGATTTTGACTTGATCAGTCAAAGCCGGTTCGACGATAAGAAAGGAAAAACATTAAGACCAAATGGGATCGGTGGCTGACCAATAAATTATCAGAAATTAGGGATTGGCTTAATAATAGTCTAAGCCAAACTTAACTTGATATTACAAATTGTAACCGTCTTGTACATTTGAAGAAACGAGACAGAGAAATCGCACATTCTTAATGATTAATCGGCAATATGTTTATCTTAACCAAACACTATTTGAGGCAAAAAAAAAAAAAGGGACTATATTTTTTGTAATAACATTTTAGCTTATTCGAATTCATATGGTCCGTTATACTATTGTTTTAGGAAAGAATGGGTGTAAATTTCGTTCGTATGACACTTTAACAAAAAAAATTATTTTCGTATGTCACATCAAGTAGCAATAAATTGCCAACTATGATTCACTAATAATCATTCAATCCGAAAAAAAACATTTTAAAATGACAGCTTACCTTCTGAATCACTGTCGAAATAGTCTTTACAGGCTATCAAACGTCTTCTTTTTATACATTTTTTTTTTTATGTTACCATATATTTATCCAAATATTTTAATTCACTGACAGCTATTTCCAACGGGTATATTAGCAATGTCTAACGGTAACAACAACACCAATGATCTAACAGGTCAGGCACATGGGATTAATGATTATTACGATTTTTCGCATTTCCTTACTGCTTAGTAGTATTTACCATTATTTCGCCAAAATATATGCCATTATTAAATTGAATAAAACCGATTGTTTTTTATGTATAAATTAAAATAAATACTTAAAATAAACCCGTGGATCAAGTAGACAGAAAGACATGCGAAGTTGCAACTCTTGATAACACGTTAGCTGTCTCTCGCATTTGCCACGTCATAGACTTAGTTTGCCTAACCTAATGATTTTTAAATAATATCATTACAAATTTTGGATTCTCTCCCCACCATCTCTACTCACAGCTCGACATGTCAAAAGTTTATGCACCTAATCAAGATTAACTTCTCCTAATTTAACGTTAATACATGGTTGTAGATTGTATATAAAGCAAAGTCAATATAGTAAGATGTTAAGACTTCATCCGACTAATATTTTGATATTTATCTTGCATCCTTGTCAAAAAAAAAAAAAAATGTAAATCAATTTACCTTATAATTACATATGTGGTCATTAGTCATTATCAATATATAATTAATCATAGTCTAATTATATTCAGTTTTTTTAGAAGAAGGAACAGATTTTACATATATTATTAATGCTTCGGCCTCGGAGAGTATAGATAGGCAACCCCATGTTCCAATTATGCGTTTGCATGTTAGTCTGCAAGTTTTATCTTTAATATATTATAAGATTTATAGGAATCTCGTTTAATTAATCGAAACAATTCTTGGTTTTCTCCCTTTTTATACATCTCTTCCATTTTCCTCACCTTCACAACTCTCTATAATCTCAAAACCTCTCTCACTCTAAAACCAAAAGAAGAAAGCATTTCCTAGAGAGAGAGAGAGACAGACGGAGATGGGTTCCAAATTTGTCCAAGTTTTCTTGATAATGGCTCTCTTCGCCACGTCAGCATTCGCTCAAGCTCCAGCTCCTACTCCGACCGCCACTCCTCCTCCTGTCGCCACTCCTCCTCCCGTCGCCACTCCTCCTCCCGTCGCCACTCCTCCTCCAGTGGCCACCCCACCACCCGCCGCAACCCCAGCCCCAACAACCACTCCACCACCGGCCGCCACCCCAGCCCCCGCCACTACTCCACCTTCGGCCGCTCCTTCTCCGGCTGATGTTCCCGCCGCCTCTCCACCGGCGCCTGAAGCTCCCGCCTCGACCCCAAGCGGACTTGCTCCAGGACCTTCTGATGCAGCGCCTGCCCCAAGCGCCGCTTTTTCCAACAAGGTTTTCATCGTCGGAACCGCCTTCGCCGCTATTGTGTACGCCGCCGTTTTGGCTTGAGATCTTTTTTATCTTACATTTTTCAAAATTCACGTTTTCATTTTTATTTTTTTTATTTCCCCCCCATTATTTCAAATCCTTGGTGTTACGTGAGAATTTCATTTATTTTCGTATGTCGCTATTTGATCGTTTAGATTTTTATTGCTTTTGCGTATGTCGGATCGGGGAAAGTAATTATGATCTTGGTGGGAACTGATGGAATATTGACACGTGTAATTTACCATTGGAAGGGATTCATATGGTCTGTGTAGAGGTGGAATCTGTTTATGTAAATCCAATGATAGATTGATAAAAATAATTTCATTATTCTTTCGTTTAATCAAATTCCTACAAATTGCTCATGCAATTCACTCGACTCTTGCTTTCTTAAGAACAAAGATTTAGATCTTAATGAATTCTAGCAATACAATGGAATACTACTTATCTACTCCATATTTTTGTTATTTGATGTTTTGGGTAAGGAATTACAAACTCACGGTTTTGTTTCAGATCAAGAAAATTAAGTTTTCGACCTAATCTGTGTAATTATTTGTCAAATGTATAATGTTACAAAGTAGAAACTAGAGAGAGATTCTTTAAAAAAAAACAAAAAAAACTAGAGAGAGATGTCCGAAAAAAAGTAAAGTTGTACAAAAAGTAGACGGATATTTTTACAAAATGCAGAAAAGGCCTGTCAAAATTTAGAATTAGTTTTGTCGTTTACGATAAACGTAAAACACTTATTTAGATAATTTTTAAGCAATAGAGAAACACAAATATTTTAAAAATTGGAACCAGTACAAACACAAATTTAAGTTTTTGCTACATTTGGGTAATTCGTTAACTCGTACCATGCCTCTAGACAACATTACAAAAGGCTCATTATAGTTCGATATGACCCAATTGGAGCCCAATTATGCTGTGCGCATTTTTAGAATGTAAATATAGGCTCAACAAAAAGGCCCATGATTCACTAAGGACCTTAACCACGATCCACGACGACACGCGAATAGAATCGTTCGTGGTATACAGTACTACACGAGCTTTCTAACACACAGTTAACCGTCGTCCCTCACAGTTTAATATTGACGTCAAGTCAACCCATGTTGACTCTCCTAAAAGTTCTGATAATAGGGATATTACACTACAGACTACACCATTCATTGTCGTGAATATTCTAAAGATCTAATATCGTTGGATCTTTAAATCAACGTTGGCCAGGCCAATAATTTCTCACCTATTGTCGCTTCTCTCTCCCCGTCAAATTGGTTGGAATATTCAAGTCCCATATGGTTGGGAGTTGAAGTCTCGAGTTAATGAGCTCTCTTCCGTATTCTATCTCCTTTTATCGTTCCCTTGCAACATGTTTGTAAAGAGTCTTGGATCCCAGATAATAATTTCATTCGTAATCAAGAATAGGACGTAAATGGAATATATAAAACGAGGGACACCGACATATCAAAGATATGAAACATACTGGTATGAAAATGGAAGAGATGAATGTTTAAACAGCACGTATATTCGAATTGCTCTATATCATCATCACCTAACTACTATATCCTCTACTCTTTATTTTATCTTTTATAATTTCCAGAAGATCGACGATGGGAGACAGAGACGACAAAGCAGAATCTGTAGAGATGTTGGAAACTTCAGATTACTGAAGGTCAGCTTCATTGTTTGTTGTTCTCTCTGTTTTGATTTTTATACAAAGACAAAACAAAGAAAACGTTTTGAGAGAGAGAATGAACCGAAGTAGATAAAGAGATGAGATGGAGAAACTGATTTTTGCATATCTTACATTACACAACATCTCATAATACATATTTATATAAGAAAATCAGAGAAGTAGTCTATGTTTCCTCTACTCCTTACACGACATTGAGACTCTAGATTTTTCCTAAGGAAACAAGCAACCTCAAGTACTACTAATCCATACCAAACTGAACAGTGGACTTCGACAACTACTTTGACTTTTGTACTCTGTCTTCTTCTTTCCCACGTACGTTTTCTTGATATTTCTCTTATATATGCAGGATTAACTAAAGATTAATTAGAGATGAGATACCAACAAGAGATGGTTCCTATGTTAAGGGATCAAAATGCGGCGGATGAAGGCGGAGAAATATGGATAGAGACAAAGAAGCTATGGCGTATCGTTGGACCGGCCATATTCACCAGAGTCTCGAACGACCTGATCTTCGTCATCACTCAGGCGTTCGCGGGCCATCTCGGCGAGCTCGAACTCGCCGCCATCTCCATCGTCATCAACGTCATCATTGGCTTCACCTATAGCCTTCTCGTACGCACGAACATATATATATACACATTTTTCTGGCTTATTATTATAATGTCTTAACTTATGAAGAATAAACTATGTATTTATATGCAGCTTGGAATGGCGAGTGCGTTGGAAACGCTGTGCGGTCAAGCGTTTGGAGCGAAGAAGTATGACTTGTTGGGAGTGTATTTGCAACGATCTTGGATTGTTCTCTTCCTATGCTCCATCTTGCTCCTCCCTATTTTCTTCTTTGCGTCTCCGATTCTTAAGTTCTTCGGCCAGCATGACGACATCGCCGAGCTCTCTGGTACCATCGCTGTTTGGGCCATTCCTCTCCACTTTGCCTTCGCCTTCATTTTGCCTATCAACCGATTCCTCCAATGCCAGCTCAAGAATAACGTATGTAAATAAAGTATTGATCCGTTCAGAGGCTTAATAATAATAAGTTGTCAAACAAAACAAATTGAGGTTAATTTTAGGCCACATAAAAGGTTGACGACGACAATAGAAACATAACATAATCAAATAGTGAACAAACAGTAAATGGTAGTTAGAGAATAAAATTTCTTTAATTTCAGTTCAACATCTATATCGACTAGTTGAAACTTTGTGTCTTATGTTGTTCATGTGTTTTGACTTTTCATAGATATTTGGCTAAATATTCTCTTACATTACCACCAGGTGCTTGCAATTACAGCCGGAGTGGCACTTGTAGCTCACATATTCGTGTGCTGGCTTTTTGTGTACGGTCTTAAACTTGGAGTCATAGGAACCATAACTACTGTTAGCGTGTCATTTTGGCTCAATTTCTTCATTTTGTTTGTTTACATCATATGCGGCGGCGGTTGTCCGCTCACTTGGACCGGTTTCTCCATCGAAGCTTTCACTGGACTTTGGGAATACGCTAAGCTCTCTGCTTCCTCTGGAATCATGCTTTGGTACTATTCGTTAGACGAGACTAGTGTTACATTCCTTTTTTTCTTATGATTTACATATCAAAAACAGCTTCTTACGGTATTTTTTTTTTATCGAGACAGTTTGGAGAATTGGTATTATAGGATTTTAATTGTGATGACTGGAAATCTGAAGGATGCAAAGATTGCTGTCGACTCCTTGTCTATATGGTACGTCAGATATACATTTTTGGAGATTAGTATATATGAACGAAGCTTATATCATATATTCATATGCTTATGTATATATATAATCTATATCACACATCTATTTCTGCACAAAAATTATAATCACAGTTTTCATCGGCAGCATGTCGATAAATGGTTTGGAGATGACGATTCCACTTGCGTTCTTCGCCGGGGCCGGGTAACCAATCTATCATTTGTATAACTATCGTATGTGGGTATTTTAATATTGTTTGATTTAGTTTACACTACCATGATTCGTGATCTAAAGTCCGGTAAGATCTGGTTAGACTAATTAATTAATGACACATGAATAATCGTTTAAAGTCGTTTATTCTAAGTTTTGTTTAAGATTTTTCTCACATACTATAAAAATAATTAAATTTTTATTTTATCTCTACTAGTCTAGTAGTATTCTATATAATTTTATCTCTTTAATTAATAAAGTAAAGTAATAGAGACTAAACTATAATTTTTAGTTTATGCTTTTGGGTTAAATAACAAAACTATCGGATTCTACCACTGTTAGACAGAAACCATCATGCATCAGTTTTTTTTTTTTTTTTTTTTTTTAGTGTGGTTAGACATGCACTTTTTGGTTAGGGTTTGTAGCTATGTGTCGGATCCTAAATCGTGTAGCTACCGATCTATTTCAAAATCTCATCGTGAAATTTGCGTCTGGCCGGCCAAAGAACTTTGTTGCCCTATAAAAGTAGTCTTTTCTGGTTGCTATAGCCTGATTAAATAATGGATGATCTTACGACCGGTTAGATCTGACTATACCGAGTCATGGCTTAATCAATCGTTTACACGAACGATCAATTATATAGATGAATAAATGAATCATCAAAAGTTATGCTTGCTAGTTTTATACCACTTATCTATATTGGCTATGTGTATATAAAAACAAGAATTAATAAGGAAAACTGTTTTTTATAGTGTACGAGTGGCGAATGAATTAGGAGCAGGTAACGGGAAAGGTGCAAAATTCGCGATGATTATATCAGTGACACAATCCTTAATCATAGGATTATTCTTCTCGGTGCTCTTAGTATTTCTTATTGATCAAATCGGTTGGATTTTCTCTTCAAGTGAAACCGTCATAAAAGCAGTCAATGATCTCTCTGTTCTTCTGGCCTTTACTATTCTTCTTAACAGTGTGCAACCGGTTCTTTCTGGTACGTCACACAATTTTGTTTAATCACAAAATAAAACCGGATCAACGGTTGCGTGTTAAAATATTTTGACTTTTGATTAGGTGTTGCTGTTGGTTTGGGTTGGCAATCATTTGTGGCATACATAAATTTGGGATGTTACTATTTCATCGGACTTCCTCTTGGATTTGTCAACGGCTGGATTTTCAAGTCTGGTATTAAGGTAAGCCAATCTCTTTTATAGATAAATATGAATTTGATATCAATATTTGAAGATGAAACTTTCTATGTATATATATATATGTTTGTTGTAATTATATGTTAATAGGGCATTTGGGCTGGTATGATATTTGGAGGGACTGCAATTCAGACATTGATATTGGTTTTTATTACTATGAGATGTCATTGGGAAAAAGAGGTAACTCTAAAAAAATTTGTTTCTTGTTTCTGGTTCACGTCTACAAATATATAGTTTATTTTACGTTTATCTTTTATTTCAAATTTACAGGTACAGAAAGCAAGTATGCGCGTTAAAAAATGGTCTACTTGAGATGCAAGAAATCGAAGATAGTATTTAAATTGTTAGTAAAGTTAAATTATCATTTCAATCTCACATGATCAAATGATTGAAATGGGACATCGGTAAAGTATCTGGTTCGGCTTTCTAAACCGAAACCGAGCAATGACCGATTTGTTTTCTTGATAAGTTCAGCAATTTTTCTATACTTTCACGTGGCAATTTTTCTTAAGTTCCCAAGTTATTTAATTTACACACGGACTCGTTTTTTGTTTTTTTTTTGTAGTTATGATGAATAAAGGAATTAAGCATATCTAACAAAAAAGGACACATCTAGTTCCAAGACAAAAACCAAAATTAAACTGTCAAAATCTGTATATATTTTCGGGCTTATATTAATATAACGTTTAATCTAATATAAAAGACAAATATTTATACAGCTTGGGATGGCAAGTGCAGTTATTCCAAAATAAACCGGGTCAACGGTTGTGCGATGACTTTTGACTTTTGACTTTTAGTTAGGTGTTCGGGTTAATTATTTCATTGGAGATCTACTTGGATTTGTCATGGGCCGAATTTTCTAGTCTAGTGTCAAAGGTAAGCCAGTTTTCTTTACGTAAAAAAAAATCAATAATTGAAGGTTAATTTCTCTCTCTAAACGTATGTCTTTTAATACAATAGTTTCGTCGTTTGTTTCAAATTTGTAGGCACAAAAGCAAGTATACGCGTCAAAAAAGGGTCGGTCTCTGAGGCAAGAAATTGAAATGGCAACTTGTCATTTGTGTAGTGTATAGTTCGGTTTTGTAAACCGAAACCGGAGCAATGACTGGTTTGCGTTCTGTTACGAAATAAGAAATTAAGCCACTTTCACTTTGCAATTTTTTTTCTCAAGGTATTTATTACATATGAAAAAAATATAATAATTGATTATCTCTTATCTCATATGATTAATCAATCAAAATTGGAAAACCCAGCTAGTTTGTATATGTATCCGTTTCGAATTTGTAAACCGAAACCCAAACAATGGCGTGATTGGTTAGAAAACGCTTTGCTTTCACTTTTCCTTCCACGGTTTTTGTTTTCTCATTTTGCAACAATTAATTTAGGGTTTTTTTTTTTAACTTAATTCTACCAAATTCTACCCTTTCTTAATAATTTTTTTTGTGGATCGACCACTATTACAAAGTGGTACTAGAGAATAGAGTTTGCCATTTTTCATATAATTTGCTCATCAAAATTTGTCAATAATATGTTTTGGTCAATCAAAATTTTTCTATTAAAACTTAGCATCTAAAACTTGTCCATTAATTATTTGTTTGTTAATCTTTGGTTTCGATGGATAAATTTTGATAAAGCTAAACATATTATAGACAACACCCTAAGATGATCATCTCATGGCTATTGAGAAGATTTTCGAATAAGTTAATCTTTTGAACTGCTGCTGAATAATAGAAGTAAGTTTAATATTAAAACCACTTTTATGAAGGTGATTGATCCACAATAACTTTCTAAAAAGAAGATAGAATGAGTAAATTTTTCATTCATTTACAAGAGTGAAGTGACAGCTTTGTAAGACGGAACTTTTATAAAAGATAGAAAATGATATAGAGAAAAAGAGGTTGTTGAATCCATGAGATTAAGTAATATAAAACGTGGGGGAAAGGAGTTGTTGATCAACCACAAAAATATATATAGAGTATGAAAGAGTACTATAAGAAAAATGTTTAAATGATATATATTTGTACTATTATTCTATGGGGCCGAATCATAACAGCAAATCAGACGGTGTTAAACAAATGGAGAAATAGGCGGGAATAGGCATAAGAACAAATGATACAGAATGAATGAAATAAAAATTTAATTTTCAGAAAAGAGTAATAATAAATAAATAAATGGAAAACAAAAAGGACGGACCGCATGTGGTAGGCTGTATTAATAAAATGCTACATGAATTTGTTCCACATATATATATATATATGGTATACTTTAATTTATTATTACTTTTATCGTCTTGATTGAAAACACACACATGCAGATCCTACTATTGGTCGAATTGCGACAGAAAAGTAGTTTAAAAGTCTCCACTCAAAACTCCTTACTCTCATCTACTCTTCACTCTCTATCGTTCACGATCGAGAAAATGGGAGAGGGAGACGGCGAAGCAGAAGGTGTAGAGAAGGCGAGGATTCCTCTGTTAAGGAATAAAAATGAAGCGGAGGAGGAAGACGGAGAAACAAAGAGAGAGATATGGGTGGAGACAAAGAAGCTATGGCGTATCGTTGGACCAGCCATATTCACCAGAGTGTCGACCTACTCGATCTTCGTCATCACTCAGGCCTTTGCCGGCCACCTCGGCGAGCTCGAACTCGCCGCCATCTCCATCGTCAATAACGTCATCATCGGCTTCAACCTCGGCCTCCTCGTACTCACACACATACCTAGAAACAATTTCATACCTTAATATCATAGTGTTTAATTAATTTATTAACTTAAAACGATGATATATAAAAATATACGCAGCTCGGAATGGCGAGTGCGTTGGAAACGTTGTGCGGTCAAGCGTTTGGAGCGAAGAAGTACGACATGTTGGGAGTGTATATGCAGCGATCTTGGATTGTTCTCTTCTTATTCTCAATCTTGCTCCTCCCTATGTACATCTTTGCGTCTCCGATTCTTAAGTTCTTCGGCCAGCCTGACGACATCGCCGAGCTCTCTGGTACCATCGCTGTTTGGGCCATTCCTACACATTTCGCGTTTGCCTTCTTTTTCCCTCTCAGCCGATTCTACCAATGCCAGCTCAAGAATAAGGTATGTA
This sequence comes from Alliaria petiolata, assembly GCA_020283515.1. Lineage (NCBI taxonomy): Eukaryota > Viridiplantae > Streptophyta > Magnoliopsida > Brassicales > Brassicaceae > Alliaria > Alliaria petiolata. The sequence goes on along the minus strand of JAHZTW010000001.1, from coordinate 164,072,873 downwards.
AGTTCATATTTGAAAGGTCGCAGAGTGAGCGGGTTAATCCAAGCACTTTAACGGCTCTATTTTTGAGCAGATATATGGTGTATTCTTAAATATATTTTGAGGGCACATAAAGGACTTGAATGGTTGGCAATTAGAATTAAGAAAAAACAAAAAAAAGGAACATAGAATAATTAAATAGTGAAAAGCAGTAAATGATTGATTCGTTTCGTTCGTTTAGCTAACCAGTCACAATCACAAATATTATTTGGCAGCTGGTTCTAGCATAAGGGCATGTGCATTACAGACATTAAGAGATCTAATAACATTATTTAAATAATAAATTTTAAGACTAAAGATCTAAAACTCATAAAAAGTGTCTTATATAGGATTTATTTTTGGGCTTTAGACATCTCTCTATAACTAAAGTGTCTTAAAACATTAAACTTATTTAAATTTAATCAAAAAAATAATTTTTAGACACCCATTTTTTAAAGTCTCCAATGCACATGCCCTAACGATCTACTCCGAAATCTAATGATCAGTGAATATTTTCTTGATATTAGTTAATACTGCTAAATGTGTTTGGTTAATAATTAATATCCTCTTACAATACTAGGTGATTGCAATCTCGTCCGCAGTGGCACTTGTAGTTCACATATTCGTGTGCTGGCTTTTTGTGTACGGTCTTAAACTTGGAGTCATAGGAACCATGGCTACTATTAACTTGTCATGGTGGCTCAATGTCTTCATCTTATTTACTTACGCCACTTGCGGCAAATATTGTCCACTCACTTGGACTGGTTTCTCCATCGAAGCTTTCACCGGACTATGGGAATTCGCTAAACTCTCTGCCTCCTCTGGAATCATGCTTTGGTATTATTACTCTTTAAACGCCACTTGTGTCGCATTTTTTTTTTCTTTTAGTTGACCGGATCAACATACTTCTTACGGTAGTTTTTTTATCGAGACAGTTTGGAGTATTGGTATTATAGAATTTTAATTGTAATGACTGGAAATCTGGAGGATACAAAAATTGCTGTCGACGCCTTGTCTATATGGTACGTCACTTATATAGTTTGGAGATTCATATACTATATATGACACTTTTTTTACAATTTTTTTTTTTTATCAAATTAGTTTCTGAACAATTTTTATAACTACAATTTTCGTCGGCAGCATGTCGATAAATGGTTTGGAAATGATGATTCCACTTGCTTTCTTTGCTGGGACCGGGTAATCAATCTGTCAATTTTATTGTTATCGTATATATATACTTTAATTTTCGTTTAGTTCAGTTTTATTATTCATGATCGAAAGTTTAGTAGGTCATCATGCATGGCTCATAATTTGACTTTTGTTTTTGTAGCGTACGAGTGGCGAATGAATTAGGAGCAGGCAAAGGAAAAAAAGCAAGATTTGCAATGATCATATCAGTGATGCAATCGTTAATCATCGGAATAATATTTTCGGTGCTCGTGGTATTTCTTCGTGATCAGATTGGTTGGATTTTCTCTTCAAGTGAAATTGTAATAAGAGCAGTGAATAATCTCTCTATTCTTTTAGCCTTTACGATTCTTCTCAATAGTGTCCAACCGGTTCTTTCCGGTAAGTCACACATTTTTTTTTTGTTTTATCATTATAATAAAATTGGATCAACGGTTTGTATATTATTGAATGTTTAACTGAATTTTGATTAGGTGTTGCGGTTGGTTCGGGTTGGCAATCATTTGTGGCCTACATAAATTTGGGATGTTACTATTTCATTGGACTTCCACTTGGATTTGTCATGGGCTGGATTTTCAAGTCTAGTGTTAAGGTAAGTCAATTTTCTTTATTTATTAAATTTCAATATTTGAAATTTTAAGTTCTATATATGTCTTCTTCTTTTTTTTGAACCTTAGTTCTATATACTGTATGTCTGTTGTGATTTTATGTTGATAGGGCATTTGGGCTGGTATGATATTCGGAGGAACCGCGATTCAAACATTAATATTAATTTTCATTGTTATGAGATGTGACTGGGAGAAAGAGGTAACTCTTAATTTATTTATTTGTTGCTTTTTGGTTAACGTATATGGTTTATTTCAAATATGTGTTTTAATATAGTTGTTTGGTCGTTTTTTTCAAATTTTGCAGGCACATAAAGCAAGTATTCGCGTTAGAAAATGGTCACTTTCAGAGACAAGAAATTGAAGATGGTATTGTTAGATAAAATATTATTGAAGCATACGTTTCATAATATGATTATTTTGATTGAAATGGACAACTAGTCGATCGAACGGTGTAGTTTCTGGTTCGGTTTTCTAAACCGAAACCGGAGGAATGACCGATTTGTTTTCTTTATGAATAAAGCATAGGGAATTAAGCGCACTTCCACTTAATAAAATTTTCAGTAGTTATTTACATATGGAATCACTTTTCCCCAAGGTTCAAAAAAAAAAAAAAATCACTTTTCCTTTGTCTTTATAATTAGAAAAATTGACACATTTCCAAGACAAGAACCAAATTAAACCGTTAAAGTTGGTATGTATATGTTCGTAGTGAGACGCCTTACCAAGGGTACATCAGTACATCGGATATTTTCTCACCTCGCCGGGCCAATCAGTTGTCAAACGTTACGTATATAGGCTGAAGTGGACCGGCCCATTCGTCAATCCGTTGGATCATCAAATGTTACCCACTCGGAATCCTATTTTATCACCTCGTGTCCGTTGCAGTCCTGGCATCATCGAATGTTACCCATTTCGTCTGAACCAAACCGACTAATCCAATCATCTCATAATCATCCTTAACCGTTCCAAACCAGCCAATCCAACCATCTCTATATCAAATTTTATATTTCCTGTCATGGTAATTTGTTTGTAACCTCTATTTTTTTTTTAACGAAAATAAAATTATATTCAATCAAATTATTTTTACATCAAGTGCTTTATTATTTTTGAATTTAGATAGAAAGCAAAACCAAAACTCAAACTCTTGTGCCAAACCAATCATACTGTTGGTCTCCAAAAGATCATATCGTACTTAGCCGATTTCTAACGTTTTTTTCTCGATCGTCTTCAACAACATTATTGGCGGCAATGCCTCCTCTCCATGCTTTCTTCTATTCCTTTCACTCCACAGCCCATAAATCGTGGCTTGAAATATGTACCGAAAGATAAATATGTAAATCCGATCTAGGTTGGAGTCATTTGAATGTTGACTATAGTATCCCAATATGTGCTAAATTGTTGTTTAAAAATGCCACTTACAAGAGGTTCCCATTCTTATACCTAAGATGAATACATGCAGGTGAAGAAAAGGTGGTGCTTTGTCTCCATCGGATGCTTGCAAAAGGGAGTTTGATGCTCTACTTCAACATTCGATCTCCTGTAGTAACATTTGTTTGTAACCTCTCATTCATCTAGAGGGTTTATATATGACAGTAACGAATATATAACTGTATTGAGATTGGTTTTTGGCAAGTGATAAAGGTGTAAATGCACATAAATCTTCGGACTGAACTAATATTACATGAGATTTAAGAACCTTTTTAAAATAATTTATATATCCAAAAGTTGGACACTTTTTGTAATATATACATAAGGCCCACTAAATTAGCGATCCGGGCCTGAACTATATATGCCGTGTGTTTAAAGTTACATCGCTGACACAATCCATTAAATGTGATCGTCTTCATGATTAAAAAAGAATATTCGGCCTCTTATATCGGTTATTAATCATCTGGTTTTGCAACAATTAATTTGTTACGGTAAGATGACACGGCTCTATATAAAAAGGAGACGAAATTTCAACACAAGATAGAAAAATAAAATAAGTAAATTGTTGAATCATGACATCAATCAAGCGTGTGGACATAACTAAGGGGCGTATAAATCGAGGGAAAAAGAGTTGTTGACCAAAGACAACGATATATGTGGAATAGGATTTGAAATGAAAAGACAATGATATATGTGGAGTATTAATTAGTGAGCTATCAATGAATTGGGGTCCACGCGAAATAAGCGTTACCTTTTAGTTTTGCCACTAGTCTAAAATTATGACAAACTTTAAACTATTTATTTGATTTGCTATTTTTTTGTTTATTATAGTTTCATAATAATATCTGACAACCATAAGTATTATAGGATTATCTATATAATTTTTGAAAAGATATTTATTTATAAGAAAATAGTTTGTATAGTTATTTATCCAAAAACTTCAATGCGATAGTCTTTGGTTTTATCATATCCATTTATTTGTTATTTTTTTATTACAGTTATTAGATTTATTTATATAGATAACCAAAAAATTACCTTATAAAATATGATTGGGTTTCATGATTTTCATCTATAGTTGCATAATACAGATGACAAAAAAAGGTATGGATTATTCTTTAATTTTTAATTGTTTAATTAAAAACATACATGCAGATTATATTATAGGCTGAGTAATGGTAATAAAAGAGTGATTAAGAAAAAAATTTCATGAATTTGTTCAATATATTACTTTTTATTTTTTATTGTTAAAATAAAAAGTACTTATATAAGTGGACCAATAGAGAAAGAATAAAATACTTCTTTTATGGTATATGATTTCATGGGCTTATAAGTCATCAATTCACGTATATATATGCTCTTATCTACTCTATTATTATTTATTTACAGAAGATCGGCGATGGGAGACCAAGACGACAAAGCAGAAGGTGTAGAGAAGACGAGAATTCCTCTGTTAAGGGATCAGAATGAGGCGGAGGAGGAAGGCGGAGAAATAAAGAGAAAAATATGGATGGAGACGAAGAAGCTATGGCGTGTCGTTGGACCAGCCATATTCACCAGAATCTCGACCTATTCGATCCTCGTCATAACTCAGGCGTTCGCCGGCCACCTCGGCGAGCTCGAACTCGCCGCCATCTCCATCGTCAACAACGTCATCATCGGCTTCAACTTCGGCCTCCTCGTATATACAAACACACACTGATAGAAACGTTTTCTCTGTCTAAGAGTATAGTACTGTTTAATTTATGAAGAAACTATAATAAATATGCATGTGCAGCTTGGAATGGCGAGTGCGTTGGAAACGCTGTGCGGTCAAGCGTTTGGAGCCAAGAAGTATGACATGATGGGAGTATATATGCAACGATCTTGGATTGTTCTATTCTTATGCTCCATCTTGCTCCTCCCTATGTACATCTTTGCGTCCCCGATTCTGAAGTTCTTCGGCCAGCCTGACGACATCGCAGAGCTCTCCGGTACTATCGCCGTTTGGGTCATTCCTGTCCATTTTGCATTTGCCTTCTTTTTCCCTCTCAATCGATTCCTCCAATGCCAGCTCAAGAATATGGTATGTAACTTAAGATTTGGAAGGTTATTAGTTCAAGGCTNTCATTCCTGTCCATTTTGCATTTGCCTTCTTTTTCCCTCTCAATCGATTCCTCCAATGCCAGCTCAAGAATATGGTATGTAACTTAAGATTTGGAAGGTTATTAGTTCAAGGCTTGTTTGTGGTTTTTTAAATAGTTTTTTAAAATTTTGGGTTTTATTTTTCCAAAACCCATTTTTTATCCAATCAGGATTTTTGAATTGAAAATTTATTTCTAAAAAATGAAGGTTAAAAATGTAAAAATAATTCATATTAATACAAATCTTTCTTAAAATTATCAATAAAATTAACTCCATTGTTTAAAAGTTAACTATTTAACCAAAAAAAAATGAAATAAATCTATGTCATTGTAAGCTATTATTTTAGTATTTTTAAACTCATTAAAAAACCTAAATTATAAGTCAATTGTTTTTCAGAAAAAAATTATAGACAAAACCAAAAACTAAAAACCAAAATACAAAAAACCATAAACCAGAAAACAAAAACCAAAAGCCAAAAGCCACAAACATTCATGGCCATTTTGTGGACTGGACGGCTATATTTTGTGAATCTTCAAAAAAAAAGTGCGCAATAGACAACAGCAACAAAAATACGAAACAAAATGAGTAACAATTAGCCCTTTTCAAAAAAGAAAAACAATTAGAGTAAAAATGGTGTGCAGTTAAGAGTAACAAGATTTCTTTTCAGCTATAGCCTATACAACTATGAACAATATGTTGTTCTTGTGCTTTGATTTTTTCATAGAATAAGGAGGAAATATTTCCCACCTTTTTCTTTCTTGTTAGTAAAACTTTGAATGAGGAAAACTTTTTTTCTGGTGAATGAGGAAAACTTTTTTCTTTCTGGTAAGTAAAAAAGTAAAAAAATTCTGGTGAATGAGGAAAACTTTTTTTCCACCAAAATTCATTTCCTTTATTTAGGTAACCGATCATTTGACAGCTGGTTCTAGCACTTCTTCGAACGTAACGATTTGCTCCGAAATCTAGCAAGTGTATTTTCTTGATAGTGTTGTTTGGTTAATATTCATTCTCTTACATTACCAGGTGATTGCAATTGCTGCTGGAGTGGCACTTGTAGTTCACATATTCGTGTGCTGGCTTTTTGTGTACGGTCTTAAACTTGGAGTCATAGGGACCATGGCTACTGTTAACGTGTCATGGTGGCTCGGTGTCTTCATCTTATTTTTTTATGCCACTTGCGGCGGTTGTCCGCTCACTTGGACCGGTTTCTCCATCGAAGCTTTCACCGGACTATGGGAATTTGCTAAGCTCTCTGCCTCCTCCGGAATCATGCTTTGGTACTGTATTTAGTTAAAAGCCACTTGTTTTGCATTTCTTTTGTTTTTTGGGTTTACGGATGTAAACACAACTTCTTACGGTAGATTTTTATCGAAACAGCTTGGAGAGTTGGTATTATAGGATTTTAATTGTGATGACTGGGAATCTGAAGGATACAAAAATCGCTGTCGACTCTTTGTCTATATGGTACGTTATTGATATGTTATTGTATATGAACATTTGTTTATATCAGATTCCCATCACATCTTTTTACGAACAAAAAACTATAATTATAATTTTCATCCGCAGCATGTCGATAAATGGTCTGGAATTGATGATTCCAATTGCTTTCCTTGCCGGGACCGGGTAAATAACCTATCTTTCATTTTTATTACCATAGAGATACTTTAACTTTTGCTTAGTTCGGTTTATATTATTCATGATCTAAAGACCGGTTATATGTGGTTAGACTAACTAGTTCATGGCTTATAAATAACCGTGTTTATATGATTAACTATATATTATCTCTCTCAGGGAGTATTTTCTTAATAGGTGAATAATAACTCATAAAAAAATTACCATTAAAATTGATGGTCGTGTCGGACAGAAAAGTGTGTTGTCCTAAATTTGTTTTTGCTAGTTTAGTTGCAATACAGTTAACTGTTTATGTGTGTATACAATAACAATAACTATAATATGATAACATGTTTCTGTAGTGTAAGAGTGGCGAATGAATTAGGAGCAGGCAATGGGAAAAAAGCAAGATTTGCGATGATTATATCAGTGACAGAATCGTTAATCATTGGAATAATCTTCTCGGTGCTTATAGTATTTCTTCACGATCAAATCGGGTGGATTTTTTCTTCGAGTGAAATCGTCATAAAAGCAGTCAATGATCTCTCTATTCTTTTAGCTTTTACGATTCTTCTCAACAGTGTCCAACCGGTTCTTTCCGGTACGCCTGAAAAAAGTTTACTCAAAATGATTAAACCGGATCAGGTTGTGTACATTAAGCTTTTGACTTTTGAGTTTTGATTAGGAGTCGCGATTGGTTCGGGTTGGCAATCATTCGTGGCATACATAAATTTGGGATGCTACTATTTTATTGGACTTCCACTCGGATTTGTTATGGGGTGGATTTTCAAGTCTGGTGTCAAGGTAACCCAACTTTATGATATCAAATTAGCAAATATTATAAGGTTAATAATCTCTATATATCTATATTTATACTGTGATTATGTTGATAGGGTATTTGGGCTGGTATGATATTCGGAGGAACCGCGATTCAAACATTGATATTGATCTTTATTGTTATGAGATGTGACTGGGAGAAAGAGGTAACTCAATTCTTTTGCTCTCTTTTTTTGCTTTTTCGTTTGCGTATATGGTTTTTCATGTATGTCTTTTAATACAATTGTTTGGTCGTTTATTTCAAATTTGTAGGCACAACAAGCAAGTGTTCGAGTTAATAAATGGTCTGTCTCAAACACAAGAAATTGAGGACATGGAGAAGGCAAAATTACTGAAAAAGAACAAGGAAGCTTGCAAACGACTTTTAAGAAGTTAATGGATACGGCGAAAAAACGCAAGAAAAAGGTGCATGGGAGTGCGCATTTCATCCACCTTCAGTTTGTTTATTTATGAAAGCATGCTTTGCTGTTTGTTTATGAAACTACTCTGTCTCCTCAGGAATTTACATGACATCTTAAGATTTAATTCTGATTTTTTTGAATAAGAAACAATAATCCATTAAAAAAATCTCATTTTCAGTAGTATTTTAATCGGACATGTCATCTTGTATTTCGTTTTTATAAGATCTTCTCATTTTGTATTAGATCAAGATATTCAAAGTTTTTTAAAAGGCAAACAAGGAAGAGTTAGTAAGAGTTACTCCCTCTATTTCACAAACTCCTTTATTTTATTTTGTTCTAAATTTATGGATTACATTTTTTTTAAGATCAATATTCAATATGGATTACATTAACCCAAAAAAGTTTATGGGCTTTTTGTACATTTTTTTAACAATTTTCAAGTACAAAAAAAATTGACGCGCGCCTATAATTATTGAAAAGAAGAGGGAAAGAAAAGACGCTGAAGTCCTGGGAAAAAAAAAAAATCGAACGCTACAAAAATGATTCTGATTGGTTAGTTAGCAATGACGCGGATAGCAGAGATACAAACAATCTTGACCGTTAATACAAGTTTGATTCACAATGTTCATGTTCATCATCTATCCCAACTGACGACTTTTGATTCATTTAAAAAGCCCAGAAGTATGGGCTTATACAAGTTTTCAAAGCCCAAATGCTAAGATAAATCAAACACGTGTTAGATACTTAGATCAAATATGATAAAAAATAGTCTCTGATTATGATGTAACTACCAAAAAGCAAAGGAAGTCGAAGCACCGCCGTTCGGGAACTCCGCGGCGAAGCTTGGCCGTGATACCCAGAAATCGATGACTCCAATAATTTGTCCATGAAATCCGTCTCATCTAAAAGGCACCTTCTCCGAAAACTGTAACCTTTCTCTAGTTGAAATCGAAGTCACTTCGCCAAAAACTCTCATAATTTTCAGTTTATTTCCTCCAAAACAAATACATGAAAAAACAAATTGGGCCCTAAAAATTCCCAAAAAATCTGAGACCCTACACCAATGTTTCGTCTGTTTCTGTCTAGGCACGGCTCTGCAGGGTCGCAATTTGATCCCAAAGAGCCTTTGCGTTAAAACCGAATATCGATGATGCTCACTCTCTAGGCGTGGAGGTAAATTTTTTGTTTTTTTTCTTTCTTGTTGGACTTTCGTGACTCTCTTAGTTGATTAGTTGTTTTGATATGGTGGGTGTGCAGTAGGACTTATAGTAGCTGATCCGAACTCACCACTCTAGGCGGTTATTACTAATTGGGAACTTTTTCTGCTTCATTTACTTGCCGCTCACTCTCAAACTTTGTTGCTCTCACCTCTCACTCTCAAATTTTTCTTTTCCCGTTCCTCTCTCTCTCTCTCTCTCTCTCTCTCTCTCTCTCTCTCAACAATGGCGGAAGCAGAAGCACATCCATGGACTCCCCTCGTCACTGCCATCTCAGATTTCTGGGCCGATTTTTCCACCGCGGCGTGCGTGATATGTATGATGTAATAGCACAGATCGTTGTATGTATATGTTTATGGCAATTTTTGTTTTAGATTCTGAAATAGAAAAGGTCATTCAAATCAATTACAAAAACACGTGGCCAAAATTGATATCATTTTTTTTTTCCCCCTTTTTTGTTTGTTTTAAAAAACTACAATTTCTCCTCGTTGCTCTAATCCAAGTGTCTAACCGTGTCTCGGTCTCGAGAATCTGCTCGATGGGCATGGTTTCTGGAATCTTCAACGTCATTGATGAGCCACAAGCTCCTTGTCGTCGATTTCAGAATCTCAACCAAAACTATCTGAATTTGCGTTCTGACACGGACGAAAGAGGAAAATAAGAACAGTCATTTTCTGTTTGGTTCCGATATCCTCCGGTTCAGACTCTAATTCCGGTTTAATATAAGGTTTCGAAAACAAGGATTGGCATAAGACGCAGCGTTTCGAGCTGCTCGAGTCTTCTGTGGACCTCGCGAGCTGAGATGGATTCGGTATTCTTGTAGGTCCAGTCGAAGCAGGCTTAGTTTGTATATTACACAATTTTACTAATAAAGCCCAATAAGCCCATATCGCTCGCTATCGTTCCCAAATTTGGGGCTTCGCCAACATAAATACTTTTTGTTTTCTGGTTTCGTAAAAATTCTCATACCGATTTTGATTCACTAAGGTGGGTCATATTAAATAGAAAATAGTCATTAATTACATTCTTTAGGGAAGTGTAATAGGTTGATTAAAAAGTTACCACTATACCACCACTCATTTTTTGACATGTAGAGAAATAGGTTGATTAAAAAGTTACAACAAAGTGATTTATAATTGAAAGCCCTTTTAAAAAACAAAAAACAAGTGATTTATCAGTTTAGACGTAAAAATTTAATTACTTTTTTTTTTTAACATCAACAATTTAATTACTTGTAAATCACTTTGTTCTAACATTTTATTCAACAAATTCCTCTTGATGTAAAACAAAAAACAAAAAAACAAAAAACCGACCTATTCCTCTCTTACTTATGTGGGACGCTAGATTTGTACTCAGTTAGAAAAAAGGAAATATACATTACGGTTATTATATATAAGAAATAGAACATTAGTAGTTAAAGTAATAACGATTTCCTATTGTTGCTTTCGACGCCGAATCCTTCTCCTAGGGTTTTGCCTCGTGAAGATGTCAGAAGCCATTGAAGAGACAGTTTTTGAAGACAGAATTAGTGAGTTACCCGAAGATTTGCTCGTAATGATATTGGGTCTTGTCCCGACAAAAGACGCAGCGGCGACCATGTCTCTGTCGAAACGATGGCTCTCTGTTTGGACGATGTTACCTACACTTGAGTAAAGAGACAGCGAGGAGAATGGAGAAAGTGTTTGGTGGTTTCTTGTCAAATCATTGCAACTCATGCACAAGGCACCCGTAATAGACAGCTTATGTGTGGAACTCGGTCCACTGTGTCCTACTGATGTTGATGTCGGAAAGTGGATTGCCAACGCTGTTGATCGCCGCTTGCGTGTTCTACATTTCAAGCTTCTCTGGTCCGCAGATCCAGCCAGGTTGCATAAGAGCCTTTACACCTGCGACACTCTCGTGCATCTGGATCTCTCCCACAAGATTCTCCTGGATTTCCCTTCTTCTTCTTGTCTCCCATCCCTCAAATATCTTCAGCTTTACTTTGTTGTGTATAAGGATGAGGATTCTCTCGTTAGGTTTTTATCTAGCTGCCCCGTTCTTATATTTTTGGCTGTGAAACGAAATAAGGATGACAATGTGACAAAGTTTAGTGTGAAAGTGCCCTCTTTATTGTACTTCTACTATACCATGTGTTATACGTCACTGCCAGATGACAATAATGTAGTAGATACTGGTAGGTGTTTGGTTATGGATACTCCAGCATTAACAAAGCTTTCCATCACTGATTATTCAAGAGACTCCTGCTTGATCGAGAATTTGTCTTTTATTGAGAAAGCATATATCGATGTCGAGTCCTTCCATGGAATTCACAATTTCATAACATCTCTTTCTGCGGTCTTGTCTCTTGGGTTGACTTTGACCCGTGAAGGGGTAGCTCTCTTCATCGTATCTATCTGTCACTTGCTCATTGTGATTACATACTAACAATTGTCGTTAATTTTTTTCGTCGCAGCTTGTGCGATGTAGCACCATCAACTTCTCTCGACTTCTAAAGCTAAGCATATATCCGCAAGACTCAGATTGGTTGGAACCACTTATGTTTTTACTTGGGAATCTTCCAAAACTAAAGAAGTTTGTGGTAGATTATGTACGTATATTCTCCTCCTCTTCTAGCTTTGATGGACTCAAGGACTAGTCAAACTTTGATTAATATATATAGCTCTCATTGCTTCTCAGGAACTTACCTATAAACCCGAGGATATTTCACTTTTATGGAACCAACCGAGTTCTGTTCCTAGGTGCTTGTCATCACAGCTTGAAATATTTGAGTGGAGAGGATATGGAGAGACGGAAGAAGAGGAAGAGTTTTTGACATACATCCTAGCTAACTCTAATTGTTTAAAGACCGTAACAATCTCTCTGAGCCCCGCCATCGGTCTTGAAGAGCAAAAGTGGGTCATCGAGGAGTTGAAAGATATTCCTAGGGTTTCAACAATATCTCAGCTTTTATTCAAATGAAAGTTAGCCTTATATATCAATGTTTATCGTGGACCACTAAATAGAATGTGAACAACGGATATTACATTTATAATAACCTGGAAAGATTGGAAACCTAGAAATAATGATTATATGTTAATACCGCCTTTGGGCTAATATGCTATTCGGAGGAACCGCGATTATTGATATTGAATTTTATTACTATGCGATGTGTGACTGTGATCAAGAGGTATCTCAAACTGTTTGTTTGTTGCTTTTGGTTCGGCGTATGTATGGTTTACTTTCATCTTCTTCTTTTTTTTTTTTTTTTGTGCAACTGGTTTATTTTCATCTTCATATATGATATATGTTATCTCATTGTTTCTTTCAAATTTGCACGCACGAAAAACAAGTATACGCGTTAAAAATTGTTGGTCTCGAACGCAAAAGAGAAAAAAATGGAGATCGTATCTTAAATGTTCCATAAATTTAGCTAGTGTGTAAACCCAATACATAATGTGTATCATTTCAATCACATATACAAATGACTGAAATGGCCAACTAGTGGGTCGGTGTAATATCTGGTTCGGTTTTCTAAGTCGAAACTGGAGTAATGGAGTAATGACCGATTTGTTTTCTTTATGAATGTTGAATTGTATAATAAGGAAAACAAGCACATTTTCACTTCACAAGTTTCCTAAGATGTTATTTACATACGGAATCACTTATACTGTACTTCGTCTTTGTGAAAAAAATAAATTAAGCATAAAAAAAAGATGCCGGATCCAAGACAAAAACCAAATTAAATCGTTAAAGTTGGTACGTATGTACGTAGTGAGACGCATAACCAAGTGTAAACCGGATCTTTCCTCATCTAACTAGGCCAATCAGCTGTCAAATGTTATGTATATAGGCTGAACCGGACCGGTTCATTCGTCAATCCCTTGGAGTCATCAAATGTTACCCACTCGGAATCCCATTTTAACATCTCATTGGTTGCTGTCTCGGAGTCGTCGAATGTCACCCATTCGGTCTGAGCCGAACTGGCCAATTCAACCATCTCCTCGTCGTCCTTAACCGTGGACTGAACGGAACCGGCCAATTCAATCATCTTCTTATCGTCATGCACCGTCTCGGCCTTCAACATCTCAACCAAACACCAAAAATCTTCTGCCAAACGTCTGCAACACCAAAAAAATCCACTCAAACTCGCCTTGCATTCTTCAAGTCTCATCAAAACCAACCTCAAATCGTTCAAACCGGGATCACCAACAGGTCCGATACACGGTTTAATCAATCTTTCACTCAACACTTGAAGCCGTACCATAACTAATCTCACAACCGTGAAGTAGTCTTGAATCACGAGCTCTCTGATCTCGTCCACGATCTTGTTTTGGAACAGAGGTGGAGTCTCCGGTCTGGTACATATATGTTCAAAGAAACTCACAAGAGAATCGGTTTGTCTCATTATGTACCCGGTTTGGTGAGACGAAACACGATCTTTCTCTTTATATTTCTCTTTTGAGCTCTCCGTTAGATTTGGAAAAGACCCTAATACCTTCGAAATCCATGAGAGACGATCCAAATATTGTCCATACCTAAAAAAAAAATTAAAAATAATTATAGTATCCACTGTCGGTATGAACCAGTCCAAATAATTGGAAATGTCAAAATCAAATAAAAGAATAAAAAAATGGAAATATAGGTAACTTACCATTTAACCCATCGTGACAATTCTATCGTGAGATCGGAAGAAACGTCTGAGAAATCATTCAACTTTAGATTGTTCCGGCCACGTTCAAGTCCTTCAAACTTGTCTCTCGATGCTTTGATAAGTTTGTGGAAGACGATGAGAGATTTGGTGGCCACGAAAGCGTTCTTTGTGACTCTCAACCTCCACATAACAGCCGCGAAAGCTGCCGGAGCATGACGGCTGTTAGAGTAGGAGATAACGTCGGAGACATAGTTGGCGTCGGGTGGTTTGTGAGAAGTGTGAGTTGTTGATTTCAAAAGGGCTAAGTGAATGTACTTGACGGCGTTGGAGCTGAAACTGTGAACCAGTTTGGCTTTGCCTATCGAAGCTTTGTCTTTGACTTTTCCGATGATGAGAGATTTGAGTTTTCGCATTTTCTTAGCGGAAGGAAAGAAGAAGAAACGAAGCTGCTTTGTCTGGTTAATTATGTGAGTTTGATTCTTATAGGCATCAAGGTTTGATTCGTTTATCTTCTTTCTGATAATTTCTTTTTTTATTTAAGGAAACTATTGTTAATGTACGTGGGTTTGCTTTTGTAAAATATCCAATTTGATTAAATTTCCTTTTTCCCACTATTAGTTTTGTATTTATCTTCTATTTCCAAAGTTGTCAGTTCATTTTTTAATTTATAGTATATATATATAGATTAAACATGACAGATTCATAGTCAACGTCATACATCAGACTAAGTACATAGATTTTTGATTGTGTTTTAAATGAATAAGTTTATTAATATTGTATTTATTCAGTTGATTAGGTAATAGATTTACATGTAATTTAATATGAAAATATGTGCTGTAGGTTAATAATAATTATAATTGTAAATTTAAAATTGTATCAATTCCTGTGTCATTTAGTTAGTTGATAACTTTACAAATACTATAAAATCTGCCGCTTTTAAAAATAACTTGTAAGGTGTGATGAATGAAATCGATATAGAAAGTTAGAAACCATAAAAGCTAAAAGATCACCTAAGATTTGGCAATTGAACCATATGCCGACATATTCCACTCAATTGCCAAAGATATTTAGTAAAAGATACACCTGAAATAACTTGGATTTGATCTATATGTATACATCGAACCGTGATTTGGCAATTGAGTATATTTAAAAGTCCCTCCGTGATATATTTTTAAAAATAGTAAACGTAGAGTATGTCGGCAGTTCAATTGTACAACAGCCGATAGCCACCAGCGAATTCGATTCACACTAAACTAACAAACAATCAATAAAATGTCGTCCTCAAAAATTCTGGACATCAACTTGAGATTTTTTAAAATTGCATTTTATATTAAAAAAAAAAAGATGTTCGGACCAAATTGGTCAAGTCAAGCTTGGATCCACAAGAATACTTCAAGGCACGGTCGCATGGAAGACCGTAGCTTCGATATGCATAAACATATATAAATCGAATTATATATATATATGTGCCATTCGGCATTGACGTAGTTTGGAGCATGGTGGATGATCTATCGCATGATCGATAGAAGACCAAACCGTCATCTCATTCGTGCCGTGCGATTGCCTTGGGGTCAATCTCTATATGTATACGTTATTGTTTCGTAATATTAATATCATCAGCTTTGGGATTGATCTAGTTTATCAAATCTTCAATGACTCTAGCAAAGACAAACCCTAGATTCAATTCGAGATGAGAAACGACCCAAATTAGGCTATATATAGGTCCATCACATCCATTATTATTATTATGGAGTATAAACAAGGAAGAGTTAGTAAGAATTATATTTTATTTTGTTCTAAATTTATGGATTACATTTTTTTTTGTCTTAGATCAATATGGATTACATCAACCCAAAAAAGTTTATGGGCTTTTTGTACATTTTTTTAAAAATATTCAATTTACAATTAAGAATTGACGCGCGCCTATGGTTGAAAAGACGAGGGAAAGAAAAGAAGCTGAATTCGTGGGAACAAAAAACCGGACGCTACAAAAACCATTCTGATTGGTTAGTTCACAATGTCGCGGATAGCAAAGATACAAACAATCGTAACCGTCAATAAGTGGAAAGATCTAACGGATCAAAACAAATACATCCTCTCTTCTTCCAGTATATAAAAACACATCCCATCCTCAGTCTCTGTATATCGATCTCATTCTCAGCAAATCAAAATCCAAAAGAGTAACCTTCAATCTTCGAAAGAAATCTCGAATGGCGCGTACCAAGCAAACCGCTAGGAAATCCACCGGAGGAAAGGCTCCGAGGAAGCAACTCGCGACGAAGGCGGCGAGGAAATCAGCCCCGGCCACCGGAGGAGTGAAGAAGCCGCACAGGTTCCGCCCAGGAACGGTGGCGCTGAGAGAGATCAGGAAGTATCAGAAGAGCACCGAGCTTCTGATCCGCAAGCTTCCTTTCCAGAGACTTGTCCGTGAGATCGCTCAGGATTTCAAGACGGATCTGAGGTTCCAGAGCAGCGCCGTCGCGGCTCTCCAGGAGGCAGCAGAGGCTTACCTGGTTGGTCTGTTCGAGGATACTAACCTCTGTGCGATTCACGCTAAGAGAGTCACAATCATGCCTAAGGATATCCAGCTCGCGAGGAGAATCAGGGGTGAGAGGGCTTAAGAGAAGAAGGACAATAGTCTACTGTGGCGGTGCTCTACTTGTTTGCCTCTTATCGGTTATGTAAATCTCTTTTTAAAATGTTGCGTTTTAGGTTTGGTTCCGTGTGTTTAGTAGTCTTTTGCTTAGATTTGTCTTTAAGGTGTTCGATGAAATGCCCAAATGAATATCAATCTAGTTTTTACGTTCAATCTTTTGATTTCCTCTTACGAGAACAAGTACCTGCCACACTTGAGAGATTCAGTTATACGTTTTTGCTTCCGGATGTTTGAATTACGCCAAAGAGATTTAATATATTCAGGTCAAAATTTGGATTCGATTTGCAAATAAACCTAACTTCTCATATGTTTCATGAATAACACTTGAGTTACAACATGGACCGATAAAAAAATAAAATCAAAACCGTTCCTAATTCTGATTCACAAACAAAGCGAGGAAAAAGAAGAAGTTAGGGTTCGTTTTCCATCTTCCCCAAACCGAGAGAGAGTGAGAGGGAGAGATCGGAGGAGCCTCCTTCCCCTAAGCGTCCGAAACTAGAGGAGCCACCAACCAATGAAGAATATGATTCTGATGATCGGAGGAGCCTCCTCTCATATGTTTGATTGATCAATATATAATTTCTGAATGATGGATTGGTGGCAAATGTGATTGTCAGGGTTTTGATGTCGACTCCTCGAAACTCCGTCACACGTTTGGTTCCGGATTTGTGGATCTCGACGACGATGGCTGGGGTAGCGAGCCTGGAACCAACAGAGATTTTCTCAACGGTTTGTGCAAGATGGCTATCTCCTTCTACAAAGAAGACGAGGTTATTTTATTAGGAATTGGCAATTGCAAAACAAAAATAGGGAGAGAGGCTTTTTGTTTCTTCTTCTCTTTATTGTTTTTTGTATTTATTTTGGTTATGGTGGGTGGTAGGATATAAGCCTGGAATTGGTGAGGGTTCTGTCTGAGAGCAAATTATCATCCATCTTCTGCGATTACCCTCTACATCACGTTTGAAGCCAATGATCCTTCACATGGTAATCAGACGAAAGCGTATCAATGCGTGGTTCGCTACTGCCCTGGAGACAGTGAAGTTATGCTCTTGTAGGCCTCAACCCTAGCTAATTAATTAAGCCCATATTCACATTTGTCTTAGTATATCCTTGGCCTAGTTGTTTTTTTATCTGCCCTTTCATTCTTCTGCATACATACAACTAAGCTTTATCTGTGTAGAATCTTTGGTATTAGCTCACCTTCCGTTGCTAGTGGTTAGGTTGAGGTTCCCCATGTTGTCTTTGGTTTGAATATTACTATTACATAATCGTTTGTTATGAATTCTGCAGTTTTCCACCGGCGACCTTTGTGCATCTATCTATGAACGGGAAGCAAATGTGTTAACTACATCTCTGTTTGGACTTTTAAGTGCCAATTTACACACTTGTTGGTTTCTCTTGGTTAAGCTTCTTGATAATAGATTTAGTCAATCAGAATCGTATCTTCTATTATTTGTGACATTATAATATCATCAATTAACGAGTAAATTTACGTATCTATTTGAAATAACTTCATTCTTATTTTCTACAATTGGAATCATTTTCATTGCCAAATTTTTCAAGTGGCGCTAAAGACTTTTTAAAAAGTTTCGCAAGTAGCGGAAAAGGTCTCGTGGTCTGAAAAATAATGATTTTAATTGGTTGATAGTACGCATCACAGATTCACACGGATAGGTCGAAAGGAGTGTTTTAATTGGTTGATATGGAAACACGCGGATTGAAAATTTGAAACTCTCAGCCGTCGATAGTACTTTTAATCCAACGGACATGAAATTAACTTTCCCTCCAAAACAAAAAATTCGGAAAAAACTCCCTCCGTTTTTTTTTCTCAGCTCACCGCCAACTTCTCTTCCCATATAAGCAACACATCTCCAGGCTTACTCTTCACCACCAAGTTTCGCTTTCGCATCCTCTAGAAGAAGAAATTTCGTTCAATTAGATTATTCGTCGTAGTGATTGTTTGATTTCGAAATGGCTCGTACCAAGCAAACCGCTAGGAAATCCACCGGAGGCAAAGCCCCAAGGAAGCAGCTTGCGACGAAGGCGGCCAGGAAATCCGCTCCGGCCACCGGCGGAGTGAAGAAGCCACACAGATTCCGCCCAGGAACCGTGGCTTTAAGAGAGATCAGGAAGTACCAGAAGAGCACGGAGCTTCTGATCCGTAAGCTCCCGTTCCAGCGTCTGGTCCGTGAGATCGCTCAGGATTTCAAGACGGATCTGAGGTTCCAGAGCAGCGCCGTCGCTGCTTTACAAGAGGCGGCCGAGGCCTACCTTGTCGGTTTGTTTGAAGACACGAATCTGTGTGCGATTCACGCCAAGAGGGTCACCATCATGCCTAAGGATATCCAGCTCGCAAGGAGGATCAGAGGTGAAAGAGCTTGAAGACTCTTATGCTACCGACCTTTGTTTTAGTTCGTCAATGTGCAATCTATTTCTGGGATTTTTATTTGCGTTTTAGTTAATGAGTTCCTTTCAAGTGTAGAGCTTGCATCTTTTTTGATTCTGGGTTTGTTTAGCTTTAAGCCTTTGTTAAGATAGTCCTGAATGTGTTCGACGAAATATCCCAATGAGAGAATCTCTTGTTTAATATAAC
Source organism: Alliaria petiolata (assembly GCA_020283515.1). Classification (NCBI taxonomy): domain Eukaryota; kingdom Viridiplantae; phylum Streptophyta; class Magnoliopsida; order Brassicales; family Brassicaceae; genus Alliaria; species Alliaria petiolata. The sequence continues at coordinate 164,053,565 of JAHZTW010000001.1, read as the reverse complement.
TTATTTTGCCCAATCATTAATCTCTTGCGCGTTAAATCACTTAGCCGTTTTTCTTGTAGAAATCACAATCATAATCTCGGAACATTGAAGCATTCTGTTTATTTTTCAGATTCGGTATATAACACACTAGATATTACATTACATAAGCTTTTAATTGTAGACTTGTAGTAGCCATTTAACCGGTCTAACCAGATAAAGATGGCATTCGGTTTGGGAGAACTGGGTCTTGATTCCTTGATCTTCTTGATGATGTGAAGAAGTTAGCACTGAAACTGCTGTAGAAATGTCTTCCACTTCTAGTAGCGATATGATCACTATCCCCAGCTTTAAGTGACGAGCTTCCTCCAATTGAAAACGATCTTCTCACTGTTTCCAAGCTTCCCGAACCACAATGGTTTGCCAAATCGCTTTGTGCCCTCGAAAGAAAACCAGGGTTTCTAGATCCGGAACTCACTTCTTCAACACTGTGGTCATTGCTCGATCCAGACTCTGATACATGACTGATCTCTGTTTCTTGATTACAAGGCTCAGTTAGAAGAATAGGGGTACGGCATAAAGGACAGTTCTTGTGAGAGAGTAACCAAGTGTCGATGCAATTGATGTGAAAGGCGTGGCTACACTTTGGTAACAATCTCAGCGATTCGTCTTCTTCAAACTCGTTTAGGCAGACGGAGCATTCCGTGCCGTCGATTACACCTTCCCCCTTTTTGAACCCGACGACTGTGATAGAGTCGATCGCAGAACGGTGGAGACCGGCGGTTGTCATTCGCCAGACGTGATGGTCGCCGGAGATATCTCTTTCTCCCGCTTCGTTCTCGTCTTCTCTTCCGCTGGTGTCACCGGGAGCCACTGCAGCGGCTGAGCTCCGCCGTGATTGCGTGATGTAGAGATAGAGGATGACAACGAGAAATAGGAATAGTAGGACGGATCCGAGTATGCAGATCAAGGTGGGGACTAGGAGAGAGAGATCTCTCTGCGGCGGTGGCGGCGGTGGAGGATATGTCTGGAAGCAAGGGATGTAGATCGTCACGTTCAAATTTTTTGCCGGCAGATATGTGATAGGTCCTTTAAACACACAGCCTTCACAATATGAAACGAGCATCTTTCTGTGATTGAACGCCATTTCCAGAGTTCAAGAGACCAAAGAAACAGAGCAAGAACAGGGGGCTTTACTTTCAGAGACCACTAGTAGAAAACAGAGCAAGAACCGGGGAAAATGGGTTTCGTTCGTAGTTTTTTTTGAACATTCACAATTCGTTGTTTCTGCTCTAGAAGTAAGCGAGAAGAAATAGGACGCACGATGAACCTAAAACCCATAAATGCGTTAGAATATCTACACAGAGTCATCATGACCCAGAAATTCCAAGGGCGTGTTTTTCACGGCGAGAAATAAGTGGCTCGTTAATCAACAAGAAAAATAAAAAATGAAAAAAGGTGTCTTGTCATGAAATAAAAACCAGAAATGGGGACACACAGATCACGATCTACAAGACCCTAAGACGGATAGAGGATTTGTCCTTTTTAGGGTTTCGAAAGTGGGTGGAAACTTCGTGGAAGTGACAACGCCATTAAAGGGATGTCTTAACGGGGAAATGTGTCAAAACACGACTAGACTTTAGTAAACTCTCTCTAGGGTCTAGACAATTACGCGTAATCATCAGTGAAGTCAAAAGTTTATAAGTCTTCCCCCTATTATGATCGGTTTTGTGTTGGTTAAAGAAGGAATAATACTGATTACTGAACCACACTATCTCGACATATGTACATATGAACCAAACCAGATGTTACATAATATAGGTACAGTACGTAGACAAATTTGTACATTGAAGAGGCCCGGTCTAGTCTAGTCCGGTTTCAAAACACGGGGACACCAAGGTCGTCGGCAATGCCGATTCCGCCATGAATTGTCCTCAAATGTTCATAACAAGGCTCTGAATGAGGGAAGTAGTCTAAGCAGACCCAGCAAATGTGCTTCCCACACCGACACTGTATATGGTTACACCCTTGAGATTTCTCTATCGTGGACTTGCAAGCCGGACAATTCTTCACGTCCTTTCCTTTTGCCCAGTCCTTTAGCGACAAGTCCGGATTTTCCTTGAACAGTTTGTACCTTTCACAAGAGAGATACGGGTGATACTCGAGGTGACACCTCGTGCATGTCTCTGAGTTGCAGGCTCCACAGATGAATGGCTCACCGGATTCTCGAGGACCAGCTACACGGTAGATGGACGGGCAATCTGGTGTGGCGCAAAACCGGAACTTTCCTTCACTTGATGTAACAAAAGAGGACAAGGATGCTCGGAAGAGTTCATCGAGCTTCTCTTGTGATAAGAGGGCTCTCATATCAGCGACTACTATTGGAGCTCCACAGTCAATGTGAGAACAAAGTATGGGAAATGCGTCAAAGTTTCTTATTGATGCCTCGAACTGTTCCAACAAACAGGCTTTGCAGAAGAGGTGTGAACATCCTTCAAGAGAGTAGCCATCATCAACCTCAGACAAGCAAATGGGGCATTCAACTTCAATGTCATCTTGTTTTTCGCCCTGTGCACTCTCTTCTCGTGCAAGTTCATAGACCATCTTTTCTACTTCCTGCCTCATTTCTTTGCTCCCTTGAACCTGAATAACATGGTGCCGGGTGTTGAGCTTCAGATCCACACCATGTACCTTCTCTTTGATACCTTGGAGCTCCGGACCAAACCGCTTCACAACTTCCTTCATGAGGTCAGGACGTAAATCAGGACCTCGGAGGTGGATTTCAAGTTGCTTGCTCTCGTGATAGGCCAGCAGTGACTGAACCAGTTCTTGTTCAGCCTCGGCGATTTTCTCTGGTGATCCACAAATGCGTACTGTGTGATTGTTCCTGTCAAATATAATGTAAGTTTCAGTCTCCTGTTGGATCTTCCGCATCAGAAAAACACCATCTCTGGACGAAAGATGCTGCAAGACTCTAGGGGTTAAGCCTGGATGATTTATGGGTCTTCCTCTCGTGAGTTCTTCAAGAGATCTCCGCATCTCTGCGATGGGTCTTGTTGCATAAGCAGAAATATTAACACGATAAGCACCGCTTTGAGTTGGTTCCAGACGCCATTGAGCTCCTACACAAATATAAGAAACGTTCATGCATATCAAACCCAAGCTTATGCATCCTTTAAATGACCCCAAGGTAGTAGTTGACAGAAGGTAGTAAAATCTAGAGCAAACGGCTAAAATGTGGATTTAGAATTTTACCTCTTCGTCTCTCGAAGCTTGCTAATAAATCATTCAGTTGTCTTTTGACTATGTTGTAGATAGAAGCGGAGCAGATTATGGAGCTCTGAAACACTTGCTCACACTTTATCTTCTGCCACATAAGGCATCCAGGGACCACCTCTCCATTTAACTCCTGCAAAGCTTTTGCAGCTTCCAAATGTAATCTCCCGTCGAATGTAATCTTCGCTCGCATGAAATAATCTTTTTCTTTTGGTTCAAAAACTTGGACTTGGACACAGTTCGGATCTGAATTCCTCGACGACATGGACGCAAATATTCTCGAATGCAGCATTTCTTCGCAAGCAGTAGGAGGTGGACACTGCACAACGAGTTTTCTGAATAAAAAGAAATTCAGATCTCTTCTCGACGTAGCGCACTCTAAAACATCTAAAACTTGGTCTTCCGAAAGATCTCTGTCAAGCCCACTTACCAAGATAGAATCATTGGACTTTTGATCTCTCTGAACGTTGACATAACTTGTACCTATCACAAGGCCGGAGATCCCATCAAATATACTGTGAACATCACCAGAAGGGCACTTAACGCAGCCTATACCAATGCTTTTCTTTCGCGGCCAACGAACCTTAGCTGTAACAGAAGGGAAAGTAGGCATCTTGAAAATTCCTCCACCAGTTGACAGAGATGGAAATAATTTAAGCACTGATCCATTGAAATCAAATCTCTGAATCTCTGCTGCCTTCATAGCAGATTCCGGAGTGAGAAAGGTTATCCTACCCCACTTCTCCTTCTCATCACAGTCTTGCTTGTTACCAGCAAACTTGTGAATAGAGCAAATACACCCATCAATCTTCTTTTCCAGAAACGTCACAAGCTCTCTGTCATCAACAATATTCTCGCCATAATAAAGCACATCAACTGTCAAAAATCTCTGATCAACTTCAAGATGCTTTATCTGAGCACCAGATCCAAACAGTGCAATAGGGACTTGTCCCCGACCATGAAATAGATACTTCTCCAAACATTCATTATGCATCCACTTCTTTTCACATTCCAATGCGCCGTTCACAAGGGCCAACACTTTCTCCATGTCGAGGGGAGGCGCATACAGTAGAATCTCATTCTGATTGACATCGACTTGAATTCCAATCCTTTCATCCATACAAAGAGACCTAGCACGAGAAACAATTGAAAGCAGACTACGGTTAGATTTCCCACAGAATCGTTTTAGCACAGTGCTGCTACAACCAACCACTTTTTCCACTCGGAGCCTCCGCTCATCCATCTGAGATGCATCAAAAGGTGGAGGTGGATCAAGCATATACAAAGCCTCAAAATCAAACGCAGTCACACATACCAAGTACTCATCAACAACTGATAGAAGTTCACCGAAAACAACCCAGTTTGGCTTCTGGCCAAATGCTAGCAATGAGCACGACGGATGTAACTGAACTTGTTGACCAGTCAATGCCACCTCGTATCCAAGCTGATCATAGCCAGTGTACATCGCCACATTCTCTGCAAGTGATGCAAGTATAACCATTTTCAAGTGCTTGTCGTGTTTGGTACCCTCAGTTGGATTCCAAACCCAGTAACTAGGACTGACAAGAGTAAGTTCTCTCTCGATGCATATCTCCAGTTCCTTGACTGTGTCTTCACATCTCCTCATTGATTTTGCATTCAGGCAATTATCCCAGCACCATTTATTTCTTCTCTCTCGCGGCAGAGATGCCCATTCTTTGTAAACCGAAAGAAGAGTGAACAGGTCTCCATTACGATTGCAGAATTGTACCTTGAATAAGTGCAAAGTAAAAACTTCAGAACATATCTTATAAGAGGTTGTAAGAAGATATATAGCTAAAAGTACAGACCTTTTAGAAAGACAGATTATCTGAACACATTTAGGTAATCATTCTATGGAAGAATACCACAAACAAAGTTAACCGGAAGCTCAGAATCATACCTTTAGGCAATCAGCTTTCATCTTATCCTCGAGGTTGCCAACCCTGCAAAATATACTGCTAGCATTAGCCATGACAGCAGCAAGAACAATTCCCTCTTTGCCCATTCTGTGTCTGAAGCAGCCTAAAATTAACTTTCCGAGCCTTGGCTCCAGACCCAGCTTGACTAAACAATGCCCTTCTTGTGTTAATTCAAGAACACCATTCTTCTCAACGACTGCACCCAACTGAACAAGATTTTGGACAGCCATTGCAATGGCTTCAGGGACAGGCGCGTCAACAAAGTCAAAATCAGCTATGTTGTCTACACCCAGAGCAAGAATCCTCAAAAGTGCTACACCAAGATGGACCCTCCGAATTTCAGGTTCCTGATTAAGATTCATTGAATCAAAATCGTGGTTTGAGTACAGTCTGTAACATTTTCCAGCTTCTGTCCTGCCAGCACGGCCAGCACGTTGTTGGGCAGAACTCTGACTGACCCGGCAAACTTTGAGGATGCTCATACCTGTTCTAGGTTCATATTTACTCTCTTTCACCATTCCGGAATCAATTACATACTTGACACCAGGAATAGTCAGCGAGGTCTCTGCGATATTTGTGGCAAATATCACTTTTCGTCTCCCCGGATGGTTCTGGAAAACCCTAAACTGTTCTTCGAAGGAAAGCTTTCCATGCAAAGGCAAAACAACTGCAGATGGAGCTATAAACCTTTCGCATGCCCATTCAACCTCTGCTTGGGAAGTCAAGAATGCAAGGATAGTTCCTTCTTTCTCTGTTTTATGTACTTCCACTGCCATCTTAACAACATCATCAACATATGACGCAATCCTGCCAACAGCACAAGTCTCTTCTGTGACACTAGGAGAATATACAATCTCCACCGGGAAGTTCCTCCCAGTGACATGAAGAATCCCACAGCCGAAGAAATAGTCCGAGAGTTGGTAGGCATCGGCCGTGGCAGACATGATGACAAGCCTCAGGTCAACCCTTCCGCATAGCAGATCTTTGAGCAATGCCAAAAGAAGGTCTGTGTTTAAGCTTCTTTCATGGGCTTCGTCAATAATAACGCATGAAATGCCAGACAAGGTCCGGTCTTTTATGTAGTGCTGAAGCAGGCAATTATCCGTCATGTACACAACTTTGGAACTAATCTGTTCGGTGGAAGAGAAAGCTGGAGTGCAGCGGACAGAGTTTTCCTCATAACAGCCACTGCTCTCTTCTCTGACCCGATCAGCCAATGTCAAGGCAGCAATTTTCCGCGGTTGTGTACAAACAATCGACTCACTAGAAGCAACCCCCGAATCAGCAAGGAACTGAACTAACTGAGTGCTCTTCCCTGAACCGGTTTCTCCAATCAACACCATTATCTGTGAACACAATAAAAAATGAATACATAGTCCGAACACAGGGTTCATTTATGATTATTGCAGAGAAAACTAAGCCTTAGCAGAGGAACTACAACCATAAATCGATTTTCTGTGCTCAAGATTCCAAAAGAGCTTGATTCGCAAAATATGTGAAGAATTCGAGCCGATTCGATTACTAGCAATCCATAACAATTTCACCTAACAGCTCGGATCCAAAGATCACTGTCAAATTTGGGAATTTTGGAAGTACCTGTTCGCCATGAATTCTCTTCAAAATATTCCGCCGGTAGGCATAGATAGGCAGTCCATCCTCAAGCCTTCGACACTCCCTGCGGATTAAACTATGAATACGTGGCCAATCATAGGCCCCTTCCAGACTCAACACGGCCACGTCGTCTTCTCCATCAGACTCAGAACCGTCTCTTCCTTTGAGATATCGCACAATGCTCTTCATAACGTTCTTGAATTCTTCAAGCCGCTTCACAACCAAATCTTTCTCCGCCTCTAGAGCTTTCTTTTTCTCAAAAACCTCAATTTTGAGACCCTTTCTGGACGAAAAGGACTCGATTTGACGAGATTTCTCATCTATCTCGCTTTTCGCCTTCTTGACGCATTCTCCGTCTTCCAAAAGCGAAAGAACGTGAGCCGAGAAAAGATCGCGGAGACTGTCTCTAAGCTCGTCCATGTCGGACGGGACGACAACGTTTGGAATCAGCTCCGGAACGAAATCATGTTTCCCTTGGAGGCGATAACCCCAGAGAGCCACGACGGCAGAGAGCGCCTCGACCCACTGACAAAAACTGAAACTTCCGGCGATACAGCCGAACTGGGGCACATGGAGTGATTCCTCCGGTATTTCGCAGAGCCAAGCGAGACTTATGATCTCTTGCTTTCTAACCGGAAAAGACGGCTTGGCGTCGCTGTTACCGGCGGCAATCCTCGGTTGAACAAGCTGAACGATGAAATTGGGCCTGATACGCATGCCTGAAGAAGATATTCCCGTCGCCGGAGCCCGATCGCGTCTGTAATTTGGCGGGAAATCAGAGTTAGGGTACTGGTGGTGCTTCAGAGTGGGACGGTGAACAAGCGGCGGAGAAGAGTGCACAGAGCGAAAGTTATCACGGTTGGTGGAACTGGAGGAAAACGACCGCTGACGATCAGTCGCCGATTTTCCACCGTCGGTCGGAGGAAACGAGCTCCTCATGGGGGTGATGCCAGTTTTTGTGCTTCTTTAACAATTGAGTGAGCGAAAGAGACCGAAGAAGTTGAAAAGATTCAGAGGCAGAGAAACACAATATTTATAATATTTATTTTTCTTACTTTACTTTGTATTCATTTCCTAACCTACATACTGTACCTAATCCTTTTTTTCTTTCCATTTAGTTTTAAATAAGTTTCTTTAGTTAATCCGACAATTTTAATTTCATCAATCAAATTAAATTGAGATAGTTTATTTAATTTTTCGTATGATAAACGAGTTTTTTTATCGTTTGGTACATCATTTATAAATTTTAATCAACAAATAAATTTTATTTATAAATTTAGAAATAATAAAATATATGAATGGGGATTTTAATCTATATATTTCTAAAATTTTAAAAATATGTAAAATAAAATAAAAATAAATAAATTTCAAAATATTAGAATAATAGATTTTTTTTTAAAAAAAATAGCTATCTATGTGATGAAATTTGACAGCTGAAATTATAAAATTTCGACAACAAATATATTACTAATTATATATAAGTTTAATTTAGTGAAAGCATTTAATTTTATAATAAGCAGTTACGAACTTAAAAAAAAAATTAAAAAAAATAAAAAAAAATTACAGAATATTGGAATAACATAAATAAATATATTTTTTTAAAAAATAACTATTTAAGTGAATTTTTAAAACAGAAATTATAAATTCTCAATAACAAAGATATCAATAGTTAAATTCATATTTTCTAAAAATATTCTAGTTTATAAGAAAAAAATTATAGTTAAGCTTAGTCAAAGCATTTAATTACTAATTTGAAAAAACTATTTAAAACTAAATAAAAATAAAGAAATTGCATGAAAATAATTAAATTACATAATATTACAGAAATAGCAGAAAATATTGTTGGAAAAGGAATATGAAAGAAAAAGGGAAACAAACTGATAAATATTTTTTATAAACAAAAAAATATTCATCTCTTTTTTATAAAACTGAAAAAAAAATTATAACCTCATTTCATTTTCTCTTTTGTTTTTGTCACAATATTACTATTCTTCTACTCTATCTAGATTTTTGTACAACATTCTTATGTTTGATGTTTCCTTTCTTTTATCCAGAAAGATATCAATAAGCAAATGTTGAGTCGGTTTATAATTGAACAGACAAATAATTGGAGTAAAGGCCCACATAGCAATTTTTTTAAGGCTCCTCAATGATTTTACACAAAACAATTATTGTTTTGGACCTAATTTATACATCTTTTTTTGGGGGGGTTAAATCCTAATTTATACCTTAATTTTAGGGGAAAATATTAGATTAGTGCTGCTCTGCTCAATCCGGATAACCGAACTGATTCTACTCGAATAGAATAAATACATGAACCTTAAGGCCCATCATGGTTAAAATCTTATCTGAAAGTTTAATTAAGAACCCATATATTTGGGCCCATTTGTTTCGAGTATAAGTTGTCCATTTGGTCATTTGCGAAAAACCCTAGTTCCACTGCCGTCTTGCGCCGAGAGCTATATATCTTTCTTATTCTCTCCCAGGCAGTTGTAGCTGCAGTTTCTATCGGAGACGATGAAGGTAGCTCGTCTCTTCCTTCTCACATACTCTCTTTGATTTTCTACTGAGATACCTTTGTTATTTCGTTTGTTCAAACTCGATTTTGTTTGTATCGCAGTTCAACGTCGCAAATCCGACTACTGGTTGCCAGAAGAAGCTCGAGATCGATGACGACCAAAAGCTGTAAGATCTTTGATTTCTATCATATCGTCGTTAGTTTTCTTATAGATTCGTGATTCGTGATAGATTTGAGATTAGTTCTTCTTTTGTTATCGTTGGGTAATTGAGTGTACAATGTGGAACATCTCCTTTGAAACCTAGAACCTTATTGTAGTTACTGTTTTACCCAGCCAGAATCTGTTATACCTGCTGCAATATTGAAATCTGATGCCTTCGCGATTTTCTGATATATTCACTAAACAATTTGGAATCTAGAAGATCAACATGAATGATTGTTGTCGAGAAAGGAATTCTTCGGAACAATATATTGTGCTTGATGTTCGTTTTATGTTGCAGCCGTGCTTTTTACGACAAGAGGCTCTCTCAGGAAGTTAGCGGAGATGCTATGGGCGAGGTGAAATTTCTACTTCTCCTTCATTGTTTTTTTTTATCTTCTGGGTTTTCGAAATGGTTATTGAAACTGTGTTTTATTTTTTATAATCTGTTTTCAGGAGTTCAAGGGGTACGTCTTCAAAATCATGGGTGGATGTGACAAACAGGGATTCCCAATGAAACAGGGAGTTCTGACCCCTGGTCGTGTCCGCCTTTTGCTTCACCGAGGTACTTGACTCCTCCTAATCTAGCAACTTGTGCAGCAGCTTCGTCAGATTCTCTCTGTCATTAATCTTTCATTTCTTCGGACTTATCTAATCTGGTTTTTGTGAGTAGGTACTCCTTGCTTCAGAGGACACGGAAGGAGGACTGGAGAGAGGAGGAGGAAGTCTGTCCGTGGTTGCATTGTGAGCCCTGATCTCTCTGTCCTCAACTTGGTTATTGTGAAGAAGGGTGAGCACGATCTTCCTGGGCTTACTGATACCGAGAAGCCAAGGATGAGAGGTCCCAAGAGGGCATCAAAGATCCGCAAGCTGTTCAACCTCGGAAAGGAGGATGATGTGAGGAAGTATGTCAACACATACCGCCGCACCTTCACCAACAAGAAGGGTAAGAAAGAGCAGACAAGAAAGTCACTAAATTTGATAAAAATGGTTGTATGATTGAGTGTCACTAAATTTGTTTCTTCCTTGTGCAGGCAAGAAAGTCAGCAAGGCTCCTAAGATCNATTGTGAAGAAGGGTGAGCACGATCTTCCTGGGCTTACTGATACCGAGAAGCCAAGGATGAGAGGTCCCAAGAGGGCATCAAAGATCCGCAAGCTGTTCAACCTCGGAAAGGAGGATGATGTGAGGAAGTATGTCAACACATACCGCCGCACCTTCACCAACAAGAAGGGTAAGAAAGAACAGACTCACTTCGAGAGTTGATAAAAAAAAAAAACTGGTAGTATGATTGAGATTCGCTAAATTTGTTTCTTCCTTGTGCAGGCAAGAATGTCAGCAAGGCTCCTAAGATCCAGAGGCTTGTGACTCCATTGACTCTCCAGAGGAAGAGAGCAAGAATTGCAGACAAGAAGAAGAGAATCGCCAAGGCTAACTCTGACGCAGCTGAGTACCAGAAGCTTCTTGCCTCCAGACTTAAGGAGCAGCGTGATCGCCGTAGTGATAGTTTGGCCAAGAAGAGGTCTAGGCTCTCTTCCGCTAAGCCCAAGCCCGTTGCTGCTTAAACTACCCCCTCCAAGATTAAGAGATTTCTTTCTTTCTAGTTTGTTTCTGGTCGTATTTAAGTTGCTCCAAACACATGTAAGCGCCATTTTGAATATTCTCTATTTTGGGTTTCTGCTTTGTTTCAACTCTCAAGCCTTTTATTATATCAAAGTTTTGAACCTAAGTATTTTGTTTATTATATTTCTATCTAATTTTCAAACTCGTTTTTTATTTAATAATAGCCCGAGGTGTTGAATCTTCGATAGTTCTCAAATTAAAAAAACAAAATCTCTATCCAAAAAGGCTAGTATAAATCTGAATTTTTTGAAAAAGTAAACAATTCAAACTAAAACCAATCTCAAGCTAAACAAGATATCATTTCAAGGTTCTAAGAGTTACAGCACAAGCTATTCTTCGTTGGGATCACCTGAGCAGGACCTGGAACAATATTGATCTTCTTACCAGCAAGAGATGCAGGATCGGCATTACCTTGTTCATCTCCAGCAACGAGGTTTTTCTTGTTCACGATGTTGAAAATCTCAGTCAAAACAGTCGAGAAAGCCGTCTCCACGTTGACTGCGTTAAGAGCCGATGTCTCCAAGAAGAACAGACCTTCTTTCTCTGCGAATTCTCTGGCATCTTCCGTCGAGATTGCCCGTTGATCTTCAAGATCAGACTTATTCCCGACGAGTATAATCACGATGTTCTTGTCTGCGTGACCTCGCAGCTCTTCTAGCCACCGTGGGATATGGTCGAATGTTTGCCGTCGAGTTACGTCGTAAACCAGCATCGCCCCAACCGCTCCTCTGTAATAGGCACTCGTCACCGCTCTGTACCTGTACGACACCGTATTGTTCAAAGCCATTATCGACTTGGACCGATTCTTACTTTCAAATCTCGGAACGAAAGCAATTCGAAAGATCGACATGATTTAGAGGAGAATCTGAAATCCGACGCCCTCTCAATCTACGAGATCTAGTTCGAAAAAACCGGCGGATCCAATCCAACGGTGGGCGAATGTAAAGCCAAAACCAATGATAGCAAGTTGTAGAGAGAGTTTTGAGATTACCGTTCTTGGCCAGCAGTGTCCCAGATCTGAGCCTTGACACTCTTATGGTCAATTGCAAGTGTTCGAGTCTGGAACTCGACGCCGATGGTAGCTTTGGAATCCAAGCTGAATTCGTTTCTCGCGTACCGAGAAAGTATCTGCGATTTCCCAACCCCAGAGTCTCCGATCAGCACCAGCTTGAAGACGTAGTCAATCTTCTGCGACGGGTCTCCGTATCCTCCACTCGCCATCTTCACCGAAATCCCCTGTTTTCAACAATGGTCAAGTCCTGCTAAACTATGCCTAATGCTAAAGTAAAAAGATGGAAGAAGAGGAACTTTCCACGCGGAGATCAGGTGCGGCAGGTTCTTGCGTAATTCGTTTACAATGCTTACGTGTCGAGCTATTATTCCTTAGTTTTGTGACTTTTTTCAGACGCATGTTTTTTTGGTGCTGTGTGCTGTTGTTGTTGCTAATAATGTAAATTCGAAATTAGAGTGTAATCGTTTTGGGTCAAGCCTTTTAGTTCTCATTGCTGAGGCCCGCTACGAGACGACGTCGTGCGGTAATCTACTCATCTCTGGATCGGTAGAAAAGTGCCTAAAGCGCTTTGATTCACCAAAGCAAGCAGCAGTAATCGTTGAGCGAGGAAGAGTGGAAAAAAAAGAATGGAGGAAGAAGAGCACGAGGTTTATGGAGGTGAAATCCCTGAAGTTGGCGAGATAGATGTTCCCGATCCGGATATCGATATGTCTGCCGGCGATGATGATGCGGTTAAGGTCTGTTTCGCTCGATTTGATTTGTGTTATGCGTGCTTGTGTAAATCTTCTGTTTGATTTTAGTGTTTCGATTTTGTGGTATCAGGAGCTTGATGAGGTGAAAAGGAGATTGAAAGAGATGGAGGAAGAGGCTGCTGCTCTGCGCGAGATGCAGGCAAAGGTCGAGAAAGAGATGGGAGCTGCTCAAGGTTTGTTGGCTATTTCTTTTTATCACTGCTCATGTGTGTTTTCGAGAATTGGAATAAGTTTTCTGGAGATTATCTTTTGAATTCGATACACTGGGACTCGTTAATTGTCTGGATTAGTTTTTTTTCGAGAACCGAAGTTCTTATTCGATCTGTTCTGCTTCCTCTTTGCCAAATTTTGTCAATCTCAGATCCTGCTAGTATGGCTACAAATCAAGAAGGGAAAGAGGAGGTGGATGCTCGATCAGTTTACGTTGGCAATGTAAGAAAGCTTGTTTTCTACTTCATGGTTTCTATCATTGTTTTATTTAAGCCTTCTGTTCAATGCCTTTGCTTATATCTCGTACTGATCTTAGTGTGGATTTAACTTTGCTGACTATTTCGTTAACATAACTTTCTCCTTTGAGAAAAGAATTCTCTCTTGAGATTACCATTAAAATCAGTATCTAGATGGTTTCTTAATGTTGTCGAGTATCATTATTATTGTGGTCTGGTTTGGTTTATTGGATATTTATACCTGAAAGTTTGCCGAGTGTTGCTTCTCTTATGAATGTTTTTTAGCTCAAGTATCATAGTTTGACTCTATGTCCTATATAATCGCAGGGTTGTTCTCATTGCTGAAGTTCTTAGTAGCTCTGGGTTGTCAACTAGGTTTTATGGCTTTCTAGATAGTTTCCCTTTTGTAGTGTTGGAAAGTCTTGTTGTGGAATTTGATGAAAAAAAGCTAAAAAAAAAATGTTGATAAAGTAAAAAAGAGAAAAAACAAAAAAAGAAGACAGAAGAAAGAAGATTGAAAAAAAGAGTTAAAGCAGTAGAGAAAAAGATTTTGCAATGAGTTTGTGAAATTAAAAAAAAAAGGGACTAATTGAGTGAAAAAAAAATAAAATAACACTGAGTGAGTTGGGTGGGAATAGAAAGCAAGGTTTTTGTAATCCTTGAGGAGATGACCTTTTGGAGAGCTGAATCAAGATGCTGAATGCTTTCCAGTCAACACCCAAAGCTCTGCAGAGAGGATACTTGGAGGTTATACAGGTTTGGTTGTTTTGTGGATTTCGTGAGAGGCTGCAGTTTGATGCTGGCCTGTTATCATATATATATATATATTGCCTCACGCTCTTAAAATTAAGAATATCATAACGTTTATGTTCCGTACACATGATATAGAAAATTGCTTTAGAGCACACAAAGTTTGTCACTCGGTATCCTTTATTGCAGTGGCTAAGTTATTTATCTGTTATGTCCTCAGTGAGTCATGGTTTTAGCTGCAATCTGAACGCTTGTGTTCCTGTCTCTTATACACATCTAGATGTGTATAAGAGACAGGACCAATACTGACTAAGCAAATGGGGCACTTCAGTCTTCTCTTATTTTTTTCGCTTTTCGCTCCAGGTCTTGCCTAAGCGAACCAACGTTCCTGGAATGAAACAGTATAGTCCTGGGCGTTTCAACCCATCAATGGGTTACCGGTTTCGCAGACCCTTCGTGCCTCCTTATTTTTATTCACCATATGGATACGGGTAAAGTTTGAAACTCCACATCTTCAATGTCAATTATCACAGTTGGCCTTTTCTTCCTCTAGTCTTAGACGAAAATGCCTTGTACAGGAAAGCTCCTAGGTTCAGAAGGCCAATGCGATACATGCCGTATCAATAGAAACCGCACCGGAATAAGAACCAGAGAAGGATAACTATGAGATAGATGACTGATGCCTAGAGAAAAGCGGTCGTCCTCCCTCCATTTCGAGCTTTATTTTTATGAGTATGATTTTGCTTTTCTTGCACCTAAACTTCTTTTTGAACTCTCTCATGTACGGATGAGACTAAAAGCGTCCCCCATTTCTTTCCATCTTTGTTATTGCTTCTTTTAATCCAAAGCTGGCTAATAATGAAGTAAACGGAAGAATCCTCTGAGCATAGTAAGGCTGACACGTAGCTGATATCCAGACTTCTTTGTGTTTCATTCAGTCTCGATCACAACAGCATGGGTTATCCGAGCATAGAAAAAAAAATGTCACTTATTTAAAGATTGATATAGTGTTCGATCCAATTTTCTTTAACCATAGGTTTTTCCTATTATTACCATAGCAAGTGTCAATGTTTCGAAAATACAATGTCCCACGAATGGTTTTAATTCAATACTATTTACATAAGAAAACAAGGTCAGATTTATATTTATATTTTAAAAACATTTCCTATTAATAATAAAAAGAAAAAAAAGAAAAAAAAAGGAGGAACATTTTTGTATTAATGGTGGTGAGTTAGATTCGCTCATCATGAATGATTAAATCAACATTTATAATAAGAATAACAAATTAAGAAAAATCTTGTAAATCACGTTGCAGATGACAAAACAAACTGTCCAACAGTTTACAATGTGTTAATTTGCCATATACATTTGTGATCACAAAAATATAGCTTAATGTAATATTTGGAGTGCATCACAAAATCAAATTCTGGACCATTCAAGCGAGCAAATTATCTAAGATCTAGCCTTTTTACACTTTTTTTATATAACATGTTCAATTACTTTTGGGTGAATTTGGTCTCTACCCATATTGAACATCTGAATTAAAAATATAGCCAAAAAAAATTACAAAACCTACTGAGTACATGTATGAAAACAAATAAGAAATAAATAAAGCCCGAATTATATGTATACAAATGGGTTTTTCTAGTATTCAAACCCACCCACCTAATTTTAACGAATTTCAAATTGCATAAAAAAAAAGCTCAACTGATACAATTTCACATCTATTGGTGGACAAAGTACATGAAAGTTATAGCTATGACAAGGAGTGATCTAGACTTTTCAAAGAACCCGAGAAATCATAAGTGCAATATTTTGGACGATGGAAAATTGAAATAGTATATGTTACGTAATCACGAAGACATGATTACTTTTTATTTTATCTTGGTTTAGTTTGGTTTGGACGATGTAAAATCAAAATAAAATAAGAAGTTAAAGTTTGAATTCTAATTTTGGGTTTGCTTAGTTTCTCTTTTATTTTTATTTTATCAGAAAGATCACTCTAACATAAATAGATACCATATTTTATTATTTTGATATCAATATAAAAAAAGATATTCGTGAATTCTTCACTAGAGATATTCGTGAATTTTGTATTTTTTTTTTTAAAAAAGAGAAAAAAACCTACTCTCAAGAGTCAAGACTATGCATCTAAATGAGGTAGGGTATTAGGACTCACTAGTCCTGCAGAGCCTCATACCTAGCTGTCTTGTTCTTGAGAAGTTATCAATAATCAGGGGTGCGTATGAGTTTTGTGATCTTCCACGTGTGTGCTCCCAATCAGTGGCGAAGCCACATGAAGAGGATGGGGGGGG
Organism: Alliaria petiolata; assembly: GCA_020283515.1. Lineage (NCBI taxonomy): Eukaryota > Viridiplantae > Streptophyta > Magnoliopsida > Brassicales > Brassicaceae > Alliaria > Alliaria petiolata. Next base: position 164,037,148 of record JAHZTW010000001.1, on the reverse strand, counting down.
CAGTTGCCCCAGATAATTTTTTTTTTTTATTTGGTGTTATTTGGTGAATCAATTTTTATGATTCTAATATGTTTTTGTTTTTATATGATTTGCCCCCATGAAAATTGATCCTAGATCCGTTATTGCTCTCAATCCTTAAAAAGATTCATCTTGGAGGTACAATCAGTGGCGAATCCAGAAATATTTTTTATCGGGGTCATAATATAAAAACCAATGTAAGAAATTAGAAATGAAAGTGAAAACAATGAAATAATATTATTAAATGGGGTTATGGGGAGATTTAATATTTATTTAATGGGGTCAAAGATGCTGTTTTTATCATTTTATTCTAAAACACTAACAAATTTCAACCAATATTATAATTTTTGTAAAATTTTAACGGTGTCGCTTGAACCCATATAACTTCAAGTAGACTCGCCCCTGGGTTCAACATGAGGAACATGTTATCGATGATCATAATGTTGAAATTGATTCTCCGAGGCTTGAGCGTAAGAGTATCCATGATCACGCATCTGAAAGCTTCATCATACACATTATTGGCCACTTTGGGGTGGTAAACATTGATGTTAACTTTGATATAAAGCGTGGTTATTCATTGCATTCTTTCGAAATAGTTCGTGACCAATTTTTGCACCGTCAAAAATGCATTGAAATTAAAGAATATAGATAAAATGTTACAGTAAAACAACATTCTGAAACTTAAGAAAAAAATATGATATATGCCTCTTCATTTGGGGATGATAGTCCTGAGTAAAGATTGGTCTTAACATTATTATCTGACAAGTATTTATTGTTGATGTCATCATTCTTTCGTTTTATTCTTGACAACAGATACAATAAATAATCGGAGTGTCTACTTACTACATAACTCAGAAGTGCATTTGTTATCTCAACTACATTTTATTCTCCTGCATATTATCAAAGAAATTGAAAAAAATACTTCATACAAAAATTTATCGATAATCTTTATTTGTTTTGTTTGTATGAATTCATTATTTAGGCCTCGACTAGTGTTGTTTCATAATATTTTTGTAGTTTGTTGTTTTAATTGATTTTAAATTTTTTTACTAAGAATTTATTTTCAAATAGAATTAAATCGCGACATATGTCAAAATCTGATTGATTAAATTATTACGTGTCAAAATGATATAAATTAACAACTTTGTAACTTTATATAATAAGATAATATACAAATTAAAATATAATCTAGAGTGAATATGGCCGCCCATGCGATTCCAACAATCAACAAATCTCTTTCTAGTTTCTAGTAACTTAATTCTTTTCCGTTTTGTTTGGTCTCAGATGGTAGTTTTTTTGCCGTTCTTGCGGCGTCAACTTCTCTTTCTAATAACTTAATTCTTTTTTTTTGTTTTTGGGTTGGGGTTGGACTAACTTAATTTTCTTTCCAGTTGGGCTTCTTAACCAAGCCCAATATGAGATTGTTTGGTTAGATCTAGCATGTGTGGGCTTTAAACACCAGAAAACCACAAAAAAACAGAAATTAATTAATGCAACCAATCCTGTTCATATTTTTATTTCCTTGCATTTTATAATCTGTCTTTCAATAAAGTTCTAAAGAGAGCGCATAATCCTATCTTGTAATTATTTATATGAATATATCAAAATCAAACTTTTCAATAAGTAAAAAAGTAAACCAGTTAATCAATCATGGTTTACCAAAGCATCTGAGCAGTCCCTTTTTTTGATGGAAGAGCTAAGGCGATTGGAGAAGTTTCAGAGTGTTGAAGCAGCCATCACTTCTCATGGTTTACTTCCTGCTTCAACTTCCGATCATGCTTCGTCTCGATTCCTTTCCAGTCTCGTCCTTTTCCTGGTAAGGGTTTCGAGTTTTCACTTTGACACTCGGGGATTTCCCGGAAAAAAAAAAATCTGATTTCATTCCCCAATCAAGGTACAACCATGCGGCGACCTCGACATTGATTCGAAACTCGGCCTAGTCTCTGATTTCGTACCGAAAGTAAGCAGATGTAGATTTTTGTTCCTGTTCCTTGAAATCTTAGATTCTCCCTCTTTCAGAAGGAAGTGTGTTGTTTCAATTTCATTACGTAGGTATCTGGACCTTTCCTCGAGGAGATATCGAGGTCAATTCAGCGAGACGATGAAGCTAAAAAACCAGTAAGCACAAGTTCAGGTTCGAAGATGTATTTGGCTGATTTACTTTAAAAGTATAGTTCTATTGCGGTGATGATGCCCTGAAAACGTGTAGATTCTCTGCAACTTCAGTTTGCTGCCTGAAATTCGGAGTCTTTTTAGTTATATGTGAATGGCGATTAAGAGTTCAATTTCGATGCAGCAGAGTCCCAAAAGGGTTACGTGAACAAGGTTGATCCTTACGCGTCACAGAAACATCAACAACTCGTGGCAATGGTCGGGCTTGATGCAATGAAAAGAGCAAACTCTACACTTGAGGATTTCGTGAGTCTTTCCTCCTATAAACCATTCTGTCTTTACTTATCTATGCAAGTGTTCTCTCTCACTCGTGATTTCTGTGTAATTGCCTATATCCTGTTGCAGTCCAGGTCCTACTTCATGTTCCATCAGTTGGAAATTAGCGAACCGCAGTCAATATTCAGATATTTACCCGTGCTTTCGTTCACAGAGAGTTACATATATCAGGTAAAATATTGCGCTGTTTGTTTTTCCCTCGTGTCTATAAGATTTTTCCGTGTTCAGTAAAGTTTCACTGCAACAATAACACTGTTACCCGAATCTAAGAAATGCAAGTCTTTTTGTTTCTGTTAGATTGATGCTCTTAATGAGAAGATAGTCAGTGAATCAGCTTGTGGATCCCAAGTCACTGTAAGATGGCATCTCTAATATTTACGAGTATGGGAATCACCAACTTAGTGTACAGTCTAACGGTTTGAGATGCAGTGTTCAAGCCGTGGATGGAATGCTGAATCCCGAGTTTTCTTTGAAACTGATCCATTGAAACCGCTTGGAGATCTGTTTGAACGTGAGGGCCTTTTGACACAAAGGTATTTTCTTGAGATAACTTCCTTTTCTTTTACTGTTTTCTCAGCAAAGGGACAAACAATATATAGCACTGACAGATATTTGATGGGTTAGAATACAACAAGAGTTAAACTCGGGAAAAGAGTATTGGGCGTTAGAAAGAAAGCTTTGTGATGCTCTTTCAAACAAAAACAAGGTAACTGGTTCAGTTTATTGTCGTCAAACAATTGGCTCTTTATTTATTGCTATACATTTTTCTCACTGTTTCATCTCTATCTTTATAGATCTGTCTCGAAGATGTGATGAGAGCAATTCATTTGAAGTCTTTTGATTACAGGGTGTTGAATCTTCTACTATACAAGTTGAGAGGAGAAGAGGTAACAAGTACATTCATGTGCCTTGTTTTTATCCTTTTTCTAGTATCTCAGTGCATATAGATTGGAATTGTATTTGATACATGTCTTGTCTTCTTTCTTTGGAACTGCGGGAAAAGGTGAATGAGTTGCATATGGACTTCTTGTCAATTTCAGAGTTCCTGGTTGAAGTAGCTGATGATCTGTACGCTTTCTTTTAAAACATGCCCATCTTCCATAAACACAAAGTTTGAATCTTTCGGAATTTTTGAGTGGGTTTGAATTTGTACTTTTGCAGGTTCGATTACGAGGTTAGCTACCCTCAACGAACTCCTGTGGTGAAATCACGATCTCTCTACTGATCAAATCGAAATGGCTTTTCTTGTAGGACGATGTGCTCGAAAACCATTTCAATGTATTACGAATGTTTGTGGGAATATTCGGCCCATCGAAGGCATCCACTGAGCTGGTAAAGAAACTGTTAATACAACAATCAATCAACGTCTCTCTGAAAATATCTTTAGAGCTCATTGTTTTTTTTTTTTTTTTCCTTCAGGCGAAGCAGATATCGGAAGCTGAAGAGAAGTATGAAGAGATTATGAAATCCCTGGATCCACACTTGTCTTCAAGTTACAAAAGAAGATGTGAAGAAGCTACTAAAGAAGGTATGACCAACATCGTCGAAATTCTTCTCTCTTTTTTTTTTTTTTTTTGCTGTTGACTTATTGACTTCGTGGAAAAAGTTTAGGTGGGAAAATTTCTGGGAATTCGCTGGGAACATGGAACATACCGGCGGTTATTTCCGACGAAGAAGCATACCGAGCTGCTCAACGGTAAACAAAAAAAAAGAAGTGGCAGTTGTTAAACCGGGATTTGGTTATGGTTCTATACCGGATTAAACCGGTTTTGTCTTTGGGTGTGCTGAGATTTGAGAAAAGTAACGTTTTCCATTGTAAGCTTGTGACCAAATACTATTCGACCGTAGGATTTAGCTGATTACATCTGAGCCGTTTAAAAGGAAAAATTGGTAGATGAGTAGGACCTACGTATATCAAAGGAGAGTAGGAGACAAAAGCCCTTGACTCTTATAATTGGATCACGCAATTATAAGTTCCAGTTTTTAATTTTCCCGCGATCTCGTTGTCTTACTGTGAAAGGTCTTCTCTTTCTGCAGATTTTTTTTTTCTTTCTGACTTCATATTATTTGTTTTTTTTTTAATTGTATATATATTTTTTAAAAAGAGCGAAATGCGACAAATCAGGTAACGGGGAAAAAGATAGTCGCAGAAGGCGTCACGCGAGATTCTACGGAACGTAAGTTTCACAGCCTCTGTTTCGTGTATTGTTATTTTCCCACTTTTTTTCAATTTTATATTTGAAAAAAAATAATAATAGGATGTTCCAAAATTTCACGAGTTTAGGTATATTCCCTGCTCTTCCTGAGAAAAACGATAAGCTTTTTCTGGCTTCTTTTTGTATCTCACTTGTTTAAATTCATACATTTATTTCAAACCATATAGTATTGTTCGATGCACCAAAATTCTACACTTTAATTTCAAGAAGCCATACAAAAGTCGATGCCACCATAAATTGTAACCGAACAGTGGTTAAGAATCATCAATGGTACATGGACCATTCCGTATTCTATTCCTTTTTGATTATTATGTCGATCAAAACTTTGCTTATTTGTAAAACGTAATCATTTGGGTTGTTACCTATTAGTACTTTTTATCCCAAAATAAATTATAGTGGGAAAAAGTCATTTCTTTCAGAAGAACTAATTTTCCAAAAATGATAAAAATGAAACATTAAATACTAAATATACGAAAAAAAAAAATGGACAGTATATATATACCAGTGAAGGAGAAAACGATAGTGCGAAAATTGTTGGAAAACAGCAGAAAGAGAGAGACACGCATAGATTATAATAATACTAAGAGCATCTCCATTAGTTATACATAAGTGGATGTCTTAAGAATTAATTAGTATTAATTTTAATAATATTTTAATCTAAGACCCATTACTAAGTATGCATTAGTTTTTCACCCTCCATTAGTGATATCTTTAAGAGTGTCTTAAGAATTAAAAAATAATTATTTATTAAAAATGTGTTTTTATTAAAAATGTATTTTTATAGTTAAAATTTATAATGTAAGAAATTAAATGTTGGGTAAAACTTATGAAAAATAAAAAAATAAAACTATAAATTATAATTATAGAATATTTTATAAATAATATATTACATTATAAATACTTTTAAACATATATTACAATATGAAAAAAAAAACAAATTCAAACTTAAAATTTGATATAATAAACAGAAAAAAATCTAGAAGACATTAGCAAGAACATAATTCATTGGTCTAATCTGAAATTGTGCCAAATTTTTGCCAGATATGTTCAACCAAATCATCTTTTAATTGCCGATGTATTGTTGTATCACGAAGTCGATTTCGAACTCCCATCATATTGCCAAGATTGGTAGGCATAGTTGTTGAATACGTTAAATCCACATGTGAAGTCCCGCTTCCTTCTCTTTGATAGAATTCTGATACATTGTATAGACTGTATCCATGTCGTTCGTTTTCTACTATCATATTATGCAATATGATACATGCTCTCATTATCTTTCCTATTTTTGCCTTATTCCAACTAAGAGCGGGATTTTTGACAATCGCAAATCGAGCTTGCAAGACCCCAAAAGCACGCTCGACATCTTTTCGGGCAGCTTCTTGACATTGAGCAAATAATGATGCTTTCGGACCTTGTGGAAGTGAAATTGATTGGATGAAAGTTGCCCATTTCGGATATATACCATCAGTGAGATAGTAAGCCATATTATATTGTCGTCCATTGACAAAGTAATCCACTCTCGGAGCTCGACCTTCTAATATATCATTAAAAACTGGTGAGCGGTCAAGAACATTGATATCGTTTAAGGTACCTGGTGGTCCGAAAAATGCGTGCCAAATCCAGAGGTCTTGTGAAGCCACAGCCTCTAAAACGATTGTAGGTTTTCCGGATCCACGTGAATACTGCCCTTTCCAAGCTGTAGGGCAATTCTTCCACTCCCAATGCATACAATCAATGCTTCCAATCATCCCGGGAAATCCGCGTGCTTCTCCTTGATTGAGCAATCGTTGAAGATCCTCTGGTGTAGGCCTTCTTAAGTAGGTATCCTGAAATAAATTTATAATTCCGTCCACAAAATTTTCCAAGCATTCCAGTGCGGTGCTTTCACCAAGGCGGAGGTATTCATCCACTGCATCAGCTGCACAACCATATGCCATCATACGAATGGCTGCTGTACACTTTTGTAATCCAGAAAGACCCAACCTTCCGGTAGCATCTCTTCTTTGTTGAAAGTATTGTACTTGATTGGATAATGTATCAACAATACGTATGAACAATGGCTTGTTCATTCTGAAACGACGTCGGAACATAGGTTGAGAGTAAATAGGATTTTCACTGAAATAGTCATTCCATAAACGAGTGTGCCCATCCTCGCGCCCTCTTTCGACATAAGATCGTTTGCGCCTTGAACTTGCTTCTTCTAGATGATGGCTATAATTATCTATGCCTTCTTGAAATAGATTTTGAAATTCTTCATCAAAAATTTGATCAAATTCTTCATCTAAACTTGAAGATGACATGTTTGTGTCAAAGTGAAGAGATTTGTTTAGATTTGAGAAAATTAGAATCAAGAAGAGATTTGAAAGAAATTACAAAATTGAAAACTGAACAACTTTGTAAGTAATAACAAAATTGGAAAGTGAAGGGAGTGAAGAGATTTTTTTTTTTAACGCTTGAAGAGAGTGTGAGAGATTTTTAACGCTTGAAGAGAGTGTGGGAGATTTTTAAAAACAGATATGGAAGTGAAAGTGAAGTAGTTACATTGTGCCTATATATATTCAAAAGCCGAACACAACTTTATAAAAACCAATAATACAAATTCGGACATTGCAATAATACAAGTGCGGAAAAAACAAATTACATAATAGGGAAAAGATAACAAATTACATAACCAAACAAAAGACATGACATTGTCTTTGTTGTCTTTTGCCGAACACAACTTTGGCAACCCAAATAATACAATGCCGACATCTGCAATAATACAAGTTGAGAAAATAAAACAAATTACACAAGCAAATAAAAGACATGACATTGTTTTTGTTGTCTTGTGCCGACAACTGCATCAGTAGCATCAATTACCTAACATCTCAGCAATAAGCTTGTTTTTCAGGTTAACTTCAGCCTCAGAAAGCTCTGTCTTGGCTATGAGTTTGTCTAGAAGTCGCTTGTTGGATAATCTGTCTCTCGCAGCTATGTCTTTCTGCTTGATCTCCCACAACCCCTCAAACTTTAACAAGTAACTAGCTTCACTCTTTTCACTAGTGCCGCTCTTTTTGGCTTTGCCTTTGGATGCCTTAACACCAGGAGGTCGAGGACATGCTTCTTCCTCAGCATGAGATGTTGTATTTGAACTTGAGGAGTATGTGCCACCCTCATCTAGCTTAGTTCTTTTGGATCTGTCATTACCTTTAGAGGTACACCATTTCTGATCATGGCGAAGCTCCAACCAGGCATGCTCAAGGCCGAACTTCACTTGATGATCGTTGAAGTACAACTCGTAAGCCATTTGGAGAACATCATCGTCTGACTGGCCACTACTTCTCCGACTCGAAGCTTGGCTGTAGCATCCTACGAACTTGTTGACACTCTCATTGATTTTTTTTCATCTCTGCTTACATTGGTTGGCCCCCCTCTTTGGTTTACCCACTACTGATGCACTTGCTGCATAATAGGATGCAATTCGCTCCCAACAAGCACCAGCTTTTTGCTCATTCCCCACGATTGGATCTTTGCTGGTGTTTAACCAAGCACTGATCAGGACAACATCTTCAGGGGCAGTCCATCTACGCCTAGCTTCTCTTGAGTTCTCATCTATGCTTTGAGCATCACTATATTGGGTACTATACTGAGGGATTTGTGATGAACTAACTTGGATAGGAGGGGAAAAAGAAGGAAGAGTTTCGAGATTATTACTCTCTTGTTGGCTATTCAAGAGATCCATAAAGTTTTGAGAACAACTATATGGATTGCTAGAACCCATAACCTAAACTAAGGAAAGATGGAGAAAAACAGAACTGGGAAGTACAACTTCGATAATCTCTCAGCATAAATAGCAATTAGATAATTTTAGGGTTATTGTTTCTCAGTCAAAGAGATACTTGAGTATCTTTTTGAAAAAAAACATTACTGACTTAATACTTTATGTCGTCTCAGTCATTAGAAATTTTCAAATTATGGTTAAGTTCCAGTTTTTATTATTACTAACCTGTAACATTGATGCCTTCCAGTCACGTCAAGTAGAGAAGAAGCACCATGTGAAACTGGTCCTGTCCTGTCTCCATGAAGTTGAAACTGCACCAGAGAAAGACAAAAAAAATTCAACAAATAATGATTCATGTGAAAACAGTCCGATACACACATCTAATATGGCTATCATTCAGAGTCAGTCTCATATGGTATATGGATTTAGCATTTTTATAATCATTGAAAAGGGTGTATGTTGGCAATACGTATCTGAGATATCATCAAAGCTAAATGGAAAATTCTTCATTTGTCTAGCACGTAAACTTCATGTGAGCATCCTATACCAAGAAACAAAGTACAAACTTCAATCATATGACTAGAACCCATAACCTAAACTAAGGAAAGATGGAGAGAAGAAGAACTGATGAGAAGTACAACTTTGATACTTGAGTATCTTTTTGAAAAAAAAAACATTTCTGACTTAATACTTTATGTCTCACTCATTACTAACCTGCAACATTGAAGTGAGCATCCTATGCCAAGAAACAGAGTATAAACTTCAATCCTATGGCAGAGTTCTTTCTTAGATTTCGACAAAAATCCATTTGGACAAGAGAACTGAGTAAGAAAGAGAGAGAGACTTCACCTTAAACCTTGTGTGGACGTGGCTTGCTAATGGTCTCCGGAACTTTTGTTCTTTCTAGCTTAAAGATCCTTTCTATTGATGGCAAAGACCATTATCAGTAATGTAAGTAAGAAAACATAAGAGTAAAAAAATAGCGAATTAAATCAAAAACATACAAACTTGACAAAATCAAACAGGTCAAAACAAGTTCAACAACTATACAAGATTCAAATGTTACCTGCTCCACATGACAATAGCCGCACATCAAATTTCTGCAGGTTATATCAGAAACAACTCAGTACACTCCTTCCTACTAATAATAGTAACAGGTTATAAGCTGATTTTTTTTCAAGATTCATACACTAAGAAGCCTTGATTAAGGTTCAATATGTACCTTATGGATGTTCCTGGAGGATACAAGTCCAGAACCAACTTCCCCCATGAAGTTGGAGTCCTTCTGCCACTCGAGGCTGATTCTCCTTCCACAAACGAGGCATCGCAAACGAAGAGAAAGCCGATGAAGACGAGGTGTAGCACTACGAAGAGAAAGCCGATGGAAAAGCTTTAAAATCGGTGAAGATTTGCGAATTCGAACTTGAATTTTAATCTGGAAGAAGAAAGTGATACCTTGCTCTTGGTGACGGAATCGTTGACGTTAATGGCAGGGAACAAGAGAGCTCCAGTCTCCTCCATCTGCTAAATCCTCTTGACACCAGTGGTCATCTCCTCAAAAACACCGACTACTCTCTCCTTCATCTTCTGGTACTTCTTGTCACCAACTAAATCTCGTCACCAACCCAAAACTCACATGCAAGAGAATCAAAACATACAGTGATTAACACACATGCAAGAGATTCAAAACTCCAAGATGATATGGAAATGAAATTTTCGATCTACATAATCAGAATTTCTAATGAAATTGAATTTAGATAACGATCTCAAATTGGTCACTAATTAAACACAATCAAACAACAAAAACAATAGAATTAGAGATCGATTAACACAATAATCGAATATCTCACTGACAAGAAGAAGAATCGAGAAAAAAGTGACAAATCGCATACCTAGTTATCTCTGCTTCCTTGAACTTCTGCTGGATTTGAACCGAAGAAGACGAGATTCGGAAGTGGTAATTCGAGATTCAATACTTCCCCTGAACAATGATTCTTCGAAATTGATTCATCGATTTGAAAATCATATCACGGAAATGGTTTAGCAAACGAAGAAAAAATTTGCAGAAGAAACAAATTGCAAATGAAAAATAGATCGACACATCTTTTACCAAATAAAGAAAATAGAAAAAATAAAATCAGCTTCCAATTATAAGCTGCCAAGTAAGGTGTCTCTCAATATCTTATGTGTCTCCGTATAGACACGGATCTATACTGAGTTCTCTTTTTTTAATATATTTTATACTAAAGATACCCGTATAATCGTGCGTTGGAGGTGGTCTAAGGGCACAGGTGCTCACATTTAATAACATAAGATTGTTGACAATATTAAATGAAAGCAGTCAAAATGATAAAATGTGGCATCCTTCTTCTTCACCTTCATTTATTGATCTTGGTAAATATTTACCTCTTCCCCTTTTTGTTTGAAAATCAAAACTCAGTCAAACTGTGGTTTTTACTACTATTGATACACAGTAATTTCCCTGTTTGCTTACTATTTGCTAATGATAAAAGGAACCCCAAATTTCCCTATTCGCTTACTATTTTCTGATGATAAAAGAAACCCCAATTTGATGTGTGTCAGTAAATAGATACTTAACCGGTGAAAATGTTATTCGACTCTATTCTAACCGTTGAAAGGTCCACTCAACATTTAGTCGATTATTGGGAAAGCTAGCATTAGTGTTGAGTGTGTGGAACCATGAAGCATTTAAGTCTATGAAGAAGATCTTGGTATTAAGCATATTGACTCGAGATTCAATTCAAGGGATGCTGGTTGATTAAATGGACGATGAACAAAAAGCTATTACTATTATGGCCCCTCCTCATTAGTGGGGAGATACAACACAAACGAATGCAAATTCAGCATATGCAATATAAATACTTGTATTTAAATCTTTTTTTGTTACAGTAATAAGAAGAGAAGAAAACACGTAATTAACGAGTTTAAGAACCCTTTTATTGGTAAAATCACCTCAATCAGTTCACTGTTAACTTTTTCTTATTAAACTGAGTGAAAAGTAAAAAGTTAGAGACTATACAACTAACAAACAAAACTTGGTTAACAATGCTCATCTATTAACCCACTTTTTACCACAAGGATTAATTAATTAATTCTCATTAAAACCGGTATAGTACTGATAAAGCCAAATCCGAAATGCTAAGTCATGGTCAATCAATCAAATAAATGATCAATGCACCACACCACCTTTTGTTCAGATATGGAGATGTAAAAAACTGGTCAAAACTAATGAACAATGCAAAGGAGATTAAAACAAAAAACAAAAAACAAAAACAAAAAAAAAATAGAATAAAGGAAATGAAAGGAGAGGAAGAGAGGAAAGATTGAAGTGACACATAGAAAGAAAGGCTAGTTTCTGAGTCTCTCCTCTGATATGTATCCTCCTATTCTGTCTCCCCCACTCTGCCTTGTTCCTTTCACCTTCCTTTCCAATTTACCATTTTACCCTCATCTCTCTCTCTCTCTCTCTCTCTCTCTCTCCTTCCTTAAAATTTCTCCATCTCACTCATTTCTCAACCTCTGATCCAAAAGCTTGCTTCTTCTACTTCATCTCTCTCTTTTGCTTTCAAAGTCTTGGAATTTCAATAGACCCACATGAAGTTTCGTCCTGTGTGATTGATAGATAGATAGATAATTCCTGAATTCAAAATGTTTGCTATTTACAATTCTACCCTTCTTCTCCTTCTTCTCCTCGTTTCCGTTTCCCTCTCTCCACAAGTCTCATCCTTTCTCCAACCTGTCCAGCCTCCGAATTCTCCTCAAGTAATCAACCCCATCTATCTCTCACTCAATTTCTCATGTCAATTCCCAAAATCAAATCATTTTTTGCTTTTCTTCTTCATTTTGACTGATGTAAAGTTATCTGCTTTTGATTCAGGTGGCTTTGGTTGAAGATAAAGCGAGACTAGGTTCGACGCCACCGAGCTGCCACAACAGATGCAATGGCTGCCATCCTTGCATGCCCACTCAAGTTCCCACTCTCCCGAGTCGCTCCCGATTCACCCGAGTCGACCCGTTCTCCGGCGGATTCGTCCGGCCTCCTTCGTCTCTAACCTCCGTCCTTGATCAGTACTCCAATTACAAACCCATGGGATGGAAATGCCACTGCAATGGCCACTTTTATAACCCTTGAAATCACATTATCCTCTGGTTCGATATCTCCCCTTCTCTCTTCTCTCTCTGCCCTTCTTTTATTACTTTTTTAAAAATTGATTCTGGATTTTTTTGAGAGTAGAGGTGTTCTCTGCATTCTTTGTAAATGTACGGCTCAATTTGTAAATAATCGAAAAGTTCTATGATTATTTTGAAAAATCAAAATCGCTTGCATTTGCAGAGAGATCGCTTTAACTACTTACTTGCGTCATTCATTTCTTTCAACACTTTTTTGCTTTAATTTTCCAGTTCATTAAATATTAAATAAATACTAGTATTATAAAATCTGTCTTCTTGATTCCTTAACGTTTGCATGTTCACAATTTATTTTCATCAGCTTTTTCAGCTTTTAGTTTTTTTTTCCTACTGACAAATCCTTATGAGCTAAAAAACGATAATTAACCAATTACTTCACGTTTTGTTTGAAAAGAAAAACCAATTTCTAATTTAATTTTGGAAAAGTATGAATTAGATTTGATTTGAATGGAACAACACACTGTCAAAATTGATTAATCAGTTTTGTCTCACCTGCCTCGATGTCGTACACGTCACTGTTTGAGTCTTATCTCGTGAATCTTCTGTAGACCCATATCTGAGTAAGGATTCTTCTTCGTACAATTATTAACATCACTTTAATTTTGTTCTTTGTTGTTTTATAGCTTCAAAATATTATACTAATCAATTGACTTTTTTTTTGCTTAAAGAGTTGCTAGTAATATCAGTTGACATAGTAACGTGCATCTAATCTACGTCGATTTTTTTTATTTTTTTTGGGTCCACATCTGGATGCTGCTTCATATTTAAAATTTTGCTTCAGGAAAGAAACACAAATAAAATAAAATAAAAAGGATGAAATAGATTGAAGTTTAAGGACATATTAGTGTTTTTTTATTAATAAAGCCCATAAAACTAGTAACGGGGTGCTAAACGGAGTTTGGTTTATTACTTATAATCGGCGGCGATAGCAGAGAGAGAGCCAAAGAGTTGTTGGGATTTGGAGAGCATCAGCATGTGATCTCCACCGTCGATCTCGTAGACTTTCGAGACGTTGAAATTATCAATCATCCAGCGAATGAAATCGCAAGGAATGGCTTTGTCTTCACTACCCATTACGTAAACTCGTCGCACCGAACCATACCCTTCCTCACTAAACTTTTCTCTCTTTGATAAATCCTCTTTAAAAAACGACCCTTGTCTATGCAACGTTTTTGCCAGCTCGTAATCCTGTTATATATAACACGCAAAAATTGAATAATAATGTTCTCACAAGATTGTACATAATAATATAACCAGTAAATTTTCAAGGCATTTCTCTTTAGCACATAGTCTCTCTTGATCATCTAAGGGTCCATTTTTATATACTTGATATGTAAATACCTGAATAGGACATTCTTGGTAAAGACGGTTCTTCATGAATTTAGGTCCCATCTTCAACAAATTCATTGTTCCATTTCTTGTTTCATGAGACGAAAACTCACAGTCTTCTAAATCTCCAGGCATCTCCATATACTTTCTCGTCAACAAAAAAAAAGAATAATTAATTCTCATATATTGAAAATCAGAAAAAAAGCAATTCTCGTGTTAAATTAGTTTTTGTTAAAAGATAATGATTATACATCAATTGAATAGTTTAATAATTCCTTAGGTGAGAAGTTTAGTTACCGACTCTACATGCACCGCTTTACCGCTTTATGTTATTCTATTAATTTTTACTCTCTATAAATAGAGAACCATTGTAAACTTTTGAGAAATAAGAATAAGAAGTAACAATCTTTCTTCCTCACGTCCAAATCACTCTCTCTCTCTTCTTCTCTCACAAACCATCATCTCTTCATAATATAAATCTCATCTTCTTATAAATAGTTTATAACAGTTTTAGAGTAGTAATTTTTTTGTAAACCTTATCTAGCACGTGAGAGGGCACGTGGGTTGTATCGGGCAAGAAGGCGTTTACGAACACAAGAACCTTTATTTTGGCCGGATATTCGTCGGCGGCAAGAGCAATGTTGAAGCCTCCGAAGCTGGATCCAACGAGAATCACCTGCTCATTCTCCGGGAGAGATTCGAGGGTTTTGATCAACGGTTGGGAGTATTCGTCGAAGGACTCAACGGCCTGGATTGGTCGTGGGTCGATCCCTGAGGCGGCTAGTTCGACGGCTGTGACGCGGTGGCCGGCGGATTCAAGTAGTGGTTTGAGCTTGTACCAGATCCAGGCTCCATGATAAGCGTTGTGAACTAACACAAAGTGTTGTTTTCTCTCCATGAGTCTCTTGATTCAAGATTTTTGGTTTGTTTGTTGGTTCCCTTGATTGGTTGGGAATAGATGAGGTTATATAGCTGGATAAAGTTCACATGCGTTACGTTTGTAATAATTTCTCAATTCTTATGTTATGACATATGTCCAGTCTATTGAGATAGAATCATAAAAATGGATAAGAGTTGTATTCATTTGTTTCACACTTCTAGTTTCGGTCGGCGGTATCGTCTGTTTGTGTTTGATAGTTTCGACAGCGATCGGAATTTTAATAAGGTAAATTCTATAAAAGTACTTAAAAAACTGCATGGACAGAAATTCGGAATTTGATGGATGTGAAAAAGCTTTACGGAATCATATCATCAATCATCTGAACATAATAAAAAACGTGCGTATATATTATCCATCCATGCAGATTTTAAAGTACTGAAATTTTCAATATATTTTTGTTTTCTGAAACTTTATGATTAGTTGGTGTAAATTTTATTATTTTTAATAGGATACGAGAGATCGAAAAATCATTCCTCTATTTACATAATTAGGGGTGAACAGAAAAACTTAACCACATAAAAATGAACTAAATAAAATCAAACTGGATGATGTACGTAGTCTGGTTTTGGGTAATCTAAAAAACATATTCAAATATTCAAACTCATTTATCAAAGATTTTTATTTGGTTCAATTTATAACAAAATTTAAAGGTTTGTTCTCTAATTTGATTTAAAACTGGAAAATTGTTTGTTTTCTTTGTTGGTTGATGAACCTGATGTTTGAACTATATACAGTAAAACTTCTATAAATTAATAATGTTAGGACTTCGAAATTTTATTAATTTATAGAGTTATTAATTTATAGAGATATTTTTCGGATCAAATTCTTAATGTTTATCAACATACAAAAAAAATATTTTCAACAATGTAAAATTCATTCAGAAAATATCATATCAATAAATTTGAAAGATAAGATAAACAACAATATAATCACATTTTACTATATTACATTATTTATATATACCTAAATGTATAATTATTAATTTATATAATTATTGGGACCATATTTTTATATAGAAGTTTCACAAAAATTATTATCTTATTATCTCATCGAAATTTGCTAATTTTTACACCGACGCAACTCGGAATTGACAAAATTTATTAATTAATAGTGATTATTAATTTATCGAGTATTAATTTATATAGATTTTACTGTATATAGGTTTACTTCTTAATGTATAAAGTAATAAACGAGACGTATCACGTATGTTTGTATACGAATTAGTGATGTACGTGTCATATACACGTAGAAGTAATAAATAGGCGTACCTACTCTTTTTTTTGTTTGACGTATAATTTACACATAAATCCAATTTATCGGGGCATGAACTAAAAAATGTCGTAATAGCACATAGTTTATAGTATTAATCACACTCCAAACATCATTATCAAAGTTAATTATTTTTTTTTAAATTACAAGTTGCACGCAGAAAAAGCAGTTCGTGGACCAACATCGGACTTTTCTTCAGACATCGCCATTAGCGAGAGTGATCATTGCGATTTGCCAAACAAAAGTCTAGAGAAAAATCGAAAAGACAAAAGCTTTTTTACTTTCTCTTTCAGCTTTTTCTGTTTTGTTCTCTTGGTTCTATTCCCCTGAGTGAATCTTTCGAGCAGCGAATTTTTCTTTTCCCTTTTTTTGTTGATTTTTTGGGATTTTCTTCTGCGGTACGAGGTTTTCAGTCATGTTCTTTCCTTTTGTCGTTGCCTAAATCTCCCCTTGTTCATGGGTCTTGAGAAAATTGGTCATTAATCGTTCTGGGAAACTGAGCAGGTTCGTGTTCTAGCATCATCCCCCTTTGACTCTTTTTCTCTGCGAAGACGAAGACTCTTCGTTTCAATTGTGGAATCTATCCTTATTATCTGTTTTATGTATACCGGAAGCTCTTAATTTTAGCTATTTCGGTTGAATTTAGAAAGTCTCCGGTCCATACTTAACGAGAATTCTGTCCATCAATCTTTCGCTGGTATGTGTCGGATCCATTAAAAGCAAGAAAAATATATTGTTTGTGATGTTGTTAATCGTTTCTTGTAGATGGAACAATCCCAGTTTATGAGATGAGATGTTCAGCTTCCAGAAGATGACTATGGCTTTATTAACTGTGTTGGTATATGCCTGTTTATGGCCATTTGTGTCACCAGATGCTCAAGGTGATGCCATTTCTTTGTTTTCTTTTTGGTAAATTTCTGAGCTGTTTATGTATAATGGCAAAGAATCAAGATCTTTGGAGTAATTGCGTTGAGGATCTCGTTTTGATAATGGCTTTGACTGTGTTGATATTTGCCTCTTGGTTACTTTCTTACTCTTTTGGATTTTTCCATTCCAGGGGATGCGCTTTTTGCGTTGAGGATCTCGTTACGTGCATTGCCCAATCAGCTAAGTGACTGGAACCAGAACCAAGTGAATCCTTGCACTTGGTCCCAAGTTATTTGCGATGACAAAAACTTCGTCACTTCTCTGTAAGTTCAATGATAACTCTAAACTAGTAACTGTTGCTTATTCCAAACGAGGTTTTTTTTTTTTGTTTGTTTACATTTATGGCATTTGTAATCGCAGTACCTTGTCGGACATGAACTTCTCGGGAACCTTGTCTTCAAGAATAGGAATCCTTGAAACTCTCAAGACTCTGTAAGTGGCCCCTAGAGTAACGTTTCTTTCTGTCTGAGATCCTACAACATATTTTGTTCTGAGCGTTTTGCTGTTGTTATTCTCTCTCTATTTAGTACGTTGAAGGGGAATGGAATCACGGGTGGAATACCAGAAGATTTTGGAAATCTGACTAGCTTGACCAGTTTGGATTTGGAGGACAATCAGCTAAATGGTCTTATACCTTCCACTCTTGGTAATCTCAAGAAGCTTCAGTTCTTGTAAGTAGTTTTGCCTCCCAATGCTGTTGAATCTTGCACATGTCTTTTTTTATTCACCGTTTATATTGGCCAAGCAGGACATTGAGTAGGAACAAACTTAATGGGACTATCCCGGAGTCACTCACAGGTCTTCCAAACCTGATAAATCTGTAAGTTGCTGTTCTCTGTGTTTATGCTTCCCTTCTTTTTCCAAGTATTTCCTCGTCTTAATCATATTGTTTGAAAACTACGTTTTACAGTCTGCTTGATTCCAATAATCTCAATGGCCAGATTCCTCAAAGTCTATTTGAGATCCCGAAATACAAGTAAGTTCGACTACTTTAGGTGAATCTTGTTTCTTTTTAATTTCATTTCTCTGATATGGTTTTATCGACTATAGTTTCACGGCAAACAACTTGAGCTGTGGTGGTGTTCAACCTCACCCTTGTGTCTCTGAGGTCGCTCACTCAGGTAACTAACGACATTACTTTTTTGCGATTGCTCTAACTGTACTTTCTTTGTTTGCAACCGATTCAAAAGTATGAAAGAATCTTATTAGCTCTGCTGATAACATATAATCTCTTGTGGTGATAGGTGATTCAAGAAAGTCAAAAACTGGCATGATTGCTGGAGTTGTTGCCGGTGTTACAGTTATCCTCTTTGGAATCTTGTTGTTCTTGTTCTGCAAGGATAGGCACAAAGGATATAAACGTGACGTGTTCGTGGATGTCGCAGGTCTGTTACACACCCAAAGGAAACCTCTGTTTTTCGTATTTGGTTTTCTGATATGCTATGATGAATTCTTGAAGCTCTTAATCTGTATTTCAGGTGAAGTGGACAGGAGAATTGCGTTTGGGCAGTTGAAAAGATTTGCATGGAGAGAGCTCCAGTTGGCGACAGACAACTTCAGCGAAAAGAATGTGCTCGGCCAAGGAGGCTTTGGGAAAGTCTACAAAGGAGTGCTTCCTGATAACACCAAAGTCGCGGTGAAGAGATTGACGGACTTCGAAAGCCCCGGTGGTGACGCTGCTTTCCAGAGGGAAGTCGAGATGATAAGCGTAGCTGTTCACAGGAATCTACTGCGTCTTATCGGCTTCTGCACCACTCAGACGGAACGCCTCCTGGTCTATCCCTTCATGCAGAATCTAAGCCTTGCACATCGTCTCAGAGAGATTAATGCGGGCGACCCGGTTCTGGATTGGGAGACCAGGAAACGGATCGCCTTAGGAGCGGCTCGTGGTTTCGAGTATCTACACGAACACTGCAACCCGAAGATCATACATCGCGACGTGAAAGCGGCGAACGTGCTACTAGACGAGGATTTTGAAGCGGTGGTTGGTGATTTCGGTTTAGCCAAGTTGGTAGATGTTAGGAGGACTAATGTGACAACTCAAGTTAGAGGAACAATGGGCCACATTGCGCCAGAGTATCTATCAACGGGGAAGTCATCAGAGAGAACCGATGTTTTCGGGTATGGAATTATGCTTCTTGAGCTCGTTACAGGACAACGCGCCATCGACTTTTCGCGTTTGGAGGAAGAAGACGATGTCTTGTTGCTCGACCACGTATGTATATCACCTTATAAATGGGCTTCACTCAAAGCTTTATTTAACCATAATCTTTTGTTTTGGTTTTGGTTTGGACAGGTGAAGAAACTGGAAAGAGAGAAGAGATTGGGAGCGATTGTAGATAAGAATTTGGATGGGGATTATATAAAAGAAGAAGTAGAGATGATGATACAAGTGGCTTTGCTTTGTACACAAGGCTCCCCGGAAGAACGACCAGTGATGTCGGAAGTTGTACGGATGTTAGAAGGAGAAGGGCTTGCGGAGAGGTGGGAAGAGTGGCAGAACGTGGAAGTCACGAGACGTCATGAGTTCGAGCGGTTGCAGAGGAGGTTTGATTGGGGTGAAGATTCTATGCACAACCAAGACGCCATTGAATTATCAGGTGGCAGATGACCAAACATCAAATCTTGAATTTACTGTAAAGTTTCCAACTTTTTTTTTTTTTTGTTTGGGGTTCTTTGGCGAAGAAGAAGTAAAATCAAGTTGTATACATGTTTTGTTTCATTGTTTTATCTAGATAAAAAAATATTTCATTAAAAACTTCATTTATCTATGCTTCAAATGAAACCTATCGAATTAATAACAATCTTTTGTGTCGAGGCTGTTTTGCCTCCGTGTCGTCGACGCGCTATATCTGCGCGGATGATATTTTTCCTCCTATAGAGAATTTCTTTTATATGGGTCTATTATTATGGGCCTTTTGGGCTCAATAAAAAGTGTGTTGTATTAACTTTTTAAAAAATTATCTGGCACAATTAATTATTCGAAGTATATGGGACCGACCTGTTGTGTCCTCTTTTGTCCTAAATTGTAGGGATTTATTCTATTAAAAAACAAACGTTTCACAAATTTTAACATTTTCCTATTTCTGTCAATTCAATAATTTGGCATTAAACAGTTTTTTGTTCTCATGTTACTATCAAAAACAATACTATAAAATAACATAAAATGAGTTTGATACAATACAGTGAGTTAGATACAATACCAATTACTGTAAAAAAATACAATACGTATACCGCTGTATAGCCTGTATTTTCAATATTTTTTGTTTCAAAATCAAAATTTGAATATTTATTTTTCGTTAATGGAAAAAATGATATAAAAATTTGATTATGTATACAAAATATCTAGAATAAATATGGATAGAAAAAAAGTTGAGAAAACGAAAATGGATAATAACCACACATTATGTCATTATCCAATTGGATACGGATGAATTGAAGTACAATATATTTCAGGACACTCGATCTTCGCCAAGAAGACAATATATTCAATGAGTGAATTATTATTCTTTAACCTAACGAGAGATCCTTTTATCTGACATCACATATTTTTTATAATTAATATTAAATATCTACTTGGCCTTTTTATATTATCGTTATCCAGCCGATCACATGTTTTCTTCACTTCGTCCATTATTTGTTCTTGGCAAACCAAAAAGAGCATACACATCATAACCTCATGATCTGATTATGAAACAAATCAACATTTAAATGTGTATTCTTTAGTTTCGACATTAGTACGTGTTCCTCACATGTGACATATATAAACTCTCTATAACTTAAATTTGTTTGATCTGATCTGCTAATTAATTACTACTTTAGTAAAAAAAAAAGGATGCGCAAACTTTGATCAACATATTCATACATGATTCGAATGTTGTAAACAGGTAAAGTAAAACAAAAGATCCAAATAATTATAAAAAACCCTAATTACCACTACAAGTGATCTCTATATATGAAAACTCGGCGATGGGCACAAACATATGCTAAAGAAACATTGATAACAGCAAACACGCATATGAGTTATGAAACCTGTACTGTACATTCTACAACATGAGCACACATATATCATGTGCCGTACAATATATATCCAAAATAATTAAATTCTCCAAACCAGCACAGTCCCAAGAGTAAATTCGATTTTGAGTTCCTCCAAAACATACCTGAAAAGACAAAGAAGGCTAAGGAATGTCGGAAAACATGGAATCATCCAATAGATGATCAGGCCATGCAGCTGAAGCTGAAGCTCCTGACTCTTGGCAGCTTGAAGAGGTGAGATTGCTATTGACATCTTCAATAACGTATTGGTTTCTTATCAGATCATCATCACTCACAGCAGAAGGTAACAAACTCTGATTTGAGCTCGAAGGGTCAGAGAGCCATATTGGAGAAACGGGTAGGTTGTTCTCTCTTTGACTGAAGAACTTGAAGTGATTGTCATCAGGAGTTTGGGGGAAAACAGATGATGATGGTCCGATGTTGGAATTTAGGGTTTTCAGGGATGGTAAGCCGTTGACGTCCTGAAGATAGGAACCGAGGAAACCGAGGTCCAGGTTGTTGCTGGTGGTATTAGAGGTTTCTTTGAAGGAGGCTATAGAGTTGAGGAGACTGAGAGTGTCAAAGTCATTAGGGTTGAAGCTATTCATGGAAGGTGGTTGAAGGAGGTATTGGAACAATTGGAGTTTTGCCATCTCGGTTTGGAGTTTGAGTATAGTTTGCTCTTGATCAGTTGGAAACTGTTGCTGTAGATCAACAAAACCTCTCAGGTTAGACGACATAGACACGAGGTGAGATAAGCTGGAGAAGATATCTGTTCTTGGGCGATGAGTCATTGGGTCAAATCCCATCTGAATCAGCCTTTTCTTCAAATGGGTGTTCCAGAAATTCTTGATCTCGTTGTCTGTTCTCCCCGGTAAGTGGTTTGCAATCGTTGACCACCTTAATTATAACATCATCACCATCATAATTCATAAGCAAGCAGTACAAGAGAATTTGGTACACAAAACCGTTGACTATATAAAAAAACAAAAGAATCAGAAGATTACTTGTTTCCAAGAACTGAATGAAGGTTCAAGATAGTCTGTTCCTCGTCCGGAGAGAACTTCCCTCGCTTGATGTCAGGTCTCAAGTAGTTCGTCCATCTTAGCCTGCAACTCTTCCCACACCGGTTAAGACCTGCGGAGAAAGAGAGGAAGTCACATGAGAAGCTTATATAGACTCATCAATTCTTAAAACAAGCTTTTAACAAGATATTAAGAAAAAAAGAAAAAACAACACAAAGCAGTACCAGCAAGCTTGGGAAGAGCTCTCCAGCTACTATGGCCATGTTTTTGGACATATTTGACAAGTTTCTCATCTTCTTCAGGAGTCCAAGGACCTTTCTTGAGACCAGAGTCATCACTGGAAGGAGATCTTCCCATGTTCGCTGATCTTTTGTATCTAATTAACAACGGTTTCTTTTCTTTTTTTCTCCTCCTCTATACTGTTATTTCTCTGAGATTTGGTCGCTTGCCTCCTTCCTTCACAACCACTAACTGCTTCTTATTTCTATTTATATTAAACCTAGCCCCCTTTTCTCTTCATGTCCATTCATCACGTGCTTCTTTCCTATTCGCTTACCAAAACAACCATGTCACGTTCACCTTTCAATTCCATTTCTCTAATCATTTTTTTTCTTTTATCCTCTCACATACGCATCTCCTTACCAGTGTGAAAAAAAAAAATCATTCAATGTAAATTCTTCTTCTTGTCTTAAGCAACATCAGTATCATCTCAGGAGCAGCCGCTCTTCAATCGACAAACACATATCAATCGATCTCTTATTTGTCTTTAATTGGCAAGCAGTTCATCAGTAGCCATCACTATGCCCTAGTACCTAATCCTGCATTTGTCAAGGAGACTTATATAACAACACATAGTTATTGATCCGTCTCTTCACAGTCCAAAATCTAGTATACATTTTTTTTTTTTTTTTTTAATAAATGAGGCTATCATACAGGTTATTGAAGGTTCCTGCTACTGAAATATTCCACCCACACAAAACAAAAGATAACAGATCAGATCAAGCTAGAAGGTTTCATCATCTTTTTTTTATGAAATCCATAAAAGATCTTCTCCGAGTAGGTAATGATGGAGGAGAAGGGCAATAAAGGGAATTAGACAGGAGGAAGAAACTGTTAGTTATATTTATTTAATCATTGCAGACAAACAAAAAGAGAAAGGGTTTGAAATACAAGTCAGCGCCAACAACACATGGCAACAAAAGGGTGGCCAAAGAGACATCTCCTCTGGTACGCAAAATAGGTTTCCTCGCATCATCCGTTTCCATGGCATATTAATATATGTATTTAATATTTCATTTACGTAGCTATATTATTATTGTATTTTCTTCATATCGACTAAAGCTACGATCAACCAACCAAACAAAAATCAAGCAATGAACCCTAAGAGCTATTGTCTCTGAAAATGAGAATGTTTCAAGAATATGAAACTAATTCAAATAAGTCCTGAGATATTATTGAAGCAGGTAAGAGCTGCAGAGTGGGTCTGATATGACAGTGTAATTTCTTGTTTGACACATCATGAGAAAGTCCTGATATAGCGAAATTTTGGTAATACTTACAAAGATTTCCAAATGCTTCTTCTAAGAAGGAATTGCACTGTCATACCAAATGAAGAAACCTGCAACAGTGAAAGCATATCATTATTACAATAAAACTTATCAGCATATATGTTTCCTATCATTTTTGTGGCAATAAATATGATATGCAATATAGCAAAATGTTGTTTTTTTCACAGGAGAAGATGCCAATAACACTGGCCAAAGCTACCATTGCTAACCATATAAATTTAGTAAATGCTTGCAGGGAGAATTCTCACATTCCATGAAATTCCGTAGCAAGGAGTTAATGGCGCAGGACATCAGTAATAGTTCTCATGAGTAAGTAACCATATTTCACATTATATGATCTATTCAACGAGGATCCAATTGCTGAAAATTCAAACACCAATAGTAATGGATAGACAAATATGGAGGACAAGGTAACAGTGGTAAGTTTTGGTATTATCAGAAGAAAAACTTACTATCGATGATGGTGAGAGGCTTGATGTGACAGACTTTGACCATTAGGGAGGAGCTGGTTAGGGGAGAGGTGGGTGCAGAAAATTATCTAAATCTCCACCATCTTTGAAACCTAAAAGACTTTCTCAATCCGCCACAGTATATTGCAACCAATGGCATACCTTGAGCTCTTGTCTTTTTCTTCTGTGTCTTCTACAAAATGAAGATCACAGGTTTCGTGCAGAGTTTCAAATTGAAAGACATAAAATCAAGAAACAAAATCTAATAAAGAAATATAGAAAGATCAAACAAGAAGATGTTTTAATTACCAAATGAGGGCATCAAAACTGTCAGTTTCTGGAAGATATTTATTTTAGTGTGTATTCAGTAACTGTAGGTGAAAATGAAATATGATACTCTGGACATATTTTGCAGTAGCATATTGTCATTCAACTCATTTTTACCTTCACTGCAAGTATAAACATACGAAGACAACATTGCCAACAAAGACAACTTTCCTGAGTAGTATTTTCATGTAGAGGTAATAAAGCCATATCAGAAGACAATTAATGAACATTTGTTATACTAGTTTCATTATAAAATGAAACTCCACGGAAGTATCGGAATGTAATTGCGTATGGTTTCATTTCATCGTATCCCAAGATCATGTATCCTTTAGAACGGTTTAAGCCTATATCATCATATACCTATGCAAGATAAGCCTACGAATTTCAAAAAAGGGGTTTAAAAAACGAGAACTCTTACAAAAGTATTAATTAAATTTGGGTAAAGAAGGATTTGATTTGCTTGTTGAATTAGGGTTCCTCGCAGAGTGGACCACAGTCTCGAATGGAGAAAGCAGGTACAGAAAATACTAAAGAATTAAGGAAGCCACTAGGTTCTTACAAAAGTATTAATTATGAAATATGTGATGTCACTTAAACCGTTCTTTTCCTCTTTAAAAAAAAAAAAAAAAAAAAAAAAAGAGACAACTTGGCTGTAAATGTCAGCTAAACAACTGAATTGCTTCTTCTCCTAAGTTTTCTATCTAACGCGTTTAAAAGCTCCGACTTTCTATATATGCGACCAATGAACATATTTAACCCTTTACCTATTGTACGTAAATCTGAAAAGCATGAGCTCATTTACAGGAATATACCTCTAATCAACAACCCTCTATATATATATATACTGAGCATATTTCAACCAACTTTAAAATTCCACAAAATCGATATACGGTTTAGATAGAACACAAATAAAACTCTTTATACTTACACAAGTCAGATCAGAGGAAACCAAGATGCTCGTGTTTTGGATATCATCAGCATCAGTGAGTTTCCTGAAAGAAATTCTCCAACGAGTTACAAAAGTGACGACTGTCAAACCAAGAAGAGCATACATACACACGTGTAACATCACACACGCATGCAAACGTATATATATACGTATAATCTTCAACATCCTATTTTTCAACTGTTCACATGGTACCAAGTACCAACCTTATTGGAATACAGGAATGGGGCCAGGAAATTAATCTATTTGGTAATTTCTACTTTATCTGTAGTAGTAATCAAATTAATGGTGGTTACGTATAGAAAGGATTAATTTTAATATGATCGTGGTCTAAAAGGCATTAATCTTTAGAAATTCAATATATTATTCAAATCCAGAAAGTGAAACAAGAAATCACCGTTCAAAATCTTCTTGCTTACTCTTCATTTAGAATACTAAATTAGCACATACTTTTCTCAACCGTTACGCCCAACATTGCTGGAGCATCTGCTAGAAGAAAGCATCGTCACAAGAAACCTCGAGAACATGACACATAAAAAGGAAGAACACGAATGTCTACCATTAATTTATAAAGCCAGTCAAATATTGTATGAACTAATTTATGTGATCTTAAGTGTTGTTTTTGTTAACTATCAACCACTAAATGTCATTTTAGGTGGCTGAACTTCTTTTGTCGTGGACATCGTTTTACAGCTCAAGACAGTAAAAGGACATGGAGGCTAACAATGGAAGAATATGCCATCCAAGAGCTCTACAAATCTATCTCTTTGGATGCAATAATGGCATCTATCATTTAGTGAGATATATCGACAGCAACAACGAAAAGCAGTTGAAGAGGAATTACGAACGCGAGTAAAGTTTCACTAAATGCAAAAGAAAAAAAAAACACTACAGAAGATGTGTAATTAATGTGTATCTCCTACAAACCAAGTTGCTCAAGAACTAGAGGCAATTAATCTAGCTCTTATTTAATTAGGACTTTGAAAGGTGCATGTAATCAATAATTTACCAGGATTTTCGAAAAGATTACATCTCTTTTCCATTTCTGTTCAATAGTTCTTACGTGTCTCCACGCCCCTTTAAGGTGTTCATATAATTTTGCTTTCTGTGATTATTCCTGCCATGGAAAACAGATTCAAACAGTTTATCTTGAGCTCACTGCAAATCCTAGAAGAGAATTACACTACATAAAAGCATGTTTAGAAGATTGTAAATTTAGGATTGCCTAACCTCGTATTTGTTAAACCCAATCTAACAAAGCCCAAATTGAAATCACCATATAGAAAGCCCATGAGCTCAGAGGCAAGAAGCAGTAGCTAGCTATTAACAAATATGAAATTAGTTAAACAAGGTTAATTAGGTCAACATAAAGCAAGCCAGCTATGTGTTTATTGGGTATTCTACACCTTAATCATCAAATTGGTAAACAAAAACCAAAAATTATTTGTATAAATAGTAAACCAACCACTCAGAATAGTAGATATGCATCATATTTGCTACATCTATTACAAATATTTAGAATAAACAAAAAAAAAGTGTTAAGCATCCAAAAAGGATTAATAGTGGCTTTCTCAACTCGGTACCTGATTGAGTTTACCAAGTTAGTAGTGCCTTCTCACTTAAAGCTTTTTATAGGAGTTTTCAAAGGTCCACCTTCAGCATAAACTAATTAATAAAGATAGGCGTTAACATCTAGTTACAAATAATTCATGCAAATCTTTATTATTTTCACAAATCTTCACTAACATCTAGACAACTTAGACACTTTCTTGAACATATATAAAAAACAACTTTTTGAAATTTGAGCTTTTACTATGAAAAGGATATGAAGTCAGTACAACTACAAAGTATAAACCAAACAAACTAGATTTTTTTCAGTAAACAATCTTAAAATAAGTATAAAAAGTCCAGCTTTCACCTTGACAAATGGGGGACAAAAAAGGCGCAGCTGAAAAAGTTAATTAACTTTACCAGTCATGTGATAAAGGAGGAAAGGTAGATTTATGTCACCTTTTTCATGAATGATGTGCCTGAAAACTATATGATATTCCCTAGACAGTCCCTTTAAATCACCAATCAACATATGATCAAAACCAGTGATAAAACCATAAAAGTTTGAAATACTTTTACCAAATAAGTTTGTCTGTGCTTGGAGCAACCACATTTGCTTCATTAAAGATTGTACTGAAGTATACTAGCGATTAGACGAAGAAATCAGAAGAAGAAGCATCTACGGACCTCAAAACCTAAGTGAGTCGCCATGCCACTCGCTATGTTCTTCGAGTTCATCGTTTCCCTCACCAGCAAGCATCAAGCAGATCAGACAAAAAGAAAATCTGAAAGACCCTGTAAAAATAACATTGTTGCTTTTAAGAAGGTAGTAGCTAAAGTATATAAGCAGGCTAAAGTGTTTGATCATTTCACGAAAGTGTAAGAGTTTAAAGACAAAAAAGACTGTGGAAGCTTTTTGCATGAAAAAGTAAGTCACATGGCCTGACCCAAAAAAGTACGAAGATCTCTGCATGAATATATACGTGAGAACAGGATACATAATAGAATAATCATGACAAAAGCATCATAAAAAGCTGTGCAGAACTCTAAGACACATGGTTGGGGTTGGTAAGTCAGGTCTTTAAAATGTGTTCCTGCCAATAAAGAAAATAAAGCTATCCATGAGCAAACCTCATAAGTCGCCTTTAGATCTGCTCTTTGTCCTTAACCCCTTTGTACTTATTCTAAATTGGCAGCACTTAACATTAAGGAAACACTGACCTATCCCTTAGAGCTTCAAAAAATTTCCCTATCTTTTTCAGAGACTATATATATAATAACACAAAGAAAAGATTGATGCTACGCTGGAAAGTTGAGGATGTGGTCAATTTGAGATGCAGGATTAGAGAATCTGTAAGTAAACTGTAGACTGATGGATGTGAACAGCACATAGATTACAGATGCCAACTCCAACTTAAAGATAATTCTGAAAAGAAATAACAATCAATAAATTCTGCATAAAAGTCTACAATATTGACGATTTCACCTATATAATATTGTGGGCAGATAGATCTTTCAGAATATTTATTTGACTTAATTAACCTTCAGATAAACTACATTAGGTAAATCATCATAGACTAGATATAGATCATTTCTATTTCAACTGTCTAGACGTTATTCTGACAACATGCAGTATCATGGAAAATCTGTAAAACTCTCTTTGTACATGACATGACCAAGCAAACAAGTGAATCAACACGGTTATTAACAACAAGACATATCTGACTATTTTACAACCTGCATCCTGCAGTTTTGCTATAGCTGCCCTAAAAGATGAGATACCTGTAGCTAGCGACCTTCGACAGCAAACTCCTATGGCTTGGAACTGAAACATTGGTAACAGAGGCTTCTCATTGCAGATCATGTAGACTTAAATAAGACTTATCGTGTATCATTTATGGCGCAGAAAGTGGGATAGGTTGTATGTGATGGACATATAAGTCCCAAATGGCAAACCAATCCCTTGAATTAAGAAACTCGAGAATAAAATATCACGGAAATCACCAGAATAGTAGGAGATGGTAGAACAACTCCACTACTACGTTGTAATCCACACAAGAGAGTGGCTTGGAAGAGGAATATTTTGATTAGCTTGAAAACTGCATCATCAGAGAGAATGTCAGTTAGTAGAGGATCGTATCTCAACCCCATTGTGTCAAGATCTTGTATAGATAGTGGATTGGATGAGAGAGCATATTGTTTATAGTCTTAAAGATTATTTAATCAAACTTTTCATCAGTCAGATTCCCTATATATATAGTATAAGACGAAGAAGGAAAGGCCTATATATAACAAGTAAACATTATCGTTCATGGCATTGCGGACCAAACAAAATTGAAGAGAATCAAGTTGATAAAAACATAGCAAATCCTTAAGGAAACTATCTTATATTCCCCATCACCCAAGTCGATCTCTAACACTAGTTCCACAAAGCTACCACTTCGATTTAGAGATATGAAGGGAAAATCGAAATACCATAAGAAACATCCTTCTTCGCTCGATTTCCTCGTCTGTCCATCTTCTTCATTCCAAGAACCAGAATGGTTTGTTTACACAGCTAAATGGAGTGCTAAGCACGCAAACACTGCAGGCGTTCTCTGTTCCATCCAATCGGACCTCTTGCTTGTGACAGACATTGTGAACCCTTTGGAAAACCTAAATAGTTTCTTCATTTTCCCGCCATATCATAAAAAGCTAGAACACCTATCTTAAGCACTACGGGAGTTTTACAAGCTTCATAGTTTTTTTTTTGGGGTTATTTTCCAAACAAATTATTGACAAGGTCTCTTTTAAAAATAATTATGAAATCTTTATGAATGTTTATCTGAAATCAGATGTAGGCAAAGAGACTTTCTAAAACAAATTGTAATATTTTTGAGCTGAGGGACAATTTGTGTGTGGGTATTTTATAGGACACTCCTCAATTATTGATATTGGCATGTTAATTTTTTTTTTTAAAGATTGAAATTGTCAACAAGTCTTGTTAGATGATAAATTAGATAAGAAAATGGAAAATATACAAAGCCGATAATTACAATTTTTACATCTACATATCTAGAGAATCTAAATATATAATAAGATATATTCCATATTTTGGTTCCGGTGGGACCCTGGACTTTCCTGATATGTTAATTTTTCAAACGGATCGCTGGTATTTCGCGGCCAAGGTCTCTTCTATTTCACGGTTAAACCGGTTTAAAAACCGAACAATTCGTAGGTTTAAACCGGATTCGCAAAACCGATACCGAAACGCTAAAAACAGTAGAAAGTTAGAATCCTACTACGTACGGGAGAAGGAGGGAGGCGATCGAGAAGCCGGAATTTTGATCGTCGGAGTAAAAATTAATCGGAGAGAAAAGAAACAGTAAGAGCAGTCGAGGGAACGAAGATGGCGGTGGCAGCCTTCGGAGAGCTAAACCTCGAGGAACCTCCTCCGGTCTGGGGATCTCGCAGCGTTGATTGCTTTGAGAAGCTCGAACAAATTGGTGAAGGAACTTACGGGTTTACTTCTCGAATTCTTCCTCTTTTACTTGAATCCAATTCAATTTTGTTGGGTATTCAAAGGGCCTATTACTCGGGATACTTGCTTCCCCTGGGGATTGATAAATTGGGGTTTGAAGCGATTTTTGATTGTGTGATTCGGCTTTTACAGTGCCCTATGCGTCTTCTTCTTTGTCTTTTTTTTTTTGTTTTTTCTGATTTTGAAGTTTCGCGATTAAGCTAAATCTGAAGTGTATAGTTGTGCGTCAGGGATGTTTATTTGTTGTTGCTTTGCTCCTGCAGTCAAGTTTACATGGCTAAAGAGATCAAAACTGGTGAAATCGTGGCTCTGAAAAAGATCCGTATGGACAATGAAAGAGAAGGGGTATTTGCTTCTTTCTCTCTATACCCACCATGAGTTTATGATGCTCACTATGTTGCAGCAAGCTTAGAACAGATGCAAGTTTCTGTTTCCAATAGGAATTGTAACTCATTGTCACAATCGGTATGATGCAGTTTCCTATAACAGCTATCAGGGAGATAAAAATTCTGAAGAAGCTGAATCATGAAAATGTCATTCAGCTGAAAGAGATTGTGACTTCACCAGGTATGTATAAGGAACACACATGTCACTCTGAAATTAGTTTAGCAATTTCTATTTGAAGAGGTCTAAAATTCTGTGCTTCATGAATTGTTCTGTCTCTTAAAAGGTCGGGACAGGGATGACCAAGGAAAACCAGGTTGGTTGAAAATCAATTCAAGCTCTGTAGTTTAGCCATAGATAATTATAATTGTGTGTTGGTTGCCTAAAAAGTTTGTGACTTTGCACGAAATTACAGATAACAACAAATACAAGGGTGGCATCTACATGGTTTTTGAGTACATGGATCATGATCTGACTGGACTCGCTGATCGTCCTGAGCTGAGATTTACTATTCCTCAGATCAAGGTATTGCACGGCTAGATAGTTTGCTAATGCTATAAACCTTTGCATACTTGTTTCTTTGACTTTCTCTAACATTCGATCCATGTAAAAGTGTTACATGAAGCAACTGCTCACCGGGCTTCACTATTGTCATGTGAATCAAGTTCTTCACCGTGACATAAAAGGTTACTTTCCCAACTACATTTTTGGTGTATGGTTTATCCACCTTTACTTGCTTATTAACCTAGATCTTAATGCAGGCTCAAATCTCCTTATTGACAATGAGGGCAATTTAAAGTTGGCAGATTTTGGGCTTGCAAGATCGTATTCTCGTGATCATTCTGGGAATCTCACAAATCGTGTCATCACATTGTGGTATAGGTATGCCTACAAATCATCAATTTTTGTTTACATAATAGATGCAGAGATAGTCTCGATATCTCTGCACTACGGTGTTTGGTAATGTATCAGTTACTGTTACTTTGCTGACTTGCACGTATTGTGGCAGGCCCCCTGAATTACTACTCGGGGCCACAATATATGGCCCAGCTATCGACATGTGGTCGGTTGGTTGCATATTTGCTGAACTTTTGCATGCAAAACCAATCTTGCCTGGGAAAAATGAGGTCAGGGTTTCATCTTTGCTGATAGCTCACTTCTTTTGAACATGTCAGATGCTAGTACATTGTGCTTTGGTGCCAATAATAGTATAAGCATTTCCTGGTTGCATTGTATCTTTCCGTAAACAGTATAGACGTAGTTAAGTGTACCTGCTTTTTTTATAATCTCAAAATGATATTCTCTGTCTCCTACAATGTTTCAGAATGAACAATTGAACAAGATTTTTGAGCTTTGCGGATCACCTGATGAAATTATATGGCCTGGGGTTTCCAAGATGCCTTGGTATAACAATTTCAAGCCCGCACGGCCTTTGAAGAGACGCGTGAGAGAGTTCTTCAGACAGTCAGTAACGTTAACTTATATATACAGCTTCACTTTAACGCAAGTACTTTGATCAGAAGATTTCATTTGGTTTTTCTTTCTCTTCTGCCACAGCTTCGATCACCATGCTCTTGACCTGCTGGAGAAAATGTTGGTGCTTGACCCTTCACAGGTATTAGAGATCTTTATCTCTTATTGGCTGTGAATACCTGTAAACTGTGAAAAAAAAAACCTTTGCCTCTTATTGTGTCTTCAAGTCAGGACGTTGTAAACACCATTTAGGCCTGTTCTTGACATGTAAGTTATTTGTTTTCGTGTTGTCCCGGTGTAGAGAATATCTGCAAAGGATGCTCTTGATGCCGAGTACTTTTGGACTGAGCCGTTGCCATGTGACCCAAAGAGGTATTAGCATTTTCTGGTTTTCTCGTAACTGTTTGTTTATGCATCAGCATCCTTCTGACTAAAACAAGGTTTCATATTTACAGTCTACCTAGATACGAATCATCGCATGAGTTCCAGACAAAGAAAAAGCGGCAACAGCAGCGTCAAAACGACGAAGCAGCGAAAAGACAGAAGCTGCAGCATCCACAACAGCATCCGCAACAGCATCACTCTCGCTTTCCTCCATTTCAACACGGTGGCCAATCTCGCGCTGCTCCACATTGGCCTGCCGGTCCAAACCATCCCACTAACAACGCACCGCCGCATGTACCTGCTGGAACCAGCCATCACTTCTACGAGAAGCCGCGTGGTCCACCTGGTCCAAACCGGTACCCTCCTAGTGGAAACCAGAGCGGGGGTTATAATCAGAGCCGAGGAGGTTACAGCAGCGGATCATATCCTCCAACACAAGGACGGGGAGCTCCTTATGTAGCCGGTCCTAGAGGGGCTAGTGGCGGTGCGTACGGGGTTGGACCACCTAACTACACACAAGGTGGTCAGTATGGTGGCTCTGGAAGAGGTCAGAACCCAATGGGTGGTAGTAGAAACCAGCAATACGGTTGGCAACAGTGAAGAGCTCTAATTTTTTTGTCGCTCCTGTCTTTTGTCTAATATCTTACACTTGGGGGTCAAATGTTAGTCTAGTAATGAAAGATTAATTATGAGATATTGAATCTCTTCTTCACACTTTTTGCCTGTCTCATTTTATTATCTAGTAACGAAAAGATGGAGATTGACCGTGTGTGCTGTAAAAAAAATTGAGCAATCAGAACAGAGCAATCTTTTTCTTAAGCTTTCATGCGTCATTATTACAAGTCTATATTGAAGTCAAAACATCCCAAAAAAATATTCAAGTAAAAAAAATCTCTTCCCTTAAACCCGAATTTATTTATTCCATCAAGTTGTGAATCTTTTCTTTTCAAATCCTCCTACTCTGTTGCTGTTTAAGTATAGTTAGATTTAATCAACACAAACAGCCACCTCGTTGTTGCTCCCCTTGAGACGAATTGTTCGATGACTTGAGGTTCACATCAACCATATCATCTTGTTTCGTCGAAAGTGTCTCCATTCCTGGCAATGCCGCTGAAATCTTGCGGAATAGTGGCTACAAGTTTCCAGAATACCAAAGAAAAAACACAAACAAAAAAAAGGTTACTTCAAAAAAAATCTCAAGATCTTTGAACAGTCACGAGGATATATATAGTTGCTTCTCACCTTGATGTTAAATCCTGCTTTTGCACTCGTCTCTATGAATATTACTCCAAAATCACGAGCTTTGTTATCCCCTTCCTCTATCGACACTTGCCTGTCAAATAGAAATGTCAAGTAGATAGCTAAAAATGACAAAAGTTTCCATGTAACTTAACTCAATCATGTCTTTTTGCTTTTCTTTTAGGTGTGATGTTACCAAGTCAAGTGTTTCTTACCTCTTGTCAACGAGATCTGTTTTGTTACCCACCAGAACAATGATGACATCGCTGCCTCTCTCTGTACGAACATCCTCAATCCACTTGGAGGTGTTCAAGAATGACTGCCTATCTGTACATTGAAAACAAAATGAACATGAGACGTTTACATATTATTCTTGCAACATCTGTGAGAATTGAAAGCTTTTCGTCCATCTATGATTCTTCAGAGAAGGGATGTATATAAAGGGCGTGACAGGTTTACTTCCATGGTAAATATGAAAAGTTGACACAGAAGACTTACTTGCAACATCATAGACGATTACAGCAACAGAAGAATCTCTGATATAACTTGGTATCAGACTTCGGAATCTCTCCTGCCCGGCAGTGTCCCTGTGCATTAATAAAGTCGAGGATTACCGAAACGCAAACGCACATATCAAACACCAGAAACCTATATGCATATATCTAAAAGAATGAAAACTTCCATGGTCAATAAAGATGATACATGGTATTGGTAGCTGAAAAAATCCACGAGCATACAAGTATACCTAATGAGACCACTTGGGGATTCATTGTTTGTTTACACATGGCGTTTTCTAAACGTTTACATTTGGTGTGTAGATTTTGCGAATGAAGATGCAACCATAATCATCTTAAGCAAAATTCCTTTGATAATCATCAATTGCGTTTGAAACATTGGGAGAGGCCTAATCTCTAAACACTTGTGCAAGGAACTGAAAAAGGAATAGCAGGAGATGATATTACCATAGCTGCAGACGAAGAGTCCTATCCTCGAGGTACATTGTTTTGGACAAAAAATCAATCCCAATGGTAGCCTGCAAATTTTCCCACAAGAGAATAACATGACGAAGAATGTGACATTACACACATTTTGAAATTTCCAAATCCTAATTTGTTGCAAAATTTTGAATCTGATACAAATCTCTCCCACACACAAGAAGAGCGATACGATCGCGGATCACACAGATTAGCATTCTGATTGAACAGAAAATTAAAAAAAAAAAAAAAAAAAAAAGCTGTAGATGGCAATTTATATCGACAGAGACAGATCGATCGGATGGATTATTCAAACCTGGTAAGTGGTATCGAATTTGTCGTACATGAAACGAGTGATGATGCTGGTCTTGCCGACGGATTGATCTCCAAGGAACACAAGCTTGTACTTGGCCAACGGTGACACCGACGCCATTCTGAGGATCTTCGCCGCAACGAATTGAGGTATAGATCTGAGTTTTCGGTTTTTCAGGTACCGATTTTTGAGAATCCAAGGCGAGTTTTGAGTTATACGCGTTTATATGGCTAGACGCAAAAGTAACCGCGACGCGCAAACCACGAAAATTAACTTTATAGAGATGGAAAAAAAAACAAAAAAAAAACTGATAATAAAGAATAGTAAATTACACAAGTCTTTACATTGATTAATTTGCCTAGTTATCAAAGTTGAATATATATTTTCCTAAATTTTAGGTTTTTGATTAAATATCAGAGTTTTCTTTACCAATTTCTTCTCTTTATTTTCTTGCATGCAATAACTACATACATGGGCATGATATTTCTATGTTTACAGAATTACAGTATTCGATCAATGGTAAAATATCACCAAAAAATGTAGTGATTTTTTTCTTTTCTTTTTTGAAGTCAAGTAAAAAATGTAATCATTTGCACATGACTTTACATAATTTGTTGGCAAAAGGCACTTTCACACTCACCTTTACTCCAACAAGAAGAAAAAAGAAACGTCTAATAAGTTTCTTCTAACGCACACAAATCAAGTAATTTAAATCGAAAGTTAAGTAAATGCACACAAATAATGAAGACGATGGTGAAATATTTAAACGACGCAGTGTCAAAATGAGTGATATAATTAAACCAGCTAAAACTCCAAAGATACTGTAGTATCATTCATCAGTCATCACATACATTAATTATATGGTCGAGATTAAGCAGACCAGTGGATCTTGTAATGACAGGCAGATGGTATTTAATGACAAAACATTCTGTCCTGAAAATCATTAAGCAGCTCATATATATTCCACAGCGAAAGCTACAACACAACTGTTTCTCCCAATGTATACAATATGCGAGCCACATACTATCTTCTCACATTTACTCTCTCATATTTGTCCCCACACTCTTATATATTTCATCTCTATCCGACAAATAATCAATCACACTTGCAGTTTCAGATTACCTTATTTTCTTTGTTTTGCAGCTTCAAAGGGGGATGAAATGAAATCGGCATTTGCAGGCCAGCTGAAGAGCTCTGAAGACGATACTGCTGCTGAACAAATCTGTAATAAAAGCATTGTAGTTCCACATAGAGTTCTTACACTAGCCAACAGCTTCGAGAAGAAAGACCGTTCTTGGTATGTAAACTTTTGATTAATACATAAACATAGTGCAGAACTGAGAACCATCAAGAGTTTATCTCTCTGCAGGTATGTCAAATCTCAAATCCCTACTGATCTGTCTATTCAAGTCGACGATATTACCTTCCAAGCACACAAGGTAGTAAAGAAACATGTGTTAGCTTGACATCCTCCAAGTGTTTACATATACATATGAGTCTAGTGATTGCAATTCTAGAAAACTAAGGGTTGCCTTATTTCTTGTGTCTTCAACAGTTTCCTTTGATCTCCAAATGTGGTTACATAAGCAATACAGAGCTACAACCTTCTGCTTCTGAGAATGGTTATCATCTCAAGCTGGAAAACTTCCCAGGTGGAGCAGAAACGTTTGAGACCATTCTGAAATTCTGCTACGGCCTCCCGCTGGACCTGAATCCTCTCAACGTAGCCCCACTGAGATGTGCATCAGAATACTTGTACATGACTGAAGAGTTTGAAGACGGGAATCTAATCTCCAAGACAGATGCTTTCATCACTTTTGTAGTACTTGCCTCGTGGAGAGACACACTCACTGTTCTAAGGTCATGCGCAAACTTATCTCCATGGTCCGATACCCTTCAGATTGTAAGGAGATGCTGTGACCTGCTTGCTTGGAAAGCCTGCAATGATTATTACATACCACAAGATGTAGATAGCAACGAAAGATGTTTATACAACGATATAGCAACCCTTCATATCGATCACTTCATGAGGGTTATAACTACTGTAAAAGCAAGACGGGCCAAACCAGAGATCATAGGTAAAATCATCATGAAGTACGCAGAGAAGTGGTTGCCGCTGATCGATGAGGATTTGGAAGGAATAAGAGGTCACTGGTTAGGAAAAAATGAGTTGAAGTTCAGTGTGGAGAACAGAGAAAGAACAGAGGAAAGCAGTTTAGGATGTCGAGAACAAAAGGAGATTATCGAAAGCTTAGTAAGCGTGCTTCCTCCGCAATCCGGAGCAGTATCATGCCATTTTCTGTTAAGGTTGCTGAAAACGGCGATGGTGTATTCTGCATCACCAGCTTTAGTATCTGATCTTGAGACGCGTGTCGGTATGCAACTGGAAGATGCTAATGTATGCGACCTCCTGATTCCTAACTTCAAAATTGAAGATCAACAGAAAGGAGCCAGGTGAGAAAATCTACTCCCTCTTGTTCATTTAAGCAACTGTAAACGTTTTGATATTGGATACTTTTAACATTGGCTTTGTATGCGCAGCTCACCTGAGGTATACACAGTATACAATGTGGATGTGGTTCACAGGATTTTCGAGTATTTCTTGATGCATGAGCAGCAGAAACAACAACAGCAACAAGTACTACCAGGAAAGCCAAGCATAACAAAGCTCTTGGACAATTACCTAGCCGAGATTGCGAAAGATCCATGCCTGCCCATCACCAAGTTTCAGGTTCTAGCAGAAGCTTTGCCGGAAAATACTTGGAAATGCCATGACGGTCTCTATAGAGCAATTGATATGTTTCTTAAGGTGGCTAGCCTTTTTCTTGTGATTTCATCTCCAAACCACAAAAACTAATTTTTTTCATTCTTGTTTTAGACTCATCCTTTACTATCAGAGCACGATAGAAGAAGATTGTGCAAAACAATGAACTGTGAGAAACTATCCCTTGATGCGTGCCTACACGCTGCACAGAATGATCGGTTGCCTCTGAGAACTATCGTCCAGGTATGCTATAATAACAGTACAATTTTTATTCCATAAACTCTCCTTGAAGTCAAAAGAATAATAAATAAATAAGCGACTGATTCCATCATAAACAAGATCAACACTCAGGTGCTTTTATCGGAACAAGTGAAGATGAGGATGATGATGCAAGACAAGCAACCAGAGACCAAGGATGAAAGTCCTGAAGGTCGTGAGGTTAATCGAATATCTAGAGATAATGAAATCAGGACACTTAAGGAAGAGCTGGAAAATGTGAAGAAGAAGATGGCAGAGCTTCAGAGCGATTACAATGAGCTTCAACAAGAATACGAAAAGCTACGTAGTAGTAAACAGAAGAGCACACAGAACTGGGGATTGCGTTGGCAAAAGATGAAGAAATCATTCCAGATAAAACGCGAAGACGATGAAACAAGAGAGAGGCCACGAAGAAGAAGTTCCAGTGGACCAAGAACCAGCTTCAGGAGAAGAATGTCCATGTCATAAACCCTAACTCGTGCCCTAACTCGCATCCAGAAA
The DNA here is from genome assembly GCA_020283515.1 of Alliaria petiolata. Taxonomy (NCBI): domain Eukaryota; kingdom Viridiplantae; phylum Streptophyta; class Magnoliopsida; order Brassicales; family Brassicaceae; genus Alliaria; species Alliaria petiolata. The sequence continues at coordinate 163,998,318 of JAHZTW010000001.1, read as the reverse complement.
TAGAATCACATCCAAGACTTGTCATAAATGCTCCCTTGTTGCTGATGTGATTATGATCAAGCATTCTGTTTGGTCTTATAATATCCTTCGTTGAAAATGCAGCATCTCTGTTCTTCTTTAGTATATACGACGTCGTTTTTGATACCATGCAAAATTATGTTTATCTCTCGAGAATCCGGTGAATCTCGTGACGATACCCATCCACTGGAGAGAGAATCTTTTGTCGAAATCAACGAGTCAAAGGAAAACTAGGGTAAAGTAAAAATCAGAATCTCCTCTCTTTGGTAACAAAAATATATTTAATTGTAAGAATCAACGGCTCTGATTGAATCGAATAGCCGAGACCCACCTTGTTATTAAAAAGATAATCTTTTTTAGTTTTGAGCATCCATTTCTCAGAAGCCGTTGTGTTCTTCTTATTGCCGCCACCGCCACCATGTGTGGGATTCTTGCTGTTCTAGGCTGCGTCGATAACTCCCAACCCAAACGTTCCCGTATCATCGAACTCTCTCGCAGGTATTCTCAATCAATTCCTCCCGTTTATTGTGTCTCTCATTCAATTTCTTTTTTTTTTTTGTTCTCGATCTCCTTGGGCTGCGCAATGTTTATTGGGTGTTGTTTTGGAAGAGAAAAGATTCCAACTTTTCTGGCTAAAATGAGTTGGTTTTGTTAGAAATGAAGAGCTTTTACTCAGCTTTCTATCTTGTGGAGTGGATGAAATACATGTATTAGTCAAAATTGATTGAAACTGATGGCATATGAATCTGTTGAAATGTTGTGTAGATTGAGGCATAGAGGTCCTGATTGGAGCGGGCTCCATTGCTATGAGGATTGTTACTTGGCTCATGAGCGCTTGGCCATCGTTGACCCCACTTCTGGAGACCAACCACTCTATAACGAAGACAAGACCGTCGTTGTCACGGTAACATTGACTTTGTCTCCTACTCTCAATTTCTAGGAATAGCGAATGCCATTTCATTCTCAGACGATCACAAACAGAATCATGAGTCAAACCTCAAACTTTACGAGGGTTCACATGATTAAGGGTTTTTTTTTTCCAGGTCAATGGGGAGATATACAACCACAAGGCTTTGCGTGAAAATCTGAAATCTCACCAATTCCGTACTGGGAGTGATTGTGAAGTGATTGCTCACCTTGTAAGTACCATTAATTGTGGCCTCAGGGCTTCCCTAGCTAGATGTTGTGTAAATTCAAGTGCAGGGAGGTCACCTTGATCTTTGTTACCTAATGGTAGTTGAATAGTTAATTGTGTTTAGACTCTGTGTTTCATTGTTCACCTTCTGTTTTATCGGTTTGATTTATCATTTCTTAATATAAATGCAGTACGAAGAACATGGAGAGGAATTTGTCGACATGTTGGATGGCATGTTTGCATTTGTCCTTCTTGATACTCGGGACAAAAGTTTTATTGCTGCAAGGGATGCCATTGGTATCACCCCGCTCTACATCGGGTGGGGTCTCGATGGTGTGTTCACATTTCTCTTAAGAAATTCATCTCAGTGGATTTAAGAGTATTTGCCTCTTGTCTTGTTTGTAACCCTTTTCTTTGATTACTGATTTGCTCTTTGGTAAATAATCTTCCACAGGTTCTGTCTGGTTTGCTTCTGAGATGAAAGCACTTAGTGATGACTGTGAACAGTTTATGTCTTTCCCACCAGGCCACATCTACTCGAGTAAACAAGGTTTAAATCGCATATCGAATCACATCTACTTTATAGTAAATTCATGATGTTTCTTGGCTTACTCGTCTCGCTTTGGACATACTCACAAAGTTCAAAGTCTGTTAATTTGGTTGTAGTCACAGTTTCCACTGCGTTTTTCACTGCGTGGTTTCATGTTAGTACAAACATTTCTTGTAGGTGGGCTTAGGAGGTGGTACAATCCCCCATGGTTCTCTGAGCAGGTTCCTTCAATCCCATATGATCCCTTAGCAGTGCGTGATACTTTTGAGAAGGTAAACTCTCAGATAGTCAGATGTCAATTTCCCATTTATATCGTTTGTATAGTTGCGCAAAGGTGCATAAATTCTTTTGATAATTGCTGATGAGGTTTTTCCAAGTATGAATTGTGATCCTATCGATGACTTGCAGGCTGTTATAAAGAGACTAATGACCGATGTGCCTTTTGGTGTCCTTCTCTCTGGAGGATTAGACTCATCCCTTGTTGCTTCAGTGACTTTACGTCATCTGGAAAAATCAGAAGCTGCTCGTCAGTGGGGTTCCAAGCTGCACACATTTTGTATCGGTTTGAAGGTCTTGATGACTCAAAATGTTTTCACCTATAGCTTTTCTACGCTCATCAAAATTTGTTATTTACCTCTGTTTTCTTTTCAGGGATCCCCGGATCTTAAAGCTGGTAAAGAAGTCGCCGACTATCTAGGAACTCGCCACCATGAGTTACACTTTACAGTTCAGGTAAAGTTTCCCTTTTTGCATCTACAAGAGTTTTGAATATTAAGATTTTGTTTCGTCGGTTGATTGCTTATCTCTTCTTTTAATGATAATATCAGGAAGGGATAGATGCCATAGAAGAAGTTATATACCATGTTGAGACCTATGACGTGACTACTATAAGAGCCAGCACTCCGATGTTTCTTATGTCGAGAAAAATCAAGTCGCTTGGCGTAAAGATGGTTCTCTCCGGGGAAGGTTCTGATGAAATTTTCGGAGGATATTTGTACTTCCATAAAGCACCCAACAAGAAGGAGTTTCACGAGGAAACATGCCGAAAGGTAACGCCCTTTGGACCAGAACTTACTTGTGCTACTCTGCCTTTTTGTAACTTCTGAGCCTTGTTTGTGTGCTGATTTGTTTACAGATCAAAGCTCTTCATCAATATGATTGCTTGAGGGCCAACAAATCAACTTCTGCATGGGGTGTTGAGGCTCGTGTACCTTTCCTCGATAAAGAATTTATAAATGTCGCCATGAGCATCGACCCAGAGTGGAAGATGGTAGGTGTCATCTTTCTCATCGTCCCGTTTTTCATCTTTGTTTACACACACATCAAAAGAGTGATTTCGATCCGTTTCTTTGATATACTACAACACTGCTTTCACGTCATGACTTTGTTTTATCACAAAATTTATGATCCCAAGTTACAAATTTGATGGAAAAACTGGTATAATCTACAATGCAGATCAAGCCTGATATGGGAAGGATCGAGAAATGGGTGTTACGCAATGCCTTTGATGATGAGAAAAACCCTTATCTGCCAAAGGTTTTCTAACAAAAACTCTGTGCTCCCTGCAATTTGACGAAATTGTCCAGCTTTGCTAACAAGTTTCTCATCTTTTTGGTAAATGTAGCACATTCTATACAGGCAGAAAGAACAGTTCAGTGATGGAGTTGGATACAGCTGGATTGATGGTCTTAAAGATCACGCAAACAAACATGTAATAAGATGTCTCTTTTAATTCATAGAAAGAATCTCTTGAGTCACACAGCTCGATTAACGCGGTGCTTTCCTTTATTTCCTGGTTAGGTCTCCGACACAATGCTGGCGAACGCAAGCTTTGTCTTCCCTGATAACACACCTTTGACAAAGGAAGCTTACTACTACAGAGCAATCTTTGAAAAGTTCTTCCCTAAGGTTATTATTCTCATTTGCCTCTGCAGAACTACTTCTTCGCCGTGCATGTTTTGATCTTTGCTCTAATTCGTTTTTCGGATTATATAATGAGCAGAGCGCTGCTAGAGCGACTGTACCAGGAGGCCCGAGTGTGGCATGTAGTACAGCAAAAGCTGTAGAATGGGACGCGGCTTGGTCACAGAATCTTGACCCGTCAGGTCGTGCGGCTCTTGGAGTTCATGTTGCAGCGTATGAGGAAGATAAAGCCGACGATCCTCGTCCTGAGAAGCTACAGAAACTGGCAGAGAAAACTGCAGCCATTGTTTGAGAACAAACAAGGTTTGAGCTAATGTTTGAATCGTGCATTTCTCTTATTGTCTCAAAAGACAATATTTATCATCATCCGTAGGATCAATGACTAAAAAGGCCGTCTCTTTTTTGTTTTCTGTGTTTTTTGCAGACTAAATGGAAACTGAGTTGAGTTAGCTACGGATCGCGAGTTTCTGCGGAGGTACGAAAGTTGCTGGTGATTTTCTGTATTCAGTGTTATTAGACAATCCATGAAAAGCTTGATCCTTCAAATTATGAACGTCGTTTTCATGAATCCGGTTCTTTTTTTTTTATCACAAAGTTTCTGCTTTTCTTTGCTGTAAGATGTCATCGTTCAAGTGTGTTCAATCTAGATTTTGTTATATTTCACTTTTGAGTATTTTGGTTTTTGAATTTTTTCGGTGTAGAAAGTATATTAACCGGAAATGGTAAATACAGTTTGGTGTGTTTTAGGTCCAGATCTGAATTTCTATAATAAGATGAAACCCATCTAATGTATGTGAACATTCGAATTATTTTTTTCCTTACAGGTTTATAAAATTAAGAAGTATAATGTAATCAAAAAGACTCTGTGGCCCAATGGATAAGGCGCTGGTCTACGAAACCAGAGATTCTGGGTTCGATCCCCAGCAGAGTCGTTTTTTAAAAATTTTATTTTAGCGCCAGAACTTCCTCCTTTGCATAAAACATTGTAATATAAACTGTTTTATGGTCAACGGATACAAATGATTTTCTTATCCATAAAAACTTTTATATCTCATATAAACTACACCTATGAATTGAGTGATCTATTGGAATATAAACTGTTTTTTGGTCAGCTGATACAATAATTTTCTTATAGATACAAATAATTTTCTTATCTATAAAAACTTTTATATATCATATAATATAAACTACACCTATGGCCTATGTAATGACAAATGAGTGATATGACGACATGAGATTATAATAAAAATATAGATTTTCAGTATTTGGTTACCAAAAAAACAACTGCTCCTTTCACGTTTAGCTTAGCACCATCCACGTGACCCCTGCGGCTATTTCTTGGAGTTAAACAACAAACTAAATGACTTTAAGAGCCATGAAAAATTTGTTTTGTCACCAGACCATTCCAACAAATACAATATTATTTCAATTCTGCGGATCTAAATTCTTAAAGTAATCAACTAAATAAATTGTTCTTTTCATATTTAAAAATATATTATGAAATTTTCTAAAATTTTAAAATATATAATATTAATTTCAATATTATAGTTATTTTAATAAAGATGATAATAACAGAAAAATATATATATTAAAAATTATTTGAATTAGATGCTCTTTATATGTCAAACTCAAGACAAATATACTCATTAGATATCAAGGCCAAACGTGTCATTCACAATCTTGATTAGAACTTATAAGTTCCTGTCCCACTCATATATGTATATGCTTAATACTTCACTTGAAATGTATTGTATTCAACTGAATTAGTATGCAGCCCTATTTTAAACTAATTAAAATCATTTTCTGCCCGCTGTCTTGATTTTCTCTCCTTTTTTAGTGATTTACTCAAATTGCTAAGTCATTTAACCAAAATGGATATGCTTTAATACTTCACTGGAAATGTATTGTATTCAAATATAATTACTATTCAATCATATTTTCAATTAATTAAATTCCTTTGCTGGCCAATGTATTGATCTTTTTCCTTTTTAATTATTTGCCAAGTCTTTTTCAAATGAATTTTAAATTCATACATAATTTTTCCCCTCTTTTTTTAATTGAAATTTAAGTTGCATTTCTTTATTTAAGTAAGACAGCGTGCCTCTACGGATCTACCTCATCATTCAGACAACGGAAAACAAAAACATACAGAGTTATTCACTTGTCCAAAAATGGCGTCTCTCAAAGTTCCCGCCAATGTTTCTCTTCCCGAAGAAGACTCCGAGCAGCTACACAAGGCCTTCAAAGGTTTTCTCCTCTCTCTTTTTATCCCATCATTAATTAGTCATATGGTTATTAACACTAGATTTCGTGTTATCCGATTGAATCATGTGTTTCTGATATGAATTATTCATTCAAACAAAAAAAAAACGATGAATTTTATTATTTTCGACCAAATATATTAAACTATATTATTCTCTCTACCAGTAGAGTAATTTGTATCATATATATATATATATATATATATGTTTTTTTTATGACATCGTATTATATGTTTTTAGAGGAAATAACATAACTTGTCTTCTACTGATTGAAAAAAATTGGTAAAATGCCCTTAATTATATATGTTGTGGTTGTCCAACGAAGGATGGGGAACCAACGAGGGGTTGATCATATCAATCTTGGCTCACAGAAATGCCGAGCAACGCAGCTTCATCCGTGCCGTTTATGCTGCTAACTACAATAAGGATCTTCTCGAGGAATTAGACAAAGAGCTATCCGGTGATTTCGAGGTTCATTAAAGAACCAAATTCTTTGGATATTGTTTTCTTTTGGTCTAGCATATAGTTATATACTAATCAGTAAACTTATATATGTTTTGTTTGAAAAACAAATACAGCGAGCTGTGATGTTGTGGACTCTTGAACCAGCGGAGAGAGATGCGTATTTGGCTAAAGAGTCGACAAAAATGTTCACTAAAAACAATTGGGTTCTAGTTGAAATCGCTTGTACTAGACCTGCCCTTGAGTTTTTCAAAGCTAAACAAGCATACCAAGCTCGCTACAAGACCTCTCTTGAGGAAGATGTTGCATACCACACATCTGGAGACCTCCGAAAGGTATTATATATGATGTATAATTAAGTCTGTGAAAATTTATGAGCCTGCATCTCAAAACCAATAAAAAACAAATCGAAAAGTTTACATTCTTTTTTATACTAGATTACGACTTATTCCTAACGATGAAAGATTCCTAACAAAGTTAGTTATAATTAATGCATATAAGATTAAGTTTGTAATATATGTTGTTGTTTATGCAGCTCTTAGTTCCTCTTGTGAGCACCTTTAGGTACGATGGAGATGAAGTAAACATGATTCTAGCTAAGTCTGAGGCTAAGATACTTCACGAGAAGATCGAGGTGAAGGATTACAGTGATGGAGATCTCATCAGAATCTTGACAACAAGGAGCAAACCTCAAATCAGCGCAACACTTAATCACTTCAAAAACAAGTTCGGAACTTCCATTACAAAATACCTAAAGGAGGATTCGGAAAACGAATACGTTCAACTACTTAGAGCCGTGATCAAATGCTTGACATATCCAGAGAAGTACTTTGAGAAAGTTTTACGTCAAGCCATCAACAAAGTGGGAACAGACGAGTGGGGACTTACTAGAGTGGTCACTACACGAGCTGAGTTCGACATGGAACGGATCAAAGAGGAATACTTACGCAGAAACAGTGTCCCACTTGACCGAGCCATTGCCAAAGACACTCATGGTGACTATGAGGATATTCTTCTCGCTCTTCTCGGTCATGGCCACGCTTAAACTTGAAACAATATTTGCAAGATGGAAGAAGAGCAAAATCTTATCATTTTGTGTTTGTATAATAAAACAGTTGTGATTGGTCTTGCATGCAGCCTGGTAATTAATGCTGAATGATTTTTTTAGTGTTTTTCAGTTTCTTTTGTTTTTGTTTTGTTTGATATCTACAGTTAATCAATATTATAATATAACAACCTTTGAATGAGTTTAGTTTTTTTTTTGGGGGTTAGAATCAGTGCCGGCTCTGATCCCAAGCAGAGCAAACATGAGCTTGCGGCCCTATTTTTAGGGAAAATATTTGTAAAGATAAATCAGCCCTTTTTGAATTTTTTTTACAAAACAGCCTTTTTTATTTCGATAGCTTGCGGTCTTTGTCAAATTTTTAAATCTCAGAGCCGCTCTGGCTAGAATCTCTACACTCACAAAGACTTTTTCATTCTATCAACCTTTTCTTAAGAATTCATCAACCAAAGAATATCGCATATTTAATTTGTTTTGTTTGGTCAACAGAATATTAGCGTTTGTAACAGCTCAGCATATTTTTTTCCATAAATATATTTGAAGCTAAATGCATGTTTAGCACGTCACCCTGGAAATTATATAATTAATTTATTAAAATAAAAAAATAATATCTATAATCCTATTCAAATTGTTTTTACTTCACATAATATTGTTCAGCCTTATGAAGAAAAAAATGCAAAATATAATACCTTTTTTAACATCGCAATACTTTTTCCCCATTTCTGTTTTTTTATTTTTTTTACATTTCCTGACTGTATTATACAGCCTGTTTTGATTTTAAAAAAAAAAAGAAGAAGAAAAAGTTCCCTTTTACTGGTTTTACGTAAATTGCTAAGTTTCTTTTAATTAAGAAAGGGAGATCTCATTTCATCATTATTTAAAGACAATGTCCATTTTTCCTCGTCCCACAGTTTCTCCGTCTCATTTAGACAGTGAAAACAAAAACTAGAGAGAGAGTTTATTCACTTGTCCAGAAATGGCGTCTCTCAAAGTTCCCGCCAATGTTCCTCTTCCCGAAGAAGACTCCGAGCAGCTTCACAAGGCCTTCAAAGGTTTTCATCTCATCCCTTCATTACTCGATTGATTTAGTAAAAGTGTAAAACTTAATACTAGACTTCTCACCTTCATGCCTCGACCGAATCAGCTTTGCAGATTTTTTTTAATATATTGCTAGTTTGGTATGTTTTAATAGAGCTCGATCTATTCCGAAATCATCATCCTATTTTATCACGGGTTTGATCGTTTACTTTTGTTATATATCGGCTGATCTAGCTAGTTTAGTTGAGGATCATCATTTACTTAAGGATATCATATAGTCAGTAATTTGATATTTTAATGATCTACTAACTACTAAGCAATCGAAGCATCCAAATTCTCTAATAGTTTACATCCATCAAAAATTTAGATTTCTTTTTGTAAATATTTGCAATCAGATTCAAAATCTCAACTTATATGTTCATTTTAGCTAAACGAAAAACAACCTCGATGCTTACGATGCGCACATTAGTAAAACGTATGCAAGTGTTTAGAAACCGTCCGGTTTGTAACTGATAATAAAAATAATTTTAAGAGAAGTGTTTTGTAACCGTCCGGTTTAATTGAGTTTGGTACAAGTATGGTTAAGCTTCTGTTAAAACTCAAAAGAATATCTCTCATTTGTTTCTGTTACATTTCGTTTACAAACACTAACATCCTTTAATTTGAGATTTGGTGAGAATGAGATGTTCTTAAGTTGATGCTGTGTGGCGTAGGATGGGGTACCAACGAAGGGATGATCATATCAATCTTGGCTCACAGAAATGCGACGCAACGCAGCTTCATCCGCGCTGTGTATGCTGCTAGCTACAATAAGGATCTTCTCAAGGAATTAGACAAAGAGCTATCCGGTGACTTTGAGAGAGCTGTGATGCTATGGACTCTTGAGCCAGTGGAGAGAGATGCTTATTTGGCCAAAGAATCTACCAAAATGTTCACCAAAAACAACTGGGTTCTTGTTGAAATCGCTTGTACTAGGCCTGCCCTTGAGTTTTTCAAGGCCAAGCAAACGTACCAGGCTCGCTACAAGACCTCTCTCGAGGAGGATGTCGCATACCACACATCTGGAGATATCCGGAAGGTATTTTATTAAACTAATCGCCAAGAATCAAGAACGAAGACGAGTTTCTAATCAATGTTGTTTGTTGTTTTGGTTTGACCACTTGTGAAAATGCAGCTATTGGTTCCTCTCGTGAGCACCTTCAGGTACGATGGAAACGCTGATGAGGTCAACGCGAAGCTGGCTAGCTCTGAAGCTAAGACGCTTCACAAGAAGATCACGGAGAAGGCTTACGCTGATGAAGATCTCATCAGAATCTTGACAACAAGGAGCAGAGCTCAGATCGTGGCAACGCTCAATCACTTCAAGGACAAGTTTGGAAGTTCCATCAACAAGTATTTAAAGGAAGATTCGGAAGATGAGTATGTTCTATTACTCAAAACTGTGATCAAGTGCTTGACATACCCAGAGAAGTACTTTGAGAAAGTTCTGCGTCGAGCCATCAACAAGGTGGGAACAGACGAGTGGGCACTCACTAGAGTGGTCGCTACACGAGCAGAGGTCGACATGGAGCGGATCAAAGAGGAATACTTGCGCAGGAACAGCGTCCCTCTTGATCGAGCCATTGCCAAAGACACTCGTGGTTACTATGAGGATATGCTTCTCGCCCTTCTCGGTCATGGCCATGCTTGAGACATCATCCATCGTCGTTTCATTGTCTTCAATAAATAAACATTTGTGATTTAGTCCTGCAACTTATCTTGGTGTTCTTCGTTTTCTTTGGTCATTGATCTCTCTAGTTTTCTCGTTTTATTGCAACAACTCGTTTGGTTTCGTTATCTTGTTTAACTTATACTTACAAACTAGACTCCATCTAACGCACAGGCCACAACAAAAGCTTCATAATCTAAGCAATTACATTTCCTACAATCTCTACACCCACAAAGATCTTCCACTCTCTTTGTAGTGTTCACCAATTCTGAAGCTTGGAGTTTTAAAGCTATCTTCAATAAGAGAGGCTTATTACAATCTTCCAAGATCCCATCTCTCGTCTCACCCATCACAACAAATCTCTCTATTTCCATCCCATCCGACTCAATAACCGGTTTCCATGAAAGCTCTCCTCTTCCCACCAACTCCGATCTCGACCACTTCCTCAGATAGGACGCCGTTTTCCTTCTCCGCAGTTCGAAGACGACGCTTTCTTGCTTCAGTTCCTCGACGGCGGCTTCGTTCCCTTGGCACTCCAGACAGAATGATTGGTTCCAGACCATGACCTCGTTGTCTGATCTCGAACAGATCTCTGCAGTGTTTAGTTCAATCTTACGGTTACTCCCTGCATAGAGATAGAATCGGACGAAGAGAGAGCTCGGTGATGACTTAACCTCTACGTTTCTCGCTTCCACGATTTTCACTTTAAATTTAAGAGAACAAAGGTTCCTAACGATACCCATTTGCATAAAATTTTCCAATCAAATCAAGAATCTTATTTAGAGCGGATTTTTTTAGAGGAATGAAGTATGTGCATGGACGAATCATTAATAACTTATATATATGGAGAATGTTCGAGGGAAACTCTACTCTAAACTACCACGTTGTTATCAATTAAATATTCGAATTATGTTAGTGAAAGTTGTATTTAATAAATTAAACTCTTGAACATCACTAAGGACCAAAGGTCGATTTAATAATGACTCTTGCCCATAGTTTTGGGAGATAATTTGTTACGTATGATCACCATAAAGAGAATTTTTTTAATTTGAAGACTTGATCATTATTATATTTCATTTGCGTGTCCAATAGCCGAAAGTTGTTTTGAAATAGAGTTAACAGAAACAAATTATAAAATAAAAACATTTTTTTACTAGATACATCCGATTGCATGTATAGAAAATGAATATGGAATTTTGACTCAAAAGAAAAAATTACAAAAAGTGTGGCCACGAATCCCATGATCAGTTTTAGTCAATACAAGATAGACTTGATTACACAAGAAAATGTGCAAAAAATACTTGAATTTGAAATATGGTCTCATATTTAAGTCTCTTTTTCATAATATGAAAGGGACCGTAATCTTTTAATTCATAATTTCATACCCCCTCCTTTTTATTATTATATATCTGTTGGAGATATCCAAAGGACAGCATTTTATATTTAAAAGCAAATTTTCAAAAAGACATTAGAAGATGAAACCTGACACGTAAAAGGTGAAGAATAGTGTCTTGGTACATATCCTCGTTCCTCCAATCAAATTTCACTCTCGTGTTATCTACTATGATAATCGACGGTGTGGATTGAATGCTAGATCTTCCATTTTTTTCAATTAAATACCAGCTTAACGTAGAGAGTTTACATGCTTTTTCATCTAAAATCTCTCCCAATCATCGACAAAAGAAATCACAAAATCGTAAAATCATTTCTTAATACAATAGAGAATGGAATTTATACAAATTGGAACTCATATTCTCTTGAACAATTCTTAGTTACTGCACACACCAAAATAAAAATAAATAAAATCACTGAAAAAAAAACAAAACAATTGTTCCTTTTCATCTTTACTCAAAATTAAACAAGGGAAGGGGAAAAAAAAAGAAGTAAATGAGAACTTACCATTCCCATGAAGCAAGTTTGTAGCTTGTAAAAAGACTAAAAAACCCATGCAAAGACACTTTTTTCTTCTCAGCTTCTTTCAACGACCTTGTTTGTTTCTCCATTGTTTCAGGGTTTCACATTTCATCTTCTGCAAGCTTTATGCTGTATCCATGCCTCATACCTGAATAAACCCATAAGATTTTGGCACCAAAAGCTATTAACTAAACTGAAATCAGACAATGGGTTGATCATAATCATGCAACTAAACCGGTAAAAATCTCACCTTTCGCAGAAGTTTTGTCATTTTTATCACTCGATTTATCTCGGTTCTTCCACTTCTCTCCATGGCCTTCCACTTCCTCCTCCTCCTCATCATCATCAAGTCCCATGTGATCCCTTCCGTCATCTCCAATATCGCTCTCACTCGCAGTTTCCCATTCCGAATCATCGGTTTCATTTCCATACACTTCCCTCTCTTCTCCTTTCCTATGCACGCCTCCATGCTTCAATGCCGCTTCTTTAAACAACCAAGCCGCTCGCATCTGCTTCTTCACCAACCTCTCTGCGTAATCAGGAACCTTGTTCTGTCTCATCGAGAGATCCGGATCATTCGACTGAGAACATTCGTTGATGAACAGAATCGCATCTAACAAGCTCTCTTTAGCCAAACCTAGCATATCATACGCCTGAGCTCTTCTCCAGAGACTCTTAGCATGCCTGTTTACGGGATTGTGCAAGCAGAGCGCACGTGTGGCGTCGCTTATAGCAACCAAAGGCTGTTGCAGCAAGAGATGACACTGAGCTCGATTGCTGTACAGCACAACTCTCTCCTTCTTCGACCTCATCGGACATAGAGACAAAGCTTCAGAGTACTTCTCCGCTGCACCCGCAATGTCCCCTGACGAAAAGAGAGAGTTTCCTTCGAGTTTGACCACTAAAGCTGCTGCTTGTTTGATATGAAGATCCTCTTTAGGCATACTCTTCTCCCATTTGAGTCTTTGTCGAGAATTCACCGTCTCTTCGATCAGTTCCCTCGAACGGTTCCCCATGGAGCTGCATTCTTGAAGAACGCTTACAATGGAATCTCCGAGTTTCTTGTGGTCGCCCAAGTTGGTGATCTCGGCGAGATCCACAAGCGTTGGCACGGCTTTGTCGACTACCTTGTGAGACGTATTGGGATCTTGGAGCAACCATAGAAGACATTCGATGGCCATGTACTGCCAATCATCAGAAGACCGAGCGATATTACACATCGCCTCGATCATTCCCGAACACGCAGAGACGGGTCCACGGCCGAGTTTATGCTGACAGATTGTTCTAAGCAAACCGATACCAGCGGGAGAGTTCTCATTCACAAGCCCGCCCCACATAACCGGGAGATTCACAAGAAACTCGGGTTTGCACAGAGTGGGAAGAAACTCGGGTTTAAAGGCGAAACAGTTTATTAGCTGAAGGGACCAGCACTGTAGTTGGCTCGCCCATTCCTCTGCTTTTCTCGACTCCATCTCAACGCCTCCCATGCCACGGGTCAGCAGTTCGCAATGGTAACTCAACCTTCGATCCGGATACTGGTAAAAATGAGAGTAAACTATCTCCAACGAGCTCATCGCCAGCTGTATCGCGAGCTCGAGGATCTCTCCGTGGTTCGCAACGGCGGGGAAAGTGTTCGGGTATGTAGCTAAATGCCCTAGAGCACGAACCGCGACTCTCTGTTCCACCCAAGTAAGCCTACCTCTTAAAAGCTCTACAAGTGGAGGGATCACTCCAGCTTCCACGGCTCTCTCTGCAAACTCTTCCATGTTCATAGTGTAAGACCCGATAATGTGAGCCGCGTAATAAGGGATGTATATGTTCTGGTCATGGGAAAGCCAACGCCGGTTTTTAAGTCCTTTCCATATCATTGCGGACATACACTCGAAGATTCCGAGCTCTATGAACTCGGGATCGTTAGGGTGCGCCATTGCTGTGTTCCAGAGACCACTGATGGGTAGAACTTGACCATCGTCGTCCTGAGAAGGAAGGTCTCGAAAGAATTTGAGAATGCAGGATCTTCGTTTGCTCGGGTTTCCTTCTTTCATCACACAGAAGAAGCATCCTGGATAAGGACACTCTTGTGAAGAAGCTTTATCCATTGACGATAAAAAACCAAAACTTGTTTCCGCTTCGATGTTGCTATCAATTTAATCTACATACCAATACCAAAAGAAAATGCAAATATCATTAGCTGAAAATGTGAAACAAGAACTAATCTTTAGCTACAGTTTTATATTACAAAACAAAGGAAAAACACAATTGGAGAGTATCGAATAAATTAAAAATATTTCTATTTTGCCAAGCCAAATCCCGAAAACGAAAGGCGATATTGGATCTTACATGAGAAATCGAGTGGTCCTATTTTGTTTAGATACCGAGAGGGAAACAAAGAGGCATCTGAAATAGACAAAAAAAAGATGCTGTAAAATTTCAAAATCTCGAATAGAAACCAAAAAAAAATTGATTTCGCAACTAGAAGACAACAACATTGCTCGAATCAATTAGATCTCTGGGACAAGAGGACAACATATATCAAACACTGGAGATACTTGATGTGTCTTACAGTAAGATCTAAGTTCTAAAACACTTCAAATCAGTTAATTTGGGTAGAGAAAGAACACCGAAAGGATTCTAGAAAATTCACAAGGAAAGTTTAAAATCTTTGAGATACTTATTAAAAAAAATCCCGTCTCGCATAATACGTTACAAACAACAGCAAGAGAAAGTTTTATTTTTTTGCTCAATTTTGACTAAGACAAAAAAAAAGAGAGAAAGGAAAGGCTAAGAGAAAGAAGATACCTAGAATTAGGAAACTGGCAAAGTAACCCTACAAAACAGCAGATTACTGCTGCTTCTTCGATCCTCGAGATTAACTGAAGAATAGCAGAGCGGCATTTAGGTAGCGATTCTAGTTTATCTTCTTCAATCGGACATTGGAAGTGAAAAAAAACAACTGGAGATGAAGATGAAGATGAAGAAGAGAGAGATTGATCTCTTCTCTCGTGTGTAAAAGTTTGGGACAGAAAGAAGAGTAAAGTGATTTATGGTAACCCAAGTATCGAAATAACTCTTATTTACTGACGCGCCTGCCTCTTGTTCTGTCGGATCCGGTTTAAATCCGGTTCGGTATTATTAGTCTAATGTTTTTACCAAATTACATCAGTCGCATTATCTTTAAGAATGATTGTCAAATTAAGAAGAAACGAATATCTTTCTAATCACAACACTCATTAATATATTTCCTTGCCAAAAAAAGAAAGAAAAATCAGTATTTTTCCCTGTTTACACCGTTGTTGTAAAATTGTAATGTTATTATCTACCCACCAGTATATTGCACAAATTTGCACTTAAGCGCTTTTCTATTACAAAAATTATCATTATGGCTCAAACTTTCTATAGTATAATTTACTCGTTGAAGCCTACAAAAAGTAAAATGTCAATAACTCAAATCATCATCTGACACTCTCACTCTGATGCTGCTTCAGCAGATAAGTCTCATCGTGTTCCTCAGCTCCAAAGCACTTCACCTCAATCCCACACTTCTTGTCTTCTTCTTCCTCTTCTTCTTCTTTGAGTTGTTGCATCTCTGACTCGATCAAGGCCTGCATCTTGGCTCGATCTCGGTCTCTCGGGTACGTGCAATAAAGGAACGAGTAGATTGTGCAACAGATGAGCATCGGGATCCCGATCGCTGATTAGAGTGCTTTAGCGAGCGATGCTGCGTTCTCTCTGTCTGTTTCAATCTTGATCAAGCTTGATGATCCTTCAGGGATCGGTTTATATCCATAGACGTACTGAGCAAGAATCCCTACAATAGGAGGAGCAAAAGAAGCTAATATCGATTCGAATGATCTGTCTAACGCGTAGATGCTCGTCCGCGCTCTCTCAGGAACAATCTCTGCAAATATCGGACTGTGTAAAACCATTTCAAGTAGATTCTTCCGGGATTAAGAACAAAAAAACAACCTAAATTTACCAAAAATATATGCATTTACTTACCCGTTTGTAGCAGAACCGTTCCATGAGATGAATAATCCCATGATGACAAGAACCAGACCGTGGCTAAAGGCCGTGGTGGGATCATCAGGTAATGCGATAAGCAAAATCGCAGCTAAAGGTATGGCCGAGCCAGAGCTTATCTGAGAGAGCATTATCCTACCGGCGTTTGGGAGCTTCTTGGCGAGATAATCTCCCATGTACCCTCCAAATAAATGTCCTACAGAGCAAGAAATGGTGAAGAGAGTCACTAGAACCGCGGTTGTTTTGTGGGAGAAACCGATGAGCTCTAGCCACAATGGTGCAAAGGCTAAAGCTGACCAAGGGAACGACCCCGAGACTCCCTGAGCCACGAATATTTGGAAAGACGGAATCTTTATCACCATCTTGGCTTCTCTCAATAGATCTCCTATGTCTGACCATAAAGGTTTGTCTTTGTCGTGTTTTGTGATTTTCCTGTCGCTGTAATGAGGGTCGCTTGCGAAGAGGCGGACCAACACTCCGACTATCACGCTTACGAATGCTACCAATAGGAAGGCGACTCTCCAGCCAGAGACGCCATTGAAAGACTTGGAGGCGAAGAGGATAGAGCAGAGATTGCCAAGTATGGTACCAAAGTTTGAAGTGACTCCTAACCATCCAAATGCCACGCCACGGTTACTGTCTTCCGTTGAGTCAGCCACTAGCGACTGAATTGCGGGTGTCACGATGGCGAGTCCTATCCCGTTCAAGCCTCTTGATACTGCCACCTGGTTTTAATCAAAAGGAGAGAAACCACCAAACATATATAGCAACAATGTAAAATCCATTTCCGATTTCGATCCAAATTTATTTTCGACCAAGTCTTGCAATGACACAGTCTATGCTTTCATGCCTTTACATCAAAACAAATACAATCTCAAGTCCCAGCATCAGAAAATAAAGCAACGATCTTTTATTATCTCAACAACTCTGTCATAACCCAAGGAGAGATTATCATGTCAGGGAGTTCAAATCACTGTCTAATCGCCCTAAATGAAACTTTATTAAAATCAAACTCCATAAAGGTCCAGACTTTGTTCTATTATTCTACCCAGATCAACAAATTCCAAAAATCCAGCAGATCTGATCTCAGTTGACTAAAAGTCTATAACAGAGAGAATCCGTTAAGGAGTCAAAACCTGGAAGAAGGTGGTGGAGATGGCGACGAGGAAAGTGGCGGTGGCCCAGAGGAAAGCGCCGAGAGCGATGACGTGTGCTCGGTTATGTCGGGAAGATAAGTAAGCGGCTAAAGGGTAACAACAAGACTGAACAATAGACCGGAACAGAGTCAACGTTCCAAGAGCTGTTGGATCCACGTGTAGAGCCTCTCCTACCTCTTTGTAAACCCCTGGAAGCAGAGACTCGTCGGCTCGCTCCATGATTCCGGCGAGATACACCATAACTAATGTTAGAGTCTCCGATTTCATTGCTTCAGGGTCTTCGCCGGATTCGAAATTACAGTGGAATCTTCGCCGGATTGAGATCGATAGTCTGCTGCGTCTGATGGCACAGGGAGGTTTTGGTTCCCACTTGCTTCGACGGGAAGCGAAAACTGAAGTGTGAAAGGTTGACGAAAGTAAGCGGAAAAAAAAAAAATCAGAGAGAACCGAACAGAGTACGGTCCAGATGGCCACTGTGACACGTGGACGTATGTGATTCCGTAAAAGCAACCAGACGTGTGGAGCCCTTATACTTTGTGATCGGATGGAATTAATTTGGTTGTGCTGCGAATCATAAGTCTTACAACAATTTAGGGGAGGAATCTCGTTTGTTTCCTATTTCCCATTTTTGTCAATGTTATTACTTTTATCTAACTTGAATTTTGTCTTTAAATAAATTTATTGTAAGAATATATATTTTCCTTTTTTGTGTTTCTTGTGTTTTTCAGTTTCTATCATTGTGTTATCTCAATATCTTCTAGTTTATATCTATTTTAAGTTTAATGTTTGTAAATTTATTTGTTTTTATGAATTAGTCACTGTTTAGTTATAGTAGTACATTTTTAAAATTAGTGAATGAATGTAAGATGATAATTTTATATTTTTCTAAATATCTTATCAATATGTGGATACAGTATATATAAATTGGATCATTTTTAGCTAATAATACTTTATTTGAAAATTGAATCATAAATCAACTTTTTAAGTTAGCTGAAATCAGTTAATTAAAATAGTTAAAAAATGAGAAGATTACTTTTTAATTTCTATACAATATAATTTTTTTAAAAATAACCATATTTGAATATAGAGTTCAGATTTCACTTTAAAGATTATAACTATAGAGATACTTTAATTATTTGATAATTCTATAAACAATTATTTTTTTGGTAAGGAATTCTATAAACAATTATTATCAAAGAGAAAAATATTCAATTTCATTAGATAAGGTGGTACTAATAATAAATACAGGAGGAATTGAATTACAACAATAGAAATGGGAATTAAATTTATGGTAAGTAGTGTTGACCCTCTGAAAAAAGAAGTTATGTGTCAGCTTTAGACTTGATGCCCATTAATTCGCATCAGTCTAATCCACTAAATGGTTTAACGCAATAGTATTGGGCTAATTAAGAGTCCATAACACTCTGAACCAACTCCTACACTTATTGGACTATACTAGAACTTCTAAGCTTCAACTATTGTTTTATTTTTTCTCTACTTGGGTTTTAGTCATAGAACCCACTGGTTAGTTACTTACTTACTATCAAAAGTTATTTCAAATTCTTATAACTTTTTATGAAACAGTATTATAACCTATATATGTAGAAAAAAAAAGGAAAATGTGAGCGTTTGGGAAAAAGATTTGTGAGTACTGATATACGTCATTTCAGAATCATCGCCATTATTCATTTAGTAATTTATACTAATTTGACGGAAATAATGAGAGCAAATAATATTATTTTAAGTAAGAAATTGTGTTTGCAAATGTGGGACGCAAAAACAAATTGCAAATGGTTGACAAAAATCTGTGAAGAATGAAGATTGATGTTGACCAACTTCGTCCAATGCTTTCTCGATCGTACTGAATGATCACCACTCACTACAAAGAAGACACAACACAACCAACGATGTCTCGTCTC
Source organism: Alliaria petiolata (assembly GCA_020283515.1). Taxonomy (NCBI): domain Eukaryota; kingdom Viridiplantae; phylum Streptophyta; class Magnoliopsida; order Brassicales; family Brassicaceae; genus Alliaria; species Alliaria petiolata. The sequence continues at coordinate 163,979,150 of JAHZTW010000001.1, read as the reverse complement.
TTATTATCAAAAGAAAAATGTTTCCTTGTCAACTCTACATATGATACCAAAAGTGTCATTTCTCAAGTAGCGCAGATTTGTATAACTTTTATCACAATTTCTGTAATAATATTAATGTATATGTCTATATATTGCTTCTTTTAGTATTAAAATATTTGTTATTTCTTTCTGCTACTTGTGAACGATCTAGATTCATAAACTCTCGTCACTCTACCAATAATAATATGTTAATATACTAGCTAGAAAGAAAGAAAAATGGAAACATTATTGTAATTACAGCCTCTGATACTTATCAGCTCAAAATTATAATACCAAAAGTTCCATTTCTCATATAGCTTTGTGAAACCTGTATAAACCAAAAGTGCCATTTCTCATATACTTAAAAGTGCATTGTGGTTTGTTTTCTATAAGATTGATTTATCGTTTTCCTATATATACGTTGTAACTTACTTCTATAATACGTAAATAGATAACGAATGTCAATCAGTATGATGATAAAAAACAAAATTCTTCACTTCCGATAAAAAAAACAAAGGTTACAATATTAGCTATAAAAATGTTGATGAAATTACGATTGTAAAACCAATATATATATATATATATATATATAGGTTTCATATAGCCTTCTAAATGAGAAGTTATATGTAAGAACTCCACTTCTACTACCAATTGTTGTTAGTTCAACTGAAAATTTTATTTTAAAATTTCACGATCAAGTGACATTTGGGTTCCTAGAAATCTTAAAAATCGAATGAAATCCTAAAAATTTCAGGACCGAATGACATTTGGGTTTCTAAAATCTTAGAAATCGAGTGAAATTGTAGAAGTCTCAGGATCGAATGACATTTTGGGCTCTTAGAAATCGATTGAAATTCTAGAAGTTATACCATATTTTATCTCTCTTCTAAATCAAACCTCTTTCTAATAATATTCTCACTTTGATGTATGAAAGTAGATTTAGCCCCATAATTGAATATTAGGTTCATGACATCCATATTGAATTAATATAAATACACACACATATTGACCGCAAAAATAAATATGCATTGGACCACAAACGCAAAAAAAAAAAAATTGAAACGGACCACAAACGCATCTTAAAGTGTTAGTTAGTGTTTTTGTTTCCGAGGATTGTTAATTGGCGATTCAAATCATATACCTAGCTAACACTTTTTACTAGTTTTAAATAGACAGGATCACAGGAATGAGGAAACATAGACCTTAGCAAATCAACTTTATCTTCAAGTTTAATCAGATTCAGTGAACCTAGACGCATATATACTGTACGAAGCCGTGAGGAATCAGGAGAAGATCGTGAATAAAACAGTAGTGCCCATTATCTCCAATAATTAAAACTCAAAAAGTGGATTAAACTATTTAAACATCATTAACCCTCCCAATATAGATTATTTCTCTTGACTTTTCCAAGTGACATGCATCAATACTTATTACTTATTATACCCTATAAAGCCCCTCCACTAAACTAAATAAATACTCTTGTTCAACGGATTAAGATACATTGAACGTAGACATGTGTTTTTTGTTTCCAAATCGGTTTTTTAATTAGTAAACTTTAATATAGAATTTTGTCGAAATTTTGTGATGACGAAATAACGATACAATAAAGCGCCCGACTTTGCAAACAAACAAATTATAGATCTTTAACTCAACACCATTGCAAACACCGATATTTCTCAAACTTACATATATATACATTATTTCCAAATATAGTTACATGCACTTACACACCCATCGATCGTCACACTACAGATTGCATGACTTTATTTAACCAAGGCACTCTACATTACGCATACGTACTTCATAATTATACATCATCATGCAAACATCGCATTCAAATTACTAAAACTCACATAAAATTCACATGCAACAATCCGTAAAACACGCATGTTGATCAGATATTTCTTAAACTTTTAATCCAAAGCAAGCATCGAGAGCTTCACCGATTGTCAAATAGACTTTGCCACCGATTTTGTTGACGAACTTTGCTTGATTCAGCTTGTGGATCACTTGCCATTTCGGATTAACGATCACTAGCTGCAAAACAAATATTCAAATTAAAGTTGATATTTCTTTTGTCGTTAAGTTTTTTTTTCTTCTTTTCAGAAAGGGGGACTATATATAACTTGTAAGAATGTAATTTACCTCAACACCATTTTGGCTTAGATTGTTATGGAGCTCCACCAAGGTCGTAATTCCCGATGTATCGACGTTTATTAAATCTATCAATAAATAAATAGGAGAAATATTAAAAAAGATTATACAGTTTTTCCTTATTGTGATTATTTCGATAATCATATATACAGAAAACAATATTGTCAAAGGAATTATATATTTCGGTCACTATTTAAAAGAATGTGGTAAGCTATATAATATATAGTTTTGCATTATTGTATTTAAGTCCACTTACTTGACATATCAAGGACTACAAAGAGGATCTTTCTCTTAGCGTTGCTCTTTGTGTTTTCATCATCTTCTTCTTCCTCGTTGATCCATCCCATAATCCTATACACACGCATACATGATTATATATACGTACGCGTACTCCAAAATCTTTTAACTTTGTAACTAACCGATATGTATACAAAGAATGTTCGTATATTCTATAATACTCATCATACCTTTCCTCGATGAAACTGGCATTAGCAAAGCACAACAATGCAGACTTGACTCGAAAAATCAACACTCCCGGAATCTTAACCGACATAGGATATTGATCGGTATCTGCAAATATGTCGGTCCCCGGCATTCTCCCGAGCGTTTCGATCCCTGGTCGGATCGATACGAGTATGATCTTGGCAAACGAAATAACCACCTATAAAAACACAATCAATTAATCTCTTTGGAACAAATATTATCAAACCAATTATAATTTTATGAATATAGTTTGCTTTACACTTAATGATTGTACATACCGCAACGAGGAGTCCGATTTCGACAGAAGCAAATAAAACGCCAAAGAAAGCGCCAATGAGAGCAAGAAAGTCAAATTTATCGATTTTCCAAATGTGAATAGCTTCATTTATATCGATTAGTCCTGGAAGTGCTGAAAGGATTATGGAGGCGAGGATCGCGATCGGAGTATAGTAGAGAAGCCTCGTTAAACACTCGAGTGCTACAAAAACTGTAACTGCCATTACAATGTTCGACATCGCCGTCTCACACCCGGCGGCGAAGTTCACCGCCGACCGAGAGAAAGAACCTAAAGCAAAATTGTTTTAAAAGGCTCGTTATAATTCTGTCACGTATATGATAAACGTTCAACCTGAACAGAAAAATATTTAAAATGACGATTTTGTCAAATTTAGGTCGTCTCTTGACAACATATAATTTACATAAATAAATACATTTACATGTATCCATTTTATATATAATTTTGAAAAAATGTTAAAGCCATTATTTTAAACAATTGTTAAATATGATGATCATTTACCTTTTGAAATGATTTTTCTTATTGTTTACAAAACAGTAAGCAAATTGTATTCATCCACCAAAAAAGACTTTTATAAGTACTTCACATTCCACCCAAAAAAAGTGGTCCGCATATATGTCAATAGTATATAGTCCGATAGTGATATCTATATATATATATATATATATATATATATATGTAAAAAAGAAATTAGTTAATTAATTACCAGTTGCAGCATAACAAGATGTGAAGGAACCAAGAACATTCATGAATCCAATGGCCACCATTTCTTTGTTTCCATCGAGTCTATACCCTTTAATTCCGGCGAACGATCTTCCAACTGCAATCGCCTCCTGAAGAAAAAAGAAAAAACATAATTAATTAACTAATTAATACAAGAGAATAAATAATTATCATTCAAATTGACTTACGGTTAAAGCAACAAGGGCAATGACTAATGCGATTTTAGCGATTTGTCCGAGATGAGGAGTATTAAACTCAAGATCGTGTATGGAGATTGGATTAAGACCTCCTTTGATGTGCCTCACCGTCTTCACGCCATGCTCGTCGGCTTTAGTGAGAAACACCATTAACGTTGAGACTACGACGGAGATCAACGGAGCTATTGCCGGTAGCCAAAACAGCTTTTTGTTCTTCTTTCCCTGATATATATATTTCATTCCTAAATTCAGTTTACTATTTACCACTTTTAATCGTAAGCCATACCTAGAAAACTCCGAAAAAGTTAGAAACCCCCACATTAGAAATAACTCAATAAGTAACGAATTGTTGTAATCTACGTTTCGATTTTCTTTGTTTTGTTTACGTACATTTTTACATGTGCTTTTTTCTTTTCAAATGAACCCACTATATTAAATATTTCTATAAATTTTAACCGCATGCAGAATTTAGAATCTGAAGAAAAAAAATTTGATCACGAGAAAAATAAATATATAAATGTCTTATTTTTAAAACATGAAAAGTAATATTTTAAACATTGCTAATTGGTTTAAAACGAAATTAAACCTATGAAATTTCATATTGAATTATACGCATGAGATTGGCTCGATCTAGAAGACTAGAAGTAGGATTTGGTGCTAAGTAAAAGCATGCAACTTTAAATGTACTTACGATGAAACGAGTGATAAGGATAAAACTGAGGAAGGAACATCCGAGGATAAAAGTGTGAGGACTCCACTGTTGTTGACAAGATCGCCAGACAGCTCGAAGAACAGAGACAATGTCAGTGTTGGTTGTGAAGTTAACGATACCAAGCAAACCTTTGAGCTGTTGAAGTCCAATTACAATGGCTGCACCACCCATGAACCCTACTATGGCTGCGTGCGACAGAAAATCCACAAGAAACCCTAATCTGAATATTCCAAAAGAAGCTTGGAAGATTCCGGCAAAGAAAGTTGTGGTTAGGACGAGTTTCTTGTATCCCAATGGATCTGTTTCTGGATCGATGAGTTTTTGCAACGTTGAGGATATTAGAAGAGATACTACAGCCACTGGTCCGATCGCTATCTCTCTTGATGTCCCCATCAATGCGTATATCAACGGTGGCACCACGCTAGTATCTGTAAAAGTGTAACGGTCCATATATAATAAGCATAGTTCATGAGATATGTAGGGTTTTGATTATTTTATCAAACACACAACTTTTTCTAAATATTGTGGTTCTATCTGAAGAAAAAAAAACACGTGAATTTTATTGTACAGTATTTATAAACTTACATAGGCCATATTGAGGATCAAGCTTTGCAAGAGTTGCATAACCAATGCTCTGCACAAAAAGAAAAATAAAATATTTAAAGAAGTTAATATCTCTATAAACGGATCAAAAGTTTATTCTTAAGTGTGTGTTATACATATATACCTGGGGAATGCAGAGGCTAGCGAGGGTTAAACCAGCCATGAGATCGTTCTTGAACATGGTGAGTTTATAGTTTCTACACCATCCAAAGATTGGAAAAACGGCTTGCAGGATAGAGAGGATTCGTTTTGGGAGAGGCTGTTTTCGGAGTGACTTGAACTTTTTGGCTTTGGTTAGGAAAGAACCTTTGACTTGGCTCTTGAGCTCTTGCCACGGGCTAGGTGGTTCAGGACAGTCAAGCAACCACTTTGACCGATCAAGTTGGTCTTGACCTGCAGATTCGGCTGCAGATGAACCTGAGTTGGCCATGGCCATCTGGATCATGTGTACCGGATTTGAAGTGTTTGGGAGAACTTGAGAGAGAGATTCAAAACTCTCTGAATCTCTCTCTTTCATCGTCTCGTTTTCTGGCGTTGTGAGGAAGGTTAACTATGAAGAAGCTTTGATTGAGCATTCAAAGTGTGTGGATGCTGAAGTAAATGGACTGGATCTCTAATGTTTTATATACACATGAGTTAGTGGAATCTCATGGTGTCCTTATTTTGTTAATTAAAACTAAAAGCACAAAAAAGTGCTATAATATTTCTGCAAAAGAAAAAACAAACTTTACTGTATATGAAATAAAATATCATGGGTGTACAAGTCGTGTGAGGTACTAGTTATTCGTTCCGTGCGTTTTCATTTTCAGTGTATCCAAAATTCTAGTTAGTCGTGTGAGTTATGGTATACATAAAGGATAGTAAAACATTTAGATTCGAGTACCTAAGCTATACCGGATACGAAATATTTTATATTTATGCTTAAGTTTTCAGTTTTCACTAAAATTTTACATTCACATGTATATAATATTATTTTTCTCTCTTCATCATGTTTATAAGAAGATATATATTGTATTGTATTTAAAAAGTATATTAAAATTTGTTTTAAAAAAAAATCGAAACCTTAAGTTCATATATAATAAACAAAATGATTGGACCAACATGTATACGGTTTAAACCTGAATTTCAGATACGAAGGATTTTAAAACCATATACACAGTACGACTATTATCAGTTATGGTTCACCAAAGCTTCTTGTATCTTAAAGTTCATCGATGAAAAATCTTAACCGATTGGTTAAACAATAAAAAAAAAAAATAGTTTATTGTTTCTTTGGGAATGACGCGGTAGATGAAAATGAAATGGAGCCTCAAACACAGTTTCTTTATCTACACATTTTATGATGGAAACATGAAAACATATTTTATGAAGTTTGATAAATAAAAAACCTTGTTCCCAAAAAAAAGTTTAATAAATAAATCCGATTATAAATTGTTATAAAATATTTAATAATACTTAAAATGGTTTATAGATTGACATTATTAATTGGACTTTTGGATAGGCCAATGATGGAACGTGTGATGGGTTTTAAAAATGAAGAGGTTACGCCACAGCCAATGGATGAAATGTCTTTGTCTTGGTCGGACCAAGTGGAGAAGACACTATATGTGTGCCTCGTTGGGTCCAAATCCAGACCGAAGTCAAAGCCTTCAAGTTTTTGTTTTGTTTTTTATTGTACATGTATGTAATGTTTTTCTTTTGGCGTCGTATATATAAGGGAAATTACCTGGAATGACTTGTATTCCAGGGGAATCTTCAATCTCTGTCCGATTCTATTGCTAATATTATATTTATGTATCCCAGGCCAGAACAAAGCTTTTCACAAATGAAATTGATCATATACTATATAAGTTATAAAATTAGTAAATACACTTTCAATACATGTTTCAGGCCCAAGATAACTAGTATATATATATATAGACGTGTATATATAAAATGTATGCAAACTAATTTTTTTGTACCGTATGCAAAATAATGTACGTAGAATTCTAGATTCATATAACAATAGCAATTTGAAACTCACACATTTGAACTTCCTTACTTACTCCAATATTCTTACTTTGTTAACTACAGAAAATGTGTGAAATTAAAATTTATACAAAAGGGCTTGACCGGCTTGTGATGATCATGATGGAAGACAACCGCATGATGTTGGCATATGGAGAAAGCATGGGCATACGAAGCACTTTCGTACTATAATAATAATAAGACTAATAATAGCAAATTAAAATAATATTTTTTTTGTCAATTGGAGAAGTAGAAAGCTAAAGGGCATATGAAAGAAAAAAAAGAGAAAATTAAGTCAATAACTATTAAAAAAACCAAAACCTATAAACTAACCAAAAATCGGGGCAATATGAAAGAAATTTTAGGTGTTTTTTTTCCTCTTTTGTAAATACAAATGGAGATTTTAGTAAACATGGAAATTTTCGTCCCGAACTTCTCCTAGTTTTAAAATCTTAAGGAAAAATAAAATTAATATAATATATTAATATGGAATAGCTACGAAAATGACTATCGAATACTTGACAAAAAAAAAAAAAGACTATTGAATAAGTTGGCATATCGAACAACCAGTAGTTATCTGAAATATCTCACACATATTCATAATTGGGCCCTGGCCCACCATATGTTTCAATTTAGATAAGTCTAGGCTTTCCTCTCCAATTGTCAAGTTATTTTTCGCAACTTTTTATGTTTTGAAAGTAGGTAAAAAAGTGTTAATCAGCTATTTTTTATTACTATTATGAATCGATATATGCTTCTTCTTCTTTTTATTTTGTGCAAAAAAACGATATATGCTTTTTAAAAAGAAAACAACAGCAATCCCTTGAGAGAGAGCCCAATTGAAAGATTTATGAACAAAGAAGAGAGATCGTAAAAGTCTACGTGGACGGAATATTATATTCTACGAATGTTAGTTGTCAGCAACACTCACCTAACTGTCAAACGTAAACTAAAACACGTTTCATTTTATTTACTTGCACGTGTGTTTACGCACGTGCACGGTAGATCCTGATAAATCCTTAGAAAGTTAGATGGGCTTCAAGGATGTAACAAGAAAGCCCATATAAAATCCCATTTGATATGGGCCGTCGTATTTTACGCACTATAAATAAGGTTCACAAATTAGATTTCCGGGTATAATCCGAAGTATTACCGTGTAATGTTATCTTATGTAATCCTCCTCGTCCATTGCATCATGTGGTTGCATGGCCTATGAGACACTCATTCACGTTCACTCTTTGTCTTTGATGCCACCACAGACCACTAAGTACAGCCACATGTATGAAATGATGAGTTTTTGAGTTTACCAAAAACTCATCGAATTTGTCACAGCTTTCGTCCACTATCATTTTTAGGTTAACTAAAATTTCGTGCGCTGTTTTTTCTTTTCTACTGAAATGGACCGAAACCTGTTACGAATTATTATTATGACACATGCAACAAAACATTAACAACAGAAAGAATCGTATATTATGAACTTCAGTACTAAATTGAACAAAGAATCTCGTGAACAAAACACAAGCAGACGCGCTTTCTGACTTGCAAATATTTCCAGACGTACGCATTTGCAAACTACATTAGAAGACAAAACATATAGAATTCCAAGTTATCAAAAAAAACATAAAGAATTCCATACGTGAGCATTGTTTTTTTTTTTTTTATGCAACTGTTTTGAAGATATTGTATTCAATTTTATCATCAACTTCATCATCAATATTACATGAGACTAGGAAAATAATTTAAATTTTAAACATGCATTATTTTCACTTATATAGTTTGATATAGTATTAATATCCACTTTATTTGTGATAACCAAAATTATTAATCATAATTTCAAATATGTATGTCATTTTTACAGTAAAATTTATTTAGATGTTTTATCCAACATTTTTTTGAAACAAATATGTATTGTATATGGCAAAAAAAATATCGAAATGCTCTAAAATATTAAAAGATAGTCTTAAACCCCTAGTAACCACATGATGCAATGGAGGAGAAAGATTTCTTCATTTGCATCATGTGGTTATATCAAAGTATTTTTAGTAAAACGTAACATCAAATCAAATACAAATATAAAATAAGTACCTCTAGTAAATTACTCACCGGGAGTTCATGAGTTGAAAAATGTACAAAATTTCTTTATCTGTTAATTTATTACCTCAATTTCTAGTCAAATAAAATAAAAAAAATTATTATGATTTTTCTAGTCAAATAACATAAAATATTTATAATCTCGATTTTTTCTATTCGTTTGTAACTGTATAGTTTGCTTATTATAGTAAAATCTCTATAAATTAATAATGTTGGGACCATGAAGTTTTATAAAAATTTATTAATATATAGTGATTATTAATTTACAGATATATTATTTGCTTGATAAACTAATTTTGAACTGGCAAAAAATATTAATTTATCGAAGTATTAATAAATCGAGTATTAATTTATAGATGTTTTACTGTATAATATTTAAAACAACATAGTTATTATTTAGTACTGGTGATAAAAGAAAACTATTTACACAATAACGTATAAATAATCCATAAATAAAAATATCTTATATTAGGAGTTATAAATTATGTACGACAATGAATTATTTAAATCAATATAAACGTGTGTATAATTATATACTTTTCATTTATAAAATCAAATAAATTCACGATGTATGCTAATTATAAACTAGTATAAATGGGGGTTATTGATTTATGTATTTTCGTAGATTTGAAAATTTGAACATGTGTTATTGTATCATTGATTTTTAAGTATTTATCAAAATTATGTGTTCTTCGTTTTATAATTTTAAAATATTAGTTCAAATCACAAATTATTCAATCTTTACATATAGATTTGAGGGGAATCATATTGAATCAATGATTTGATATCGGCTCCGATTGGTGACATGTAATTTTAAAGTAGAGTTACAATTGATGTTATAATTCGATGTAAGTTGCAGTAAAATTATGTGGTATAAATATTAGATTTATGTGGTAAGTTTGCTGTACAAATTTGAGTTAACATTTTGTTAAAATAGTTGACTGGTAACTTTTCTGATGTATAAGTTGCAGTATATATTATTTAAAATAAAAAAATAACAATTTAAATAATAAGAATATATTATGTGAGTAGAAAAAAATAAATTTTAAACTGCATTATTATTTATTACAGATTTTAATAATAAAATAGATTAAAATTTTAATATTGACTTAAAATACATCAAAATAAGAAAAAAAAACTTTTGATAGTAGTAAATAAAACAGATTTTTTTTAATGATATGTGTTGTCAGTGATTAACTAAAATCATGTATATATAAAAATAAATTAACAATCATAAACCATATAAATTTTATTTAAAGTTTTTTAGAAAGTTGTTGACTAAAAAACAAAAACAAAAAAGTTGATTTATCAAAGATTCAAAATAAAATGAAATAATTTTAGTTAACCAAATAAATTTTACTAACAAAAAAATGAAAACACATTATTATTTAAATTAATTTGACAAAAAAATAACTCTCGAAAAAATCAGCGTAGCAATTAAATAGCGATAAATTAATTTTCAAATCATAACTTCTTATAGCATTAATCTAGTATGATCAAGTATTTTTTACTAAAAACAGAAAAATTAAAAAATTAATGTTTATAATTTTTTTTAAATAATAAATAGATGATAGCTTTTTAAAAATTATGTGTATTTGTGTAATATAAAATTAATATAAAAAAACGAAAAAAAAAAAAAAATGCTAACTCAAACCTTAACTCATCACAATTCCCATGTATTAAGAATTTGAGTTGAGTTATCAATTTTACAAAGGCATAACTCAAAAATTTAATGCAACAACAACACATTGTAACTCAAACTCTAATGCAAAAAAAAATAAAAAAATGCATGATTGGTGACATTTTTGAGTTATGCCTATAACTCAACATAACTCAATCATACCACATGTCACCAATCAAAGCCATCATTTAAAAATTTTACCAAATCTTCCTTTATTGTATTAATGATTTTGAAAACCTATCTTATTGTATTTAACATTTGCTAAAATTATTCAAAATCCAAATTTATTGGATTAGTTGTTTATAAAAAATATTTAAAAATCTGCTCTTATTGTAAAATATATATTTATTTAAAAAAGTATATCAAAAAGAATTTGAGTGACTATCTATAGTTAAAATTAAATGGATAAAAATACCATCTTATATGATGGTATTTAAGAAAACTTTGAATGCAAAATTCATTTAAATTATTTTAGATCTTTAAATTATTTAAAACCTTCTTAAGATTTGAATGCGTTATATAAATTTGTATGATTATAATTCATTAACTTCATTGCCGTACAATTTGTCTTTTAAGATAGAAAGCTGATAAAATCTTTTTTCTCTTTTCACTAACTATAATTTGTGCATTATCATTGATTTATTACCTTAATTCTAAGTCAAATAGAATTAGTTTCCTTTCTTAGTGTTTCCATTGTAAGTAATCTAATCTTTTAGAAAAAAAATCTCGTAAGAACACGTTTAATAGAATTGATACACTTGTCATAATCCCGTAAATTGTAAAATAAATATATTGACACCTCTCTTTAAATCAGGTTGAACAAGAAAAAAAAAAAAAAAAAATATAGGCATATATGGAAATATAATATTGCTTTAATGTGCATCTCGTCTATAAAAGACGAGCGTGGTCTCAAATCACAATGCATTCAGAAGCTCTCTCATTCACAAGCATCGAAAGCAAAAATGTTCATCGAAAGCTTCAAGGTTGAATCTCCAAACGTGAAGTACACAGAGAATGAGATTCATTCAGTGTACGACTACCAAACCACTGAGCTTGTTCATGAGAACAAAAACGGTGCGTATCAATGGACCGTGAAGCCAAAAACCGTGAAATACGAGTTTAAGACCGACACTCATGTTCCCAAACTTGGGTTTGTCTTCTTCTCTAAAATCTTCTTAGTTCTTACTAGTCTTAACTTGATATTAGCTCTTTATATTTTTAAAATTATAATAATTGTATTACAGCGTTTATATATTTTTCTTTTATTGTTTGATTAACGATGTTTTTGCTTTGTCTAATTTTATTTTGGCAGAGTGATGCTCGTTGGCTGGGGAGGGAACAATGGTTCTACTCTTACCGCTGGTGTTATCGCCAATAGCGAGTGAGTAAAATTTTGTTTCGTGATTAATTTCTCTAACACTATTAATTGTTTTAATTTCGTTATAATACTGTTTCAAATGGGTAATAAAGTTGTGTTTCAAATGGGGAATAAAGTTGTGTGTCTGTCTTATTGCGGGTGGGTTAATAATACATTATTCATATTCACGCAACTGGATGCTGAATAATGCACAAGTTGGGATTTTATTTAATATTTGTATTTGAATTAACAAACAAAAAAAATCAATTGGTGGCAGGGGAATATCCTGGGCTACGAAGGAGAAAGTGCAACAAGCTAATTATTTCGGGTCATTAACCCAAGCATCCTCTATTCGGGTCGGGTCATTTAATGGCGAAGAAATCTATGCTCCCTTCAAAAGTCTGCTGCCAATGGTATATTCTATTAGTGATGTTTTATTAGCTTTTATGCAATTTTTTTTTTAAAAATGCATATATAAGATTAGTAAACGAAATATATAGTATACTTAATATTTATATTATTTTTAAGTATATAAGTGATTTCTGGTCGACAAGTGGAATATTTGTATATATCTCTTAATTGTGAAATAGAGAAAAGGATAAGTTATATATTAAGTACTTTTTGGTTTTGATTATGATAGGTGAATCCGGAAGAAATAGTGTTTGGAGGATGGGACATAAGCGACATGAACTTAGCAGACGCAATGGCACGAGCCAAGGTCCTAGACATCGACCTCCAAAAGCAGCTGCGTCCGTTCATGGAGCAAATGGTCCCACTCCCTGGAATCTACGACCCAGATTTCATCGCAGCTAACCAGGGGTCACGTGCCAACCACTTGATCGAAGGCACCAAGAAACAACAGCTCGAACAAGTCATCAAGGACATCAGGTAACAACCTAACATAACGGTTTATGTCACACAATTAACAAAATATTTTGAGTATTCGTTGCACGAACAAAAAAATTGAAGTCATTATTTGTCAACAAATGCGATCCAAATGGGGTATAACAAAGTTGCCAGAGTCTAGAAAGTAGAATCTAAGCCATTTCAAAAACAAGTAGAAAATAAATAAAAAGGCTAATTTTAACAAATCTAAACGAAATTTTCCTTTTAATAAAACCCAATTTTTTTTTTTTTTCAAAACTCCATTGATTTTTAGCAAAGCATTACTTGGGGGCGAAAATTTTAATGTCGCTATAAAGTTCAGCATGATCGTTATTTACAAGAAAATCAGTTGTTTTTTTTTGTAACAATGAAATCATTTTATAAATAGGGATTTCAAAGAGAAAAACAAAGTGGATAAGGTGGTGGTACTGTGGACGGCCAACACAGAAAGATACAGCAATGTGGTGGTTGGTCTTAACGACACGACCGAGAATCTAATGTCATCTTTGGACAAGAACGAGTCTGAGATTTCTCCTTCTACGCTTTACGCCATTGCTTGTGTTCTTGAGAACGTTCCTTTCATCAATGGAAGCCCACAAAACACTTTTGTCCCTGGTACGTAGTTAAATAAACTATAGATTGGAGTATTAATCATATCAAATATTCCTATAGTCAACCAAATGAAATTAAATAAAAATGTGCATATATCACAGGGCTTATTGATTTGGCAATTAAGAGAAACAGCTTGATCGGTGGTGATGACTTTAAGAGTGGTCAGACCAAGATGAAGTCTGTCCTCGTCGATTTCCTTGTCGGCGCTGGCATCAAAGTACGTATTTATAAATAACTCTCTCAAATATTTGTTTATATCCAAAACGAAACTAATTGCATTTATATGTACGAATATAATATAGCCAACGTCCATAGTGAGCTACAACCACCTTGGGAACAACGACGGCATGAATTTGTCGGCGCCTCAAACATTCCGGTCAAAGGAGATATCGAAGAGCAATGTCGTCGACGATATGGTTGCTAGCAACGGAATTTTATACGAGTCCGGTGAACATCCTGACCATGTTGTCGTCATTAAGGTGATAAATTATATTTTACTTCCAAAGTACCATATATATAAAAAAAAATTTAAAAACCAAACAATTTTTTTAGACACATTATTGTTCTTATAAATCGACGAGGAGGGAATATGAATTATGCTGATTCTTCCCAAATTTTGTTTTTGCCTTTTTTTTTCTTCTTCTTATATTTTGCTTATATTTTACTTATTTTTTTCTTATTTTATTGTTTAATTTTGGGCAACTCTTATATTTATATTTTACTACAGTGTGTTGATAGAGTTCAGGTTCGTTCCTAAATATTGTGTAGTGTTTCTGAAAAAAAAATTTGGTGTATTGAGAAAAGTAAACAAAAAGTGTGGTAAAATTTTTTTTACAGAAATGTCAAATTTAGATATTATTAAAGCGTATAAGAAAGTTAGAATATATATATGCATAAAGAAATGTATCATTGGATGGTATTGCAGTATGTGCCGTATGTAGGAGACAGCAAGAGAGCAATGGACGAGTACACATCAGAGATATTCATGGGTGGGAAGAACACGATTGTGATGCACAACACTTGTGAAGACTCTCTCTTGGCTGCTCCTATTATTTTGGACCTTGTTCTTCTCGCCGAGCTCACTACTCGGATCCAGTTCATGGCCGAGGATGAGGTTTGTTATACTGTTTACAAAATCGTTAATAGTTTCAATGGTTTCGTTAACTTATAATATTTTTCAATTAAAGTTTCAATTGTTTGCATTTGTGTTTATGTTTTTAGTAATCTATCTAAATTCAAATTTAGTGATTTGATTAGGTTGTGAATTTGATTTGTTGTTTTTGCAGGGAAAGTTCCATTCTTTCCACCCGGTGGCTACTATCCTGAGTTACCTCTCCAAGGCACCATTGGTAAGGGAAACAATGCAAAAACATCGTGCCGTTTCTGAATTCTAGCAAACATTATTAAAAAAAAACACTCAAAACATGAATGTAGGTCCCGCCCGGCACGCCAGTTGTGAACGCTCTGTCGAAACAGCGTGCAATGCTTGAGAACATACTCAGAGCTTGTGTTGGACTTGCTCCTGAGAACAACATGATTCTCGAGTTCAAGTGATGAAGAGATCGATAAAATCCGAGATCACATTGAAGACTCGCTTCTTAGCTTTGCTTGTGTTTTTCTTTATGTTTTAATAAATAACTACATTTCTAAAATGTAAGTTTTGATTTCTTATTTACAAATGCCATCCGTGTGGCTTCGTTATTTTGCGGAGCCATATATTGATATCTCTTGTCGAACTGAATTCGTCTTCCATCTTATTTAAAAATCATGAATAAAAGTGAGGTTTGATATACATTTGTAGCTTTTTGATATAAAATGGTTATTCTGTTTCATTGAAAACATAACAACACCAAAAGTAATCCCTTTTTTTTTCTGACAACAACACCAAAACTATCAAATTGAATTGAATGTGAAAGATTAAAAAAAAAAAAATCTGAAAATAGTAAAAATCTAAATATATTTAATAAAATATGAAAAAATAATGTTTAATATTTCTAGAATAAATAAAGTTTAATAGAGGTATAGAAATGTACAGTTTAGTATGATTATTAAAATAATTTAATC
The DNA here is from genome assembly GCA_020283515.1 of Alliaria petiolata. Classification (NCBI taxonomy): domain Eukaryota; kingdom Viridiplantae; phylum Streptophyta; class Magnoliopsida; order Brassicales; family Brassicaceae; genus Alliaria; species Alliaria petiolata. Next base: position 163,963,268 of record JAHZTW010000001.1, on the reverse strand, counting down.
ATAAAAACAATTTTTAATTTGTTTTTCTTCAAATACGATGAAGGATACTTTCGTTGCAAAAATTCAACTAATATGTTTGAATTTGGAGAAAAATAATCTTTTCGAAATTGTTGTAAATTTGAGGAATAAAAATGCATACAGTGTTATCTCTTCGTTATTTTCTTTTAAATGGTCAACATTCAGAACAAACAACAGAAATTGGAGATAGAAATGAGACATAACTTGAGTCTTGAGGTATGATCATATGATAATTCGTGTCCCACAAGGGTAAAAGAAAGCAAGCAAAGGCATGAATATGATCACTCTTCTTTTCCCATAGCCATCAAGAACTCTCCTTCGCATACGACAGAGTTCCCTACGTATGCTTTCCCTTCCATTTTCGCTATCCCAAACCGCTTCTGCAGCTTCACAAGCGTCATCCTCATCACCAGAGTATCACCTGCGATCACAGGCTTCCTGAATCTGACTTTGTCGATACCCGCAAAGAAGAAGTTGCTTTTAGATCCGCCTACTTCTGGCTGTAGCATCACTATACCTCCCACCTGAGCCATGGCCTATGGAAACAAAACAGATACTTTTACGGTTTCCAAGTGTTGTTTTCACACTAGATGTTTACAAATGAAAAGTGAAAACTCATGGATGAAGCTCTATGAAGAAACTATATGTAGCTCTTAGTAACTGCGACGATACATAACGAGTCTCCTAATCATTCGTTCACGTACATTTGGGATAGAAGCTACCGGTTTTATCGCAGTAGAGAAACTGTGTCATGTAAAGCTATGATCCAAGGTATTCTTAAGAACAGCTTATCTTAATCTGAAATCCAGTCCATTTCATCAATTTCAAGCCCTGGAGGGCTCTATTCACCCACCCTTTAAACTGAAACTTAAAGCAAAAAGCTTTCACCTTTAATTCCCTCAAAGCTTCAAACCGAAACACGGATTTCACTATCAGTCTATTCACTAGAATCACCATTCAAACCAACTAAACTACTAACTCGGTAAGTGAAGAAACAAACAAAAAAGCATTCTACTTTACCAAGCAAGAATCACAGCAAACGGGAATGTCTTCGAATAGCTTCTATTGAACTGAAAATGTAGGCAAAAAAACAAAGAAGCCTGGAGTAAGAAGAGACAAGCGAGCAATGCGATTACCTCAACCATGAGGACTCCAGGCATAATCGGCCTCTCAGGGAAATGCCCAGGAAAGAAATTATCATTAATGGTAACGTTTTTAATAGCTACCGCAGATACACCAGCTGTGTACTCTATCACTCTATCCACCAACAGAAACGGGAATCTACACAACAATCCAAATTCGGATGATGAAGATGGAGAAATCGAATCAAGAGCGATACTACAACTTCAGCTAGAAAAACAGTGTATGCGAAATTTTTACCTGTGAGGCAAAATCTCTTGTATCTTATTGATGTCCATCACCGTCGGAAAAGCCTCGTACCCTGAAAAATTCGAGATTGGCATTTTTTTAAAGATATTGAAATTCGATTTGTAATCAGGATGCCATGAGAGGAAAATTACTGAGTTCTATTGGGATCTCTTTCTCTGCGACGCTCTTTGATTCATCGGTGGAGCACAAGACGAGCGAGCTGGATCGGCGTTTGGGACGGAACGCGACGGAGCTCGATCTGGTGAGCGGAAGACTCGACGGTGGCGATAATGACTGATGAATAGGGATACGTGCAAGATTTCGTGACGGAACGACGGTGAAAATGGAGTTGGAGGCAGCCATTGCCGATATTGATCTCGAGAGAGAAAGGGACGGAGATTTCCAAGGGAGTTTTGAAAGAGCTTCCAACGGAAACAATGGTGGGTGTGAAATGGGATAACTATATGGGCCTTTTTGTTTTATGAGCCTATTGTGGGCTTTTGTAACAAAGCCCACTCAATTTTTTACTATATATATACATCTTTTTTTTTCTGGGTATCGGATTCGTATTTTCAACTATTTCTATTAACAGAAGGTGAGAAAAATGCAGAAGTGATATTTGGTGATAATTGAGACAAAGACACCACGTCACACCAACCGCCCGCCTACATTGTGTAGCTGCAACTACGAATACACAAGTTGACATTTACTATTCATCTAAAATAAAAGGCTCTTTACCATTCAACTGAAACTTGAGAATATTACAAGATCAATATCGATTCATAAAAAAATCGAAAAGAAAGACCTGTGAAATTTGAAAATGTTACGACAACAACTTTAGTCTAACAAAACTCTCATGCAGTCAGATCATTTCGTTAGGTAGATCGATAAATTTGCGATATTCAGTAATCAGTATGATGTTATCATTATTATCACTACAAAAAAAAGTAAATATTGTGACAAAAAATTGTGACAAATTATTTTGTCACAATATTGTGACGATTTACATACGGAACTGTGATAAAATTATTTGGTCATAAAAGCGTTATCATTTCGTCATAATATTGTTACCGAAATAAAGGTAACAAACTTTTGTCACTAATCGTAACGAATTTGTTACAAAATATATAGTCACAAATATTATTACGAATTTGTGACCAAATTTAGTAACTAAATTATATGTTTTTGATGAGTAAACTTAAGTCACTTGTTTTGTAACTATCTCGTCATAATATTTTGACCGAACTGAATGTAACATATTTTTATCACTAATCGTGGCGAATTCGTTACAAAATTATATAGTCACAAATATTATTATGGATTTGCGACCATATCTGGTAATAAAATTATACAATTTTGGTGAATAAACTTAAATCACTCATAGTTACAAATTTTTTTGTAACTATCTCGTCACGATTAATCACTGTTTTAGTGACTTTTGTATTTGGTCATAGGTTATGACATAATTGTTAGCACTTTATGATAAGATTAAAAATATGTAAATTAAAAATAAAATAAGAGAATAATATTCAGATCAAATTAGAAATTGCTCTCTTGAATCCGTTTCACATGAAAATGTCAATATTTGTAGTTTTGCAGTATTTTTTTTTTCATAATTAACATGAATTGGATTTGGTGTTAAGTGGTTAATATCAATACACAACTAATAACTAAAATTTACAAAATAAAAAGGAAAAGTCATGATCTTTGATTTAGAATTTAGAGCATAGGGTTTAGGGTATAAGGTATATGGAAAATAAGAAGGAAAAGTTAATGAGTCTTTGATTTAGAGTTTAGGGCATAGAATTTGGAGTTTAGGGTATAAGAATATTGGGTAAAGGTTTGAAATATGTTTGTTTCCTAAGTCTATTAACAATAGAAATATAATATTATTTTATATGAATTAATGAGAATTTGATTTATAAGGGTTTATGAATTCACAAGATGCTCTATCTATTTCTTAATTAAAAGAAAAAAAAATATATACAACACATTATTATCATAATAAGAATTTAAAATAGATTAAAAACTATTACAAAATATAAAATAAAAAAAAGTTAGTGAATCTTTTATTTTGAGTTTATGGTGATATTACAATACTTACAAAATATTTGATATAATTTTTTCACCAATTTATGATGTATGAGTAGTTGATTCTAAATATAAAGTTTCAAAATTATAAGATATTTTGTTCTTACATTTGAAAGATACTAATCGTATAAATTATTGTTTTAAAAAATAGAAAATCTATTATTATAAATACTTACAAAAAAATTAAAGTTCAAAATTTAAGTTAGTTGAAAAATAAACAATTTATAAACTTCAAGAAACATTATTTATTAAAAACAAAATAAAAATGGAGAGCCCTCGGATCGATGACGTGGTTAAATCTCACTCCTTCCTTAATCTGCTTTTCTTTCTCTCTGATAGAGATTACTCTTCCTCTTCTTCTTTTCCTTTCGCACTTCTCTTCTCTCCGAGCCTCCTCCATTAACGATGAAGACGGCAGATAAAAGTTTACCGGAAACACCCACCGCCTCTCACATGCTCCGTTAATGTCAGAAATGGAAGGTTCTCGTGGCGGCGATTTGGATCTATGCATCGACGGGAACTAACTTCGATTTGCCGCTCCGATTCATCTTCTCACACAGTCTCTGTATCTCTCGCTCATCTCTCTCGTCTCTCATCGGAGCCATGACGGACGGTCATACCTTCAATAATATCTCTCTCAGCGGCCGCGGCGGAACGGTGCGATCCTCTCTGTCTATCTCTCTTATTACGCCGGATTTTTTTAGGTTCTTTCACTTCCTTTAAGCTTTTGCCTTTTCCGCTTGCTTCGAAACCCTAATTTCTTCGGGAGGCGACGAATGTGTGATTTTCGTGTCAACAACGTGTGTTTGTGTTGTTTTCTGGTTACAATCGTTTTCGAAATCCCGAGTTTTTTTTATCATTTGTGACCTTGTAAGTGCAAAAGAGGTTACATCTCGTCGCTGTTCTTGCATCCTATGATTGATGGAAATTGTTCACCCACAGTTTTTGTGATGTTCTGTGAATATATTAGTAAGTTGTTTAGGGTTTTTCTTTTCCGAGAAAACGTTTGTGCTTATTTGGGTTTCAATTTGGTACTGCAGAACCCTGGCCTCCTTAAAATCAACTCTGGAGGCATTCAATGGCATAAATCTGATATTGTAGGTCTCAGTTGGATGAGGGTTCCAAGGTCACATCTGTTGAGTGTCAAAACCAGAGATGGGATAAACTATAACTTCATTGGATTTCGGGAGCAGGTTTGCGTATATCTTCTTGCTTCTGTTTTTGATTGATTCCATATGTCAGATATTTTAGTTGTATTTGAACTTATTTTCATACTTTTGTGTTTGTTTGCTCAATAGGATGTTACAAGTCTGACCAGCTTTTTCCAAAGTACTCTTGGGAAAACGCCTGAAGAGAAACAACTATCTGTCACTGGTTGCAAATGGGGAGAGGTGGATTTGAATGGTGAGCTCTTTACTTCCCCCTTATGTTTTTTGTGGGTTTTTCCTCTAAGTGACTGTTTTTAGTTGTAAAAGTCTATATATTTAGTTGAGCTTTTAATTTTAGATAAGCTTCTCCAGTCCATTTGTGGTTCTAAAATGAAAACTCTCTTGGTGTCTCCGTTTTTTCGTGCAGGGAATACACTAACCTTTGAGGTAGGTGGAAAGCAAGCTTTTGAAGTATCACTAGCTGATGTTTCACATACTCAGCTTCAAGGGAAAAATGACGTCTTATTGGAGTTTCATTTTGATGATACTGCTGGTGCCAATGAGGTATTTCTTCTGTACTGCAACTTGGTTTCCTTAGAAATGTAATATCTGATCAAAAGCCTGTGAAACCATCTAGACCGTCTCTGATTCCAATCGGAGACGAGGAGCAAGAGAAACAAGATGAAAGCTTCCTGGTATCGCTGGGAAATCTCGCTTCAAATGATTGGGTTTCCGTTATGGAGATCCTCAGAAAAAAGCAGACAGCTACAAACTTTCAGCAGTACCATGGGACAAAGAAACAATCAGCTGCATTTAGCACAACAACTCCATGGCCAATCCAAGAGAGCTTTGTGATTCGAGACGAAGACAAACCTAGCCCATGTAAACAAAAACAACTCCAAGAAAGGCTTATGCTTTTATGTCTAAAGACACGGAGAAAATGCAGCAGCTGCGACAGAGTCGTGCATTCTATAATTTTTACTTTTTATTAATCCTTATTGTTTAGTTTATATTTTGTTAAAAACTATTTTCTTAACTTTGTTTTGGATGTTAGTTTGTTAAAGTAATATTATTGTTTGCTTATTTATCTTTTACTTTTGATGTTTTATTGTATAAATATATATTTTTTAAGAAATGTACAAAAAATAATTTAAAATATTTGGTAACCATTTGTGACTAAATTTTTATAGTTATACAAATTTTTAATTTTGTAACAATTTGTTACGAGTTCGGTAAGCAAAAACGTCACAAATAAAAACCAAATTGTGACAATTGTGTGACTATAATTTAGTCACTAATTGTGACGCAGTTGTGATATTATTTTTGTCGTAATTTGTAATGGATCAATGATTTAAATATGGTAATAACTATGTGACAAATTTTTGTCACAATTTGTGGCATAGTTGTAACAGTATTGTCTGTCATAAATTGTGTCGTTTCTGTGACTGCTTTAATATTGTCACAAATGGTGACGAATTGTTACCGTTGTTAATCGGCACAAAATATTGTGACGTTTTTTGTGACATAAATAGATTTGNGTAAACATTTGAATCTATGTCTCTTGTGTGCGATTCCTTGAGACTAGATTTGTGAACTCATCACAAGAGCTTTCACACTCTTGAGTGGCGTTCTTCGATCCACCATCTTTTCATCTCATTATCTCGATCTAATCTAAAAGCTGTCTCTTATACACATCTAGATGTGTATAAGAGACAGCATAAATAGATTTGTGACGATTTTATTGTGATGTTCTAAAATTCGTAACATTTTTGTCACAATAAATATTTTGTGACGGAATATTCATATATTGTGACGAAAATAATTGTAAGAATATTCATTTTTTTTTGTAGTGTATGTTAGCATCAAAAGGCATTTTGTATTTTTTATAGAGAATGACATATATTATGCAATATTCTAAATAATTTATATAGATAATAGATCAATGTTGATCATACATATATTTTCGAAATTAATAAAAACAATTCAATACTTTTCAAACTTTAATGTTTATTTATATTTTTTGCCTTTTGATATTATTGTTTCCTCACTATACATGAACTCAACATTTATTACTAAGAAATTATTCAGAGGAAATAAAAAGCTGACACAACTATTTAGAAAATGGCACTGTTTTTGTTTGGTGGCTGGTGAGGAAGTTAAGTAGATGGGGCTACTCCACGCCTAGAGTTATATCCATGCCAAAGGGTTAAACACATTCTCTGTTTCAATTTTTACCCCAAAAAAAAATCACCTTCTTTCACTAGTTTTGTTAATCAAAACAATTAATTAAATTTATGTGTTGATATTACTGCGATTAACCTAACATAATTTGATTTACAATATACATTATGTTGGTTTGAGAAGACTGTTGAATTAACAAAAAAAAATAAAGTAGTCAGTATCATTTTAAAAGAGATTTTCAGACCCATCTATAAACTGTTTTACCCTTTGTGTTGATCTGTCATATTGGTCTGTTTTTAACGGATGTAATGAGAAAAGTACAGACAGTATATAAAAGCAGTACACAACCCTCACGTGTCCCCTTTAGTTGCCTAGATTCTGGAGCTCTTTTATCTTAAATTCTTGGAGTGTGGTTAATAAAAACACAAGAGAATATCAAATTTTATTTATTAATAATTTTATATGATGATAGGTCATTAAAAGTCAAAACTTCCATTTGAAGCGCAGTGATCTTGACTCATCGTCATCTCTGAAACAACTTTTCGATTGCATCTTTTTATCCAAATTTAGGCAACGAAACAAATTTAATGAGGTTAAACATTCGACAATATAAGAATATATCATTAAAGACACATTGCCTCAACTAAATCATATAATGCGTAAAGTGTAATTTGTATAATGTCGCGGTGAGTCAAAAGCATGGGGGACCAAACTGGTCTAATTTCTACCAACACCAAACAGGGTTTAATTTTTAGCCCATATAAAAACAAACCATACCGGACCAGGCTAAATCCATCATTTCGTCTTGTAATTAGCGGTTAACCGTTCATTGAGCCACAAAACGACAATCGGTAAATTTGCGTATTTATTTTTTCGGCTCGGGTTATCGGATTGGAAAAAGAGTTCTGAATTATAATTGAGTTTTAGATTAAGTTCGTTTGAAAAATGCTGGTTCGGTTTTGTTTTGGATAACAATAACAATAATAATTTTCTAATTCTAATTAGTACAATATTACACAGTTTTGGTATATTTGAATGGGATTTTCATGTATTTGACTAGAAATATTAATATTAACTAATTTAGGTTTGGTTTGGTATATTAAACTCGAGTTTGGTTTAGATTTGGTTTGATTTATACGGTTTAAAAAGTTTGTGATTGTTCGGGTTAAATCAGATTTGGTTTGAAGAATTTTGTTTCGGTTTGATATTTATGCCCACCTTAAGGATCAGGTTGAACCGGATATAAATCCGAAAAAAATCAAGATAAAATCAGAGCTGGATAAATTTAGACTGGACCGGGATATCCCATTGTACCATCAGGTAGAGATATTATAAAGTTACCGAGTTCCATAGAAAGCAAAGCCAAGTCGTTGTCAGTTCTGGTTGGGCTCATCTCCAATGCCAGTTATGTTGTATATTGTATCAGAGAGAGGCCATTTCACACACACATATTACATATACATACACACATTCTTTTTTTATTTTTATATATATAGACATAAAAGAACAGTCTGTGTGTTAATAATAATTCTTATCTCTTGTCCGGACATAGACACAAAAGATGGAAGCTGTAAGAAGCAGAAGAGGCAGAGAGAACCACAAAAGTCCAGAGAGGCTAATAAGGTCTTTAAATCATCAGCAAGATGAAGAAGAAGAAGAGGCCAAGCCAAAGAGACCAATCTTCAGAAGAGTCCAAGTCGTTTATTATCTCACTAGAAATGGCCACCTCGAACACCCTCACTTCATCGAAGTCATTTCTCCGGTTAACCAGCCTCTCCGGTTAAGAGGTAAACACCCAAAAAAACAACAGAGAGAGAGAGAGAGAGAGAAATCTCTATAATCTGCTCATCATAGACCATGGGTGCTCTGATTATTGTTTTGATCTCAATTTTATGCCAAAGCTTCGATTATTTTTTTCCGCACACATCAATGGCTATGTGATCATGGTGTTTTCATATTAACTTGATGTGAAAGGCTCGAATTTTGTTGTTGAATATGTGTCTTAATGAAGATGTGATGAACCGGCTTACGGTTTTGAGAGGGAAGAGCATGCCATCACTATACGCTTGGTCATGCAAAAGGTAAGGCTTTGATTTGAGGCAAAATCTGCAATCGGAGGCGAAAGATTAATGCACAGTGTTTCGATATTTCATCAGGAGCTATAGAAATGGATTCGTGTGGAACGACTTAGCAGAGAACGATGTGATTTACCCGTCGGACTGTGCTGAGTATGTGTTGAAAGGATCTGAAATCGCCGGTAAGTTCAATAATCGAAAATCATACTAGTCTTGAAATTTGCCACAATTGAGTTTGTTTTTCTTAATTTTGAATTGTAGAGAAATTTGAAGAGGTGGTACACGTGAGCAGACAATTGTCGGGTCCTCCAATTCAAGAAGCTCCAAAAGGTCAACTTCTCAGGTCAAAACCAAAACCTCGAGACAGAACGACGTCGTTCGATAACTCAGAGCTCTACGTCGGAGAAGAGGAGGAGGAAGAAGATGGAGAGTACGAACTTGACGAAGAGAAAACGAGTTATACATCTTCCACGACGCCGCAATCTCGCTGTTCCCGAGGCGTTTCGACGGAAACGATAGAATTCACCGAGAAAAAAACGAGCTTTGTCAAGACAGAACAGGATTTGCCGGTCCGATCTGACCCGTCTGAGTTGACTCGTTCCTACCCAGTGGAACCACGTCGACTCGTCGTTTCGGAGCGGGTCGAGGACGGAGATCCGGTGGATCCCGGATCGGTTCGTGGGTCGATTTGGCTCCAGATGTTCGCGTGCGGCCACATCGCCAAGCACTACGCACCGAGTCTGATGAATTCGAGACAAAAGGAAGAGAGTCTTCGTAAAGGGGTTTTGTGCAAGAACATAGTGAAGAACACTGTCGTTGAAGACGAACGCGAGATGATCAGGTTCATGTCGGAGAATCCAAGGTTCGGGAATCCACAGGCGGAAGAGAAAGAGTATTTCAGCGGGAGCATCGTCGAATCGGTGAGTCAAGAACGAGTCACGGCCGAGCCCGCGCTAAGGCGATCCAACTCGTTCAACGAGGAAAGGTAGTACTCTCTCAGACCGAGTAAACTCGGTACATCTATTCTCGAGTCGCGATTTATGGCTATAACACTAGTGAATAGTGATTGAAAAGAAAATTGAGTAACTTTTAAACGTTTGAACAGACCAAAGATTGTCGATAAAGAGGCCAAGAAGAAAGAAGACAAAGAAGAAGGATCGATCGTGAAGGTGAAATGTATACCGAGAAGGAAGAGCTCATCGTGTTTAATGTCATCATCGAAGCAAATCAAGAAATAAAACAAAAATTAACATAAAGTTATGTTACAGGTGTTAGATGCAGTAGATGGCAGTGAATTCTAATGAGTAAATGATAAAATAACTAATGTTGGTGTTTTATTATCGGGAATATATTTTCCCACTGATCGAGTTTCGATATCATAAAATAAATTCAATCTTTAGGAATCTACCAGAGTGAGATATTATATTGTCGTGTTCTAAAGTTGAAAGCAATGTTTTGAAATCCGATTCAGACCGGTTAAACTACGATCCGGTTACTAATCCGATTCGGATTTAATACTTAAATCCGCTAGTTATAAATCCGGTAAAATCCAAAAAAAATCGTTATTACTAAATGATCCAGCGATCTGGTTCATTGGTTGAACCAACTAGATTACTGTTTACTTTTTTTTTTTCTTACACGAACAACTATAGTTTATTGATACAATATCCAAATCATAAAATCAAAGGTCTTCAATATGTGGATTTATTATCAAAATATCATGCTCATAACTTCACCAAGTCAAAGATCCTCATTCAAGTTCAAGGCAAAATTGATGGCAAGAAGATTTTTAGCTTATTTTGCTCTTTTTATTAAATGTGTATAATTTCTTTTAAATGTGTATAATTTCCTTTAAATGTAATTTATTGTAAAGATCCCTTGTAAGAGCTATAAAAGCTCAATTGTTCTCATTGTAAAAATATATTGAAATTTTTGGAAATAAAAAAGAGAGTTTTCTCTAAAGCTTAGGCTTTGTTTTGTTTATCTAAGTTAGATGGATTTCTACACTTAGTAAACGTTTGAATCTATGTCTGTTGTGTGTGATTCCTTGAGACTAGGTTTGTGAACTCATCACAGGGGCTTTCACACCCTTGAGTGGCGTTCTTCGATCCACCCCCATCCATTCATCCATTGATCCTTTCTCAGAGAGTTGCACAGCCAGCAGATGGGATCCCACACTCATCCACTTCGACTTCATCAACCGATCAAATAGAGAGAGTTGCACAGCCAGCTATTTGATTCCATCTATCCAAAAAGCTTGTCAACTCTTGATCATCTCGTGAACATAAGTTTGGTGTGATTCCAATCTTACATCATTTGGTATCAGAGCTAAAAGCTCCTATCCTCTATCGTTTTCATTTCGATTTTATTTTTGTTTCATCTTTAACAAAAAAAAAATCTTTTTTCTTTTTAATATTTTCGAAATTTATCTTCATAATTACTTGAAAACCACAAAAAAAGTTTCCTGTTTTTGTTCTTAAATTTAAAGAAAAAAAAACCATAAAAAATTATTTTTCTTAGTTTTTTCCCTTAAAAGTTTAGTTTGTTTCTTTCATTTCAAAAAAAAAGTTTCTATTTATGTTTCCTATTTAATTCGATTTTTATGTTTTAGAAAAAGATACAAAAAACGAAGTTTTATTTAGTTTTCTAAATATTTTTTTTTGTCCATTTGGAAAAAAAAAAAAAAGAATCAGTTTTGAGGACAAAACCATTTGAAAAAGGAGAGAATGATGCAATATCATAATCTCATCCCCATAAATTCACAAAGTCAAAGATCCCCATTGAAGTCCAAGGCAAAATTGGTGGCAAGAAGACCATTATTTGATTTAGCTAATTTTGCTCTTTTCTTTAAATGTGAATAATTTTATTTAAATGTAATTTATTGTAAAGATTCTTTGTAAGAGCTATAAAAGCTCATCTATTGTCATTTATAAAGACACATTGAAATTTTTGGAAATATAAAAGAGAGTTTTCTCTAAAAGCTCAGGCTTGTTTTTGTTTATCTAAGTTAGATGGATTTCTACACTTAGTAAACGTTTGAATCTATGTCTCTTGTGTGCGATTCCTTGAGACTAGATTTGTGAACTCATCACAAGAGCTTTCACACTCTTGAGTGGCGTTCTTCGATCCACCATCTTTTCATCTCATTATCTCGATCTAATCTAAAAGAGTTCTACAACCAGCAGATCTGATCTCCATACTCGATCCACTTCAACCATTTCTCGATCTAGTAGAAAGAGTTCTGCAACCAGCTGCTAGATCATACCCCTTCAATCTTTATCATCTGGTATCAATGTGTTTCAATGTATTTTAACAATGAGAACAATTGAGTTTTTATAGCTCTTACAAAGAATCTTTACAATAAATTACATTTAAAGGAAATTATACACATTTAAAAGAAATTATACACATTTAATAAAAAGAGCAAAATAAGCTAAAAATCTTCTTGCCATCAATTTTGCCTTGAACTTGAATGAGGATCTTTGACTTGGTGAAGTTATGAGCATGATATTTTGATAATAAATCCACATATTGAAGACCTTTGATTTTATGATTTGGATATTGTATCATTTATATTCTAAGACAAAATAGTAATCTGATTTTAAATTTGAAGAACTCGAGTACCCGATCTCATCTCATTTTATAACTTCTATTTTGTTATATAAAATTTCATTTTTGTGTTGTTTACTTGTTTGTCGTGCCTTTGATTTTGTTTAACGATATATATAGTTTTGTTTTTTTTTAAAAAAAAATTTGTATTCTTTGTTTCATTATTTTTTTATATGTATGTGATTATACATTGTTTTCTGGTCTTTTTCTTTTTTTCTCTGTTATTATTTTTATGTTATAAATTTTTATATATATATAAATAGATATACATAATGATATTAATAGTTTATTAATCTATTAATCCGCAATCGAACCAGAATAACCCGGATCAATCCAGTGATCCGACAATCTAGAAGCTACTCCGGTTTACTTTTCGGATCAGGTTTAAAAATATTGGTTAGCAATTAATATATAAATTTAAATACAATTTAGCAAATGAGATGCCTTTGAAGAATGTAATATATAAATTTAAATAAAGCATAGAGATGCCTCTGAAGAATGGATAATTGACATATCCAGAATATGGAAAGCGGGTGAGATGATTGGATAATCCAATTTGGATGGACCATGCCGTACATTCACCCATCTATTCGTAGAAGTACACTTTTCGTATTAAGTTTTTAATAATATAAATATCGCATTTTCTCTGCCACAAATTGATAGTATAGTTTATATATTCTAAGGAAACGTTCCATAGGGTTACCAAACATTTTCCTTTTTTCTACCAATATTTTTCTTCAATAATTTACATCATTATACTCACTAAAACATCTCAATAAATATAGTATGTTTTTTTTTAACTATTTTTTGCATTTTTTTTTGTTTTTTTGTTTTTTTGTGTTTATAAATGATCCAACAACCCCTAAAACGAACAATATAGTATGTTGTCCATGCCAAACAAACTTTGCTATCCAAAAATTAACCAATCCATATTAATGGTTGTTAGGATTATACTCAAACCAAATCCACACACATTTGTTGGATAGTAATTAAGTTTCTATATACTATATATTTTATTATATAAAATTTGATGTTTTAAAATTGTTAATTAATATAATTATGATACGTGTTAAATTTATCGATTAGATTTTAACACATAAAATAAAAAATTTACCAATTAAATTTTGACATGCCTAGTTAGCCGATCAATATTTATGAATGTTTATGTTTAATCCTAACAATTTATCTAACTTTTTATCAAAAAAACAATTGGTCTGATTTTGAAAAGAGAAAATTTGGTGAATAACCATAAAAATTTATAATTTACCCTTTAACCAATTTCTTTCTCTATCTTTTTTATCTCTCTTTTAAAAATTAATTATTTTTTTAAATGTAATTTTTTTTGTTATTTACCAAAACAACTCTTTTGAAAAAAATAACATGCAACACGAAAAAAGAAAAATTCAAATCGTCTTAATATTATGTATCATCAACATAGATATGTGCTGTCGAACAAAAATGTCGGCGATCATATATAATAACTCACATATGTAAGGTGGAGAATAAACTAACATTTTATAAGATTTGTAGACAAATTTCTTTCAAACGCTATAGACAAAATGTTTGTTCGTAAACTTTTGTGCAGAATAACCCAATTGAAAGCTTTTGTAGGTTTTGGTTTAGATCAAGTTATATTATATAGGTGAGTTAGGTACAAAAACTTTGATTTAAAACACTAGTTGTAATTTTCTAGATCCGGTGGTAGTTAAGAGCTTAAGTTGGACAGAAGATCGGAGAACAAATGATTGGTTTTCATTACGAAGTTTATGTGTGTTGTTTATGTAGAAGTTTCAAGTAGTGTAAGTGTTAATCTCGTATGTGTTTTTTTTTTTTTTTTGTTTGTCAGTGCATTTGTTTAGATATACATTTCCGTTGATGCATTTAATTGATAAAACATATGGACAAAAGTGGTTCTCCCCAAAACCAGCCAAAACAAGAATACTGACCGAAGAGCTCCGAAGTCTTTGAGATATAACTTGAAAATGCTCTTGTAGGCAAAAACATCAGCCCTGTAATATATTTTGTTTGTTTTCTAAAGTATAAGGTTATACATATTACATGTATGGTTGACATATTACATATCAGTTCTACTATATATTCGCAATTTGCGAGGATGGTTTAAGCTATATACAAATTTGTTATAGATTGATATGAGTTTTATCTCAAAAATTCTTAAAATAAAATAAAAACTAAATCTTTCATGCTTATAAAAAAAAATAAACAAATTTACCTTATACATTGAACTAGCTAGATGTTGATTTTTACATTTTCGGTTTTGCAGATTATAGGTTAGTTGCAATTAATTAATTTATAAAATTTATGCCCAATTTTAGTCTTTACGCATTTGAATAATGTCCTTTTGTGTTATGGTATCTTTAACTTTGTTGGTGGTTTTCTATCGTTCTGCTATATCATCTAGTTTTTTTTTTTTTTTGTTTACTAAATGAAGATTTATAGAGAATTGAACGTATTTGAGATAATCAAAAGAAATGCATTAAAATTTGAGAGAAAACAGACAATTGTTTTTGTTGGCACAAAACAATAATTAAAAGAAAAACTTATTTAATTATGTTGATTTCGTTAGAAAGGCAAGCGGCAAGAGCAACGCAACGCGGCACGCGCCCACAGGGGAATTCGTCATGCGGTACACGTGGCAGTCTTGTCGTTAAAACGCATCGTTTTCATTCACGTGTTTTATTTTCCTCTCTCTCGTTTACTCCCAAAAAAAAAAAAAAAAAAAAAAAAAAAAAAATACTCCCGAGGAAGAAAAATTAGATAGACACAAAAAAAGAAAGAAATAAAAGGAAAAAAGGTAGAAAAAAAAAGGAAAAGAAAGGAAAAAACAAACGCTCAGTATCTCCGGCGACNGAAAGAGTATTTCAGCGGGAGCATCGTCGAATCGGTGAGTCAAGAACGAGTCACGGCCGAGCCCGCGCTAAGGCGATCCAACTCGTTCAACGAGGAAAGGTAGTACTCTCTCAGACCGAGTCAACTCGGCACATCTATTCTCGAGTCGCGATTTATGGCGATAACAATAGTGATTGAAACAAAAATTGAGTAACTTTTAAACGTTTGAACAGACCAAAGATTGTCGATGAAGAGGCCAAGAAGAAAGAAGAGAAAGAAGAAAGATCGATCGTGAGGGTGAAATGTATACCGAGAAGGAAAAGCTCATCGTGTTTAATGTCATCATCGAAGCAAATCAAGAAATAAAATAAAAATTAACATAAAGTTATGTTACAGGTGTTGAGAGTAAATGGCAGTGAATTCTAATGATAAAATGACTAATGTTGGTGTTTTATTATCGGGAATATATTTTCCCACTAGTGTTTAAAAGGACAAGTGGAAGGCAAACTCCGTAATCGAGTTTCGATATCATAAAATAAATTCAAACTTATAGGAATCTACCAGAGTGAGATATTATATTGTCGGTTTCTAAAGTTGAAAGTTCTATACAATTTAGCAATTAATATATATATTAAATACAATTTAGCAATTAATATATAAATTTAAATTTAAATAAAGCATAGACATGCCTCTGAAGAATGGATAATTGACATATCCAGAATATGGAAAGCGGGTGAGATGATTGGATGATCCAATTTGGATGGACCATCCCGTACATTCACCCATCTATTCGTATAAGTACACTTTTCGTATTAAGTTTTTAATAATAAATATCGTATTTTCTCTGCCACAAATTGATAGTATAGTTTATATATTAAGGAAACGTTCCATAGGGTTACCAAACATTTTCCTTTTTTCTACCAATATTTTTCTTCAATAATTTACATCATACTCACTAAAACATCTCAATAAATGTACAGTAGTATGTTTTTTTAACTATTTTTTGCGTTATTGTTATTATTTTTATTTTTTTTTGTTCTGTGTGTTTATAGATGATTCAACAATCCCTAAAACGGGCAATATATTATGTTGTCCATGCCAAACAAATTTTGCTATCCAAAAATTAACCAATCTTTAGTAATGGTTGTTAGAATTGGACTCAAACCAAATCCACACACATTTGTTGGATAGTAATTAAGTTTCAAAATACTATATATTTTATTATATAAAATTTGATGTTTCAAATTGTTAGTTAATATAATTCAAATTGTTAGTTAATATAATTATGACACGTGTTAAATTTATCGATTAAATTTTAATACGTGAAAAAAAAATTTATCAGACACATATTACACTGAGCTTTCAATATTTATAAATGTTCATGTTTAATCCTAACAATTTGTCTGGCTTTTTTATCAAAAAAACAATTGGTCTAATTTTAAAAAGAGAAAATTTGATAAATAATCGTAAAAAAATTATAATTTATCCCATAACCAATTTCTTTCTCTATCTTTTTCTATATTTCTTTGATTACTTTCTTAAATATATATATTTTTTTTATTATTCACCGAAACAAATCTTTTTTAAAAAAGAACATGCAACATCGGAAAGAAAAAAAATTCAAATCGTCTTAATATTATATATCATCAACATAGATATGACCTATCGAACAAAAATGTCGGCGATCATAAATAATAACTCACATATGTAAGGTGGAGAATAAACTAACATTTTATAAGATTTGTAGACAAATTTCTTTCAAATGCTATAGACAAAATGTTTTTTCGTAAACTTTTGTGCAGAATGACCCAATTGAAAGCTTTTGTAGGTTTTGGTTTAGATCAAGTTATATTATATAGGTGAGTTAGGTACAAAAATTTTGATTTAAAACACTAGTTGTAATTTTCTAGATCCGGTGGTAGTTAAGAGCTTAAGTTGGACAGAAGATCGGAAACAAATGATTGGTTTTCATTACGAAGTTTATGTGTTGTTTATGTAGAAGTTTCAAGTAGTGTAAGTGTTAATCTCGTATGTGTTTTTTTTTGTTTGTTTGTCAGTGAATTTGTTTAGATATACATTTCCGTTGATGCATTTAATTGATAAAACATATGGACAAAAGTGGTTCTCCCCAAAACCAGCCAAAACAAGAATACTGACTGGTTTACGCATTTGAATAATGTCCTTTTGTGTTATGGTATCTTTAACTAGTTTTTGTTGGTGGTTTTCTATCGTTTCTGTTATATCATCTAATTTTTATATATTTTTACTAAATGAAGATTTATAGAGAGTTGAACGTATTTGAGATCATCAAAAGAAATGCATAAAATGTGAGAGAAAACAAACAACTGTTTTTGTTGGCACAAAACAATAATTAAAAGAAAAACTTATTTAATTATGTTGATTTCGTTAGAAAAGGCCAGCGGCAAGAGCAACGCGGCACGCGCCCACAGGGGAATTCGTCATGCGGTACACGTGGCAGTCTTGTCGTTAAAACGCATCGTTTTCGCTCACGTGTTTTATTTTCCTCTCTCTCGTTTACTCCCAAAAAAAAAAAAAACTCTCCCGAGGAAGAAAAAGTAGATAGACACAAAAAAAGAAAGAAATAAAAGGAAAAAAGGTAGAAAAAAAATAAGGAAAAGAAAGGAAAAAACAAACGCTCAGTATCTCCGGCGACTTGAACCGAACCTCAGGATCAAATTAGGGCACAAAGGCCTCTCGGGGACAGAATCCATGGGAAGGAAAAAACTAGAAATCAAACGAATTGAGAACAAAAGTAGCCGACAAGTCACCTTCTCTAATCGACGCAACGGTCTCATCGAGAAGGCTCGTCAGCTTTCTGTTCTCTGCGATGCATCCGTCGCTCTTCTCGTTGTCTCCGCCTCCGGCAAGCTCTACAGCTTCTCCTCCGGCGATAAGTATGACTTCTCCTCTTCTGGGTTTTCCTTTATTTCCCCTATAAGCTTCGGTTTACTTCCCTTTACTTTTCTGAGAATATAAAATATAAACAAAAAATATAAATAATTAAAAGACGCTTTGATTTTCCCGGCGAAGCTCTTGTGGTTTTCTCGCTTCTTTGTTTGTTACTGTTTTTCTTATGGTCATGAGAGATACATGAGATAACCAAATCTAAGGGAGAACAATCTCGTGATGAGCTAAAGCTTCTTGCTTTCTTCATTCTTGTCTCTGTCTTTTTGTTCTTGATTTTTTTTCTGCATGGTTTTAATTTTATTTTATTTGTAAAAAAATTTGCATGTCCTTCAAGATCTTTTGTGATACGTCGTGATGCACACTTGATGTTTCTCCTTTTAGAGTAATTAAAATCATTGGATCTCTTGGATTTGTATGCAACGCAATGCACTTCGGGGGGATCTATATATAGAATTGCCATGGGGTTAATGTTGAATAGTAGATCAAGAGTTTTGATTTGAATGTATGCCACATTGTCCAGCTACTTACTAAAAGATTATTGTAGATCTTCTAAGAATTTCTCTCTTTACCATGGATTTATTACTTGAAGATTATCCAAATTAAGGTTTCTAATTAATTCTTAAAATGTTCACATATATATATTGGTACCTTCAAGAAAACTCAGCCTCACAATTAGTACTTACCGCACATATGCTACATTGCTTACGGGATCCGGTATCCATTGCGATTCTTTTAATCACAATCGTTGTGCGCATATATGATACTTTGTGCAGCACATAGTGCATCAATTGGTCTATTTCTAGACTTAAGTAAAATTAATTGTCCTCTTTGTATACAATGTAATGCACTTCCGGGAGATTTGCTGAAAAATTAGTATGGGGTTAATGGTAAAAGAGATCAATAACTTTGGTTTAAATGTATGCCACATTGTGTAACTATTGACTTATAGATCAATGTGGATATATATATATATAATTTTATAGGAAATTTATCACCTTTTTATGGATTTGTTTCTTGAAAATTCTTCATAGATTTCTAGTTTCCCACCCTCACAGTTATCCGCACATATATATGCTACATATTAATGTGATTGGATATATAATCATTGTGTGCACATATATATATATATATATATATAACACGTTGTTCCTAATCTTTTTGCAATGTATTAATTTAACCTTGTAGCTTTGGTAGTTGAAATCGACAATCACACAACCTTGCAACTCTTGTTGTTAAAATTGACAATCACACAACCTTGTATCTTGTGTATTTTTGTCATAGAAATTGGCAATAACACACCCTTGTTTCTTTGGCGCCTCTTGGAATGGACAACCCCAACCAACAACTTTTGTCTTCATGGAAGAAATACCATGCCCTGTAGTACCACCCTGTAATGAATCAGTATGATCCTACATTGTTAAAACTAAATTTGGTGAAGTGTACACTAAAACCCCCTCCAATGAACCAAGTCGTTGTAGTGGTTTGGCCTTGTTGTTGTTGGTCAAGATCGCAGGTTGAATCTCTGTTGATGCATACTTTGCTAGGATTCGTTCACGTCTTATACTGAATGCTAGGTTCAGCCTTGGCGTAGTTAAGACTCGTGGTATTACTCATGAAAATCTGAGTAATTAAGTGAGCAAAAAAGGCTTTTATAAAAGCGTGGAAACCCTTAGTTACTCAATAACTCATTTGTGGATCTTTGATTTTGGGCTAAAGAGCTTAACTTCACAATGGAACTAAACCTATTAATTAACACAAACTGTTAAGTGAGCTAGTGGAAATTTTGTCAAAATTGCTTTGACTTCTATAAGGTCATAAATAGAAAATTGTAGTTTTTAGTTTTCCCTAATTTTGTATGTCTTCAGTCGTTTTCTTATATGGAATATATATATATATATATACTCTTAAGCCTCAATTATTTGTTTGCATTTACGATAACAATTGAGGCTGTAGAGGCAAAACCTGTCTTGACTTGAGATTAGGGTTCTTATGTACTTTAATTAGTTTCACTTTTAAGTGAATCAAAATCCAGCGCTGGAAATGAATTGATAGGTTAAAGGATAACCTGAGCAGGCCTTAATTTTATTATAACTTTTCCTTGGGGAAGAATGTCATTTTCAATCTGTCCAAGTATATACTAAATACATGTAAACCCACTGTTTTTTTTTTTTTGATAATCAAACTTCGAGTAATTCCTGGTAATTTTAGAGGTCTTGTTTTTTTTTCTTTTTCTTTTTCTATTGAGAGATAAAATATCTTATCTATCATCAAAATATTGCTTGGGCAAGTTAAAAAAAATAAGAAGTGGAAATCCAAATGTGCTGCTAGCTTCTTAATCATGAAGACCAAAGTTTTTCTGAAATGTTTACGAATTCTAGCGGTGTCTCTGTGTGAAAATTATTTTTTATCTTTTTTGTCTTCTCCATATGCATGTTTCATAGATTCCAGTGGTGTTTTCAGTAGTTTTGATCCTAACATATTTTTATCTTTTTTGTCTTCTCCAGCCTGGTCAAGATCCTGGATCGATATGGAAAACAACATGCCGATGATCTTAAAGCCTTGGTAATACAAACATTTTGACTCTTTTCTTTGATGCAGTTTTTTAAGGAAAAAATAATACAAACATCTGGCCAGTTCGTAGCCTCGAGTTTCAGCTTGCATATTGTGGGCATTGGCTCACACGCATTTAAAGTTTGCACATAGAATTACTATTTTGGAGCTGTAGTTATCAAAGGTTGCTCTCAAGTTCATCGAATAGGTTATGAAAGATTGATGCTCCTTTAGGAATAATTGTTCGGTAGACATGACTAACACATGTTTAGTACCTTAAAATTGTGGAGACGTAGATAGAGGTATTGAATTATTGATCTACCTACGAGCTATTAGTTCAACGAACGATCCTATATACGAGGTTGTGGATCCACGTTCTCAAAACCATTATCTTTTACTGCGTCTTCTATCGCTTCTCCGTGGACAGGATCTTCAGTCAAAAGCTCTGAACTATGGTTCACACCATGAGCTACTAGATCTTGTGGAAAGGTTAGTACTAACTAAGACTATTTTTTCCTTTGATAAAAAATGTATTAGGGTTTCTTTTCAATCTATGAATATATGCAGAAAGCTTGTGGAGTCAAATGTCGATAATGTAAGTGTGGATTCCCTCGTTCAGCTGGAGGATCACCTTGAGACGGCCCTCTCAGTAACTAGAGCTAGGAAGGTACGTTGATTCCATAATGTCTTCTCTTTTCTTACTTTTTTTTTTTGGGTCGAGAATGACCGTGCGCTTATGTATATTTTGTTGCAGACAGAATTAATGTTGAAGCTTGTTGATAGCCTCAAAGAAAAGGTTAGATAGCTGCTTCCAAGTTTATAGCACTTTAGATATCTTCTCTTGGTTGAGAGACTCAAAACCTTTCTGTGTAGTATTAGTTTCCCTAAGTATGCTTTATAAGCTCGCAAGTGTATTGCAAACTTCTTCACAATGCATCTAGTCTTCTTGGGGATGATACATATGTTTTGGATTCCAGAATCTGAAATTAGATTTGAAACTTGAATGGTAATTGATGAACATGTTGACCTTCAAAAACAGGAGAAATTGCTGAAAGAAGAGAACCAGGTTTTGGCTAGCCAGGTAATGAAAGCTACATTGTGTATAAATATGCGTAAGCTAATAAGCACTCCTTGCATATATACGTAGTAGACTTGTACTTGCAGATTACATATATAGAATTATAGATATTGCACTTTAAGCACTCGCTCGCTAGTTAGCACTTTCCCTGTCTTGTATATTGGAAAAAAACTCTCAAGATTAGGGCATTTCGGTTTTTGGTTAGATTTGGTTTTCGATTTGGTGAAAATATTACTGAATGAAAACCAAAATTTGATTGGTCTGGTTTTGGTTGGGGAAAATTTTGTTCCGGTTTTAATGCTTGGTGTAGGAAAAAAATATGAAACTAAAATTAAACCAAAAAATCGTTTCAAGATAGTAATTTATTGGCAAAGTTATATAATATTAAAAAAGGGAGATTTGTGAGACTAATCTAATTTTTTTTTAAAAAATTAACACTAAACCCTCTGCACTCTGTCACAAACCTGAACACTTGCTTTTAACCCTAAAACCTATAAAACTATATTTCAAAGAAAAAAATACAAAATAGAAGTTTCTGAACTTTAAATAAGTTTTTGACTACATAAGTAAGTTTGTGTATAGTGTAAATTAATTTGTATTATTGATAAAATTAAAAAATCTATTTTCCTTTCGTAGGACATAAATTGTTATGGTTTAGGTTGGGATGGGATCCGATTGGTTAGGTTCAAGTATCTAGTCCTAGTTTTACTATTAGGTTAATTATAAATCGGAAAAAGCTAGATACATACATGCTTTTTAAACCCTTTTTTTGTTCTAAATCATGCTTTTTTGTAAGCTTGAAAGACCCTAAAAGCTCGAAAGTCAAAAGCAGACAAATTATATGAAAGCACGATTGCTATATATTTTGATGGTTATTAGTTTTAGTTGGTGGTAGGAAAAGAAGATTATTCTTTGGGTAATTAATAAATATAGAAGAAAGAGAGAGAGATCAGAGAGAGAGAAGTGAAATAGTGGTTTTGACCTATATAAAATTATCTTACAGATGGAGAAGAAGAATCACGTGGGAGCAGATGCTGATAATATGGAGATGTCACCTGGGCAAATCTCCGACATCAATCTTCCGGTGACTCTCCCACTGCTTAATTAGCCACCTTTAATCGGCGGTTAAATCAAATCCGAAACATATAATTAAGAAGAAAAAAAATAAGTTATGTAATTACTCCCCCCCCTCCTTGACAAGGGTGCACGTTGTATATCTTAATACTCTCTTTGGCTGAGAGACTCTGTGTTTAAAACTATGTTAGATTTAAGTAAAAAAAAAAAAATCTATTTAAGACAAGACTATGGATCTTTGTACCTTTGTCGAGAAAGAATTGCAGCGAGTTTGTTTGCCTGTTCTTCGCTTCTGTCAAAACTTGTATTTGCTTGACGATGAAAAGAAGCGTATGGCTTATTTGGCAATGGGAGACGTGGCCCTCTCTGTTTTTTTTTGTTTTTTTTTTGTCTTCGTAATCAATTTGTTTCTATTTAAAACGCGTAGTGGTTGTCATGGGTTTTCTATGGGCCCACGTCGGTCACACTTGGCCCAATACGCCTAGTTCTTAAGATTCATCACTGTTCATGTGACCGACCTCTTCCATCTTTTTTTTTTTTGGACAGGACAGGAGCTCTTCCAGTATATATAAAAGTCCGTTCAGTTACATTAGCTCAATCAGTTGGACAATTTCGAAATTTTATTAGGAAAATTTGAACACTATGTATTATGATTTCGAAGTGGTATAACAATGGTTTTTCAATAGTAACACGCAAATAGCGTTTAGGCTGGCGGTCAGTTTCAATTTTTTTCTTTCTTTTTACTGGTTTTGATCCAAGATCGAGTTCAAGTGATTTCTAAGTTTGGAAAATACTGTAGATACTGTACTTGTAATCAATAGTCACTTTCAACTTTTAATTAATTCTAAGGTTTACCTGTTATATTATTAGCCACGAATAAAAGTCAGAACTGTATTTAATTTAGATCACGACTCACGAGTGTCAGACAGAAAATTTCGGAAATCGGGATGGAAATTTACGGATACGGGACAGGAACGGGAAATTCGGGAATTGACGAACAATTTCCAAAAGGGAATCCATAAAAACCAGACGGGAACGGGATGGGTTCGGGAAATTTTCTTACGTAAATTCTTTTGCCAAACGGGTAATTATTTTGGATAATTCGGGAAAAATTCGAGAAAATTCGAGAAAATTTGGGAAAATTCGAAAAAAATCGGGAAGTTCGGGTATTCCCGTTCTTTTCCCGTACCCTTCCCGTACCCGTTTGAAAAATATAAATAGTCCCGAACGGAAATTTTTTGAACGGGAACGGAAACGAGACGGGAAATTCGAAACGGGTACGGATGGAAACAGGATACCCTTTCCGAAATTTGCAGGGCTATCAGACACCACCAGACACAACCAGACACCACCACACTGGACATTAATAACCTTTTACGAATCTTATTTAATTAAATAATATAATCTATACAACCAACCTACAATTATGAAATAATATTACTAATATATACAGAGATTCATAGATCAACATCGTTACGTTCGTAAAGGGGGAAACAAAAGCACGTTATATGTAGGTCGGACCGAAGCTTAACAGCAATTTCATTGCTCTATTTAATTTTACAAGCTAATTAGTCAACAATTTTCCTAATTACGATATCCAAAAAACATTATGAAAGTCTAGTAATGTTGAATCTAATAAGACGATCGACATAACGTTTTCATGGTCTTCTACTACATTAAATAAAAAAAATCGACGATTTGGATTCAGTCTAGAAAACTTTGTAGAAATATAGTAGAATCATACTAAACTAATAACTAGTGGAAAAAAAAGAGCTATAGTTCGAGACGTATACTAGAATTAACAAGAACCGTACGAGTTGACTTGTGGAGAAGGCAACGCAAACCCTCTCGCCGTGTACGGCGGAGGAGCAGCCGCAAGTGGATCCAGCCGACACTAAGGAAGCTTTTAATTTGCACAAGATGCGTTACACTTACACCTTCTCTACTACATGTGCATTTCATTTTCCTTCTTATATATATAATAACATAGTTTGTACATAACACACAAAACCCCTTCACCAAATAACAATCTCCAAAATTGAGATAGCCTCGTTTAATTTGTTTATGGAGATGGCTAGATCATCTGTACCTCTGCTCGCTGTGTTATGCGTTTCATTACTGCCACTTGCGGCCATGGCGGTTGGAACGCCATTCTACATTCAAGGATGTGTTTACTGCGACACCTGCCGCTTTGGGTTCGAGACCATCGCCACCAAATATATAACCGGTTCGTATTTATACAATTGTACACGTACTCGTTGTCCTCGTATATTTCACATTGTAATTAGTTACTTGTATCTGATTAGTAACATCCAGAATATCACAATACTAGAATGATTCTCAAACTTCGCAAGTATTTACCAATTCCCATATGTTTGAAACAGGGGCAAAAGTAAGAATAGTGTGCAAAGACAGAGTGACATTGAAACCGGAGGTGGTTGGTGAGGCGGTGACGAGACGCGGGGGAAGATACAGAGTCGCCGTCACAGGAGACCGACAGGACCAGCAATGTCTGGCGGAACTCGTCCACAGTTCTATGCCCGACTGCCACGAGGCTGATCCTGGCCGAAACACCGCCACCGTGATCCTCACGCGCTCCAACGGCGCCGCCTCTACACGCCACTTCGCCAACGCCATGGGTTTCTTCCGGGACAAACCACTCCGTGGCTGCGCCGCTCTTCGCAAACGCTACCTCGCCGACGGCGACGTCCGGGCTATTTGAGTCATTTTACTCACCTCATGCTCTTCTTGTTGAAACAAAAACAAAAAGTTGATTTAGAGTTTTTATTTTTATTTTGCGTAATACTGTCGTTGAATCTCACTCTAAAGCTGATGATGCTGTTTACTATTTAGACATATTTAAAAACTACATAAAATAAAGTATTTGCAACCTTAAAACAACTTTTTCCATGTTGATGAAAGAAAAAGGAAATTTTGTTTTATGTTATGATCAACAATTTCGATGGATTATTATAATAGCAATCGAAATTATTTAGGAAAATAGTTATAGAAATTATTCTATGGTAATATAGGTGGATAGATCATAGATGTGTAACCAGAGAATATAAGTGCAGAAATATTTGATTCATGGATACATGTAAAGCATATTATTGCATAGAAACTTAATTAATCAGTGACTAGAGAACGCAGGTGCAGAAATGTTCTGACTTTGGGTACGTGTAAAGCATATTATTGCATAGAGACTAATTCTCGGAACCAGCTTGATTAATAATCGAACATGTATATATGTCTCTGTCTTCACAACCCATATCCCAAACTGAAAAAGTACTCTGGTTCACATTGTCAGATTGATTAGATTCTGGGAATTGGCTCAGATCCATCACAGTATCAACACCATCTTCCAATCTCCTAGAGCAATTTAACTCGTGTTGCATCCTCTCGAACCATAAATAATGGTTTAAAAGTGACGTGGCGATGAAAGCATTTGATAATATGGTAAGTGAGGGAGCTCGTAAAAATATTATATTGAGTAGATAGATATATATCAACGTTGAAAGATCCATCCAAAAAGATTTGATGGATCTTTCAACTATTTAAGATAGCCACTCAATATTATATTATTATTTTTTATTTGCAAGAAATTTTGGTGAGAGATGATTGATGAAGATGGTTTTATGATGTCATACATTAAACACTAGATAGTAAAAACGATGTAGGAGGTATTATATTTCTTTTAAAACATTGTATAGTAGTAATAAATTAAATAAGATATAAGCATTTCAGGGTTTGTTTGGTAAAAGTTGGTGATGTAAATCCATGAAAATGATTATTATTTAAGTTAACAGCAAATTGAATAAGTAAAAAAAAAATGTAAAACATATGAATAGATCAAATTTTATAACATTCTCTCTTCTATGGTTCTTTATAGTTTCAGTTATGAAATCATTTCAAGAATTGTTGACAAGAAAATTAAAAAGAAATTCAAGATTTTTTTTTAAAAATACAACAAAATAATCCATTTAGACTTGCCACCTCGAAATTAGAAAGACTTTTGTTTATAGTAGGCCCAGTAGATTCCAATGGGCCTGTTTATTTCAATAATATTGGGCTTCATTGATGTTTCCAGCTCAATAAGCAGTGGGACCGCGCGTCGCTCGAGTCTCACGCCCAATTGTGTGTGATTCGAAACGCGATTAATAAAAAAAAAGAAATCGAGATCGGGAAAATCCACACGGTTCCCGCCTCAACGAAATCAAAAACCCTAATTCCCCACTCTTCAGATCCTGCATAGTCACCACCGACGGATGCTCTCAATCTCTCGAGGTCAGTATAACCCAAATTTCATTTCGTCGTCCTCTCGATTTCTAGGGGCGAATCGATTCCGTCTTTTGTTTTTTTTCTTTCTCGATGCACACTGTCAATTTATGGTCGCGAAATCGAGAGGTTTTTGTTGAATTTCTTGCTCTGGATTAAATCGTCGGGTTCTTTGTCGAAAGATTATCATCTTAGTTTCAGTTTTTACTTCATTTTCTTGTTTGAGATTGAAACTGTGTTGCTCTTTCCTTGTTGGTGATTTTGAAGATGACTGAAGATAGCGGCAGATTAGTGTCGGAAGAAACTCGCCCCGCTTTGGGTGATTTGACGAATTTTCCGAGGAAGAGGGGAATTTCGTCGATTTTGGGTGATTTGCTTCATAAGTCCGGAGATGAATCTGGTAAGAACGTTGCTCGTGAAGGTTCGAGAGTAGAGTTTTCAAAGAGGTTGTGTGTAGTTGTAGATGACTTGGTAAAGGAAAACGAAGGGTCTTCTTCGGGTTTCAAGAATACTTCTGGTGATTCCGACGACAAAGAATCTGGGGAATCTCATGATGCTATGGTGGAGATTTCCAGTGGAGATGACAAACCGCTGAAGGAGATCTATTTTGAACCTGGTGACAGAGACGGTGCACGAGAGTTAGACCGCGCTGCTCCTAGTGCAAATCGAACCGATGTTACTGCTGGTGAAGGCTTGGCTCTATCTGTGCTAAGCAGCGATACCGAGAGCCGGAATCCGCTGGTGACGAGGGAGGAATTGCCTAAATGTCAGAATGTGAGATCATTCGAAATGAGTAGATGCTCGAATGTTAACAAGGAAGAGCATGTGAATCGGATTATGGGAGATGACTTGCTTAACTCATGTTCTTGTTCTTTTTGCCTCAAAGGTAGCTGCTTCTCGAGCTTTCTTCTTACGTAGTTATTTACTTCTCTTGATTCAAATAAGATTAACCAACTTAGCTACTTGCTATTATGGATTTGTTTCAGCTGCGTATATCTGGTCAGATCTTCATTACCAGGATATCAAAGGTCGATTATCTGGTAAGTGCCAGTTATCTGCATTTATAAGTATAAACCATATGCTTGCTCTTGATGATTTCCTTGTGAATATTATATGTCATATGATTTGTTTTTGTTTTTTTCGATTTTTTTCTAAATCAGCCTTGAAGAAGAGTCAGAAACTAGCTAGCAATTTGATTCAAAGGAATGCTAAAGAAAGGCCTACGGATTTTGCAAACCTTGAATCTGACCTCATGGGCCAATGGAGGTCGCTGTTTCTTAGCATGGGCGATATCCTCGCTCATGAAAGTAACCACCTTGTAAGTGCTTTTAGAAGCTTCTAATCTTGTTTCCGAAGCACAATGCGTAGTGTTTTGCTTAATCCTTTTGCTTCTTCTGAACATATTAACCCGAGTTTCCTCTGTTTGCGTAACTCCAATCCTGCAGCAAAATAGCTTCTCGACAATGAGAGAATTGCGAGAAGATTGCAAGAATGATTTGGAGGGAGCGATGAAAACACCTCAGCACAACACCACCTAGTAAGTACTCTTCTCTACTTGATCAAAAACTGTATGGACTCAAAAGCTTCTTTTTAATTTTCGCAGCAGCTCGTGTGAAAATTGTAATATGTAATGTCTCGATGCAATGTATAGTTGGTTAAAATCGTTAAATCATTCCGTATGTATGTGCAACTACCGTTTGTGTTTGTTCGTCCCTAAAACTCTCTGTGTTATTCAAGACCAACAGTTTACCACACACAGGTCTCTTTGCGTTTCTATGGCGTTGACTATTTTGTTTTATTCTTTGTCATAACTTTTGTTTTTTGTTCAAAATTCTGTCATAACTAAGAATCAAAATCAAGTGTAAGGTTGCGGATGCAAGTGGTGAAATGTCCACTCGTGCTGATAATCTACAAAATCCTTAGTTATATAACACAAATGATTGATTAGCACTGATGAGCTACGTAATCAGTTGACATACGAAAAGTCACCTAGAAAGGTCATTTTAGTAAGTTATTTTAGTGTTAGTCTGTTTGTACATTATTTGATTAAAACTGAAGAAGTAGCTTCTTGGTTTAAGAGAATATTAGGAATACTGGAAAAAAAACATTTGTTTTCGTCTCTCAAAGTCAAACTGAGAGAGCTTACATTACCCTTTTATGGGTTGCGCACAATACTGTTCCTCTTCAAAATTGGATTTTGGTACCCATTTTTGGATAAATCATATAGATAGAGTATGTTGGGAAAATAAATCCTGAATTACAACAAAACGAAAAAAAAAAGACTGGAGGCATTGTAAAGGAGATGCTTGACGTACGTTGCAAGTTATGTGCAAGTCGTATAAGCGTGTGATTGCGAACACGTCAAATTACGTCGTATATTTTGGTTATGGGCTCTTTCGAAATTTGTAAACAATAGCTGGACCCAATAAATTTGGTTATGGATTAATTTACAGAAAAAGCCTAATAACATTAACTCAAATCATTTGGACTTCGTAATAATGTGGAAAATTTTCCTCCATCCCAAAATAAATGTTTTAAATATCATTTTTAACAATTTCGATTCCAAGGGCAAACCCGTACTGTGTATACGTGAATGTGATTTTTTTTTTTTTTTTTTTGAAGCTGTTATGCACATGGATGCATATGGCTATTCATATATAGTAGTACTGTAGTAGTATGATTTATGAAATATATTTTTCAATTTAATAAATATATTTGCTTGGTTCTTACACAGTTCACGTTCAGATACGTTCGACATATACAGTAATTTGGCTCCCCATTGTTATGGCATTCTCCTTTGCAAGACCAAGAGTTTCCATATGAATGTGACACATTTATTTACTCATAAATAATGTATACATTGGTACACGAGTTAGGCAGAGATCCCATATTTTTTAAAAGTATGCGTAAATTAACATTTAGTCAGAACATATGGAATATAGTCACATATAATAATAATAATAATAATAATCATGATGCCCATATATAATTTCAGTATTTTTTCGGTTTGATATCAAGGACACATATATCAAATCTTAATAAAATAAAATAAAAGTATTCCATTGAATCTATAAACTGTTTCAAGAGAATCCACGCACAATTTAGAAGTTGAAAAGCAAATTTTTAAAACCCAAGAAGCTTGATATGACTATATACACATATGAAATCTTACAAATTAATATATATATATATATATATATCTCATGTATAGTATTGTCATCAAAAATAATGTATTCATAGTGATTATTAAATCCGATCTTAAACGTCTCAAGATATATTTATTGTGTATATATTATATATTTTTTTTTTTTAAATTAAAAAAAAAATTAAAAATTAAAATTTGATTATAAATATATTATTTTTGCGATTAATAATTTTTTTATAACTGTATATCAATAGTAATTTAATAAACTTAATTTTTTAAATCATTAACTGATTTTTTTGAAAAAATTAAAAAAAAATATATATATATTTTTAAATATTTATTAATATAAAAACGAAGTGAATAATGATGAAATGCTCTAGGACACTCTTATAGAAAGCTCGACCCTCAAAGCGGGGACCGGTTCCCAACGCGGACACGTGTAACAGAACTACGGGAGTTCCAGGAAAAAAGACCATCCCTCTTCTTAACCCTCAAAATTCTGACAACATGCAAGTATACATATACTAGTAGTATTAAAAAGAGTTTATTTAATTTGAAAAAAGGAGAAAAAAATAACAGAAAAACCTTCCACTTTAACTTTTCAAGGCTTTTAATAATGGACAAACCAATAATAATTGGGATAAGCGAATAGAATATTAATAACTTCTAGTCTTCTGGAGTCTACATGAACCTTACATAAATAAATCGACATTGAATCTGAACTCCTCCACATGATTCATTACTAGTGCCAAGATCCACACAATTGTTATTATGCAATATATACTGGACGAATATAAAACACTTGCATTTTATTTTGATTTAAGCATATCTGCATATGCATATATAATTAAACATTTCGATATTTGTTTAGATTAGATTCCCTTTAAACTAAACACTTTGTGTAGATCATACAACTCTACAAGACGTATCTCATTTAACGTGGTTAATTGATTATATATTATACATAAAGTATGAAATCTGTGGTGTGAAGAGACTCATTAATCACCAATAATTGCGATTTGAAGGTTTAATCAAATAATTTTATTAAGCTAACAATTAACTAATGTTAGCCTAAAGAGCTAAGAGTCGGCCAATGAAAGGGATTGAAGGGAAAGCAAAGAGTGGAATCCATATTTCCACGTTCAAATAAAGTGAGGAAGTGAGTTTAGTTTGACAACACTTGTAACTCTTTGGAACTATCTCTTGATAAAAAAAGGGGGAAAACAAAAAAACTCTTTGGGACTATCTCATTGTCTTTGTTTTCTGCCTCACCCATGTGTTCGGTTTTTGTTTTCTTTCCCTTTTATTTCTGTCTTTGTTTTTGTTTTTAATCATAAGCTTTTAACATATCAATACAATCTTATAAGTGGATTCCAACTTGGCCAATCTTAACTCTTCTCATTACCACGTTAGAATTGGAAGTAGCACTTTAAAGTTTGATTCTAATTTTGTGTTCAAGATATGTGTTTTTATTTGCTAAAATTCAAAAGTTTAGCAAAATTTACTTGAATTCATTTTAAAAAATATATAAAATAGGGATGGTTTTCTAGCTTTTCATCTCCTTGTTATTTGCAACAAAATGACGATCATAAAAAAGAGAAATCAATTTCTAACTGTGTTGTCAAAATGAGAAAAATCTTAATTACTGATTCCGAATAAGTTATACTAGAATTAGTAACGTTCTAGTAAGGAAAACAAATTTCCTTAAATCTTTTTAGTAGTATTAGATTTTTCGGACTTATGTATAAGGATCTAATAATGATTTGTATTATTCATTGACAAGTTTAATAAATGAATTGTAGATAAAAAAAAAGTATACCTCAATTTGATAATATTTTAATTTCACCTAAAGATTCATTGTTTTTCATCCTATTTTACAAGAAACCAAATCTAGAGATTGTTGTTTATATTCCTTGTATCAAGAAATGTAAACGACGTCCAAAAGGGTTTTTACACATTCAAATACAATTCTGAAATTAATGGGTTTTTACATTCTATAGTTAAAGATGAAACTTTCATATATATTTTTCTAGGTCATGGACAATGAGAGTACGTGTATTGTAAAAGAAATATTGTGGATTGGTGAAATGTCTACATCGGAAAGGATTGAAAACACATGCAGCCTTATTGTGATAGTTAGTCGCAATATACACCCAAAAGCTATGGACAAAAAGCTTTGACCGTAATGACCATCCACTATTATTGATTTGCTATGACACTATACGTATAGTCATCACTCTCTCTATACACATCTCAGCTTTCACAGAGACTACGTGCATGCACCTGATGATGCTATTGCCAATATATGTCCATATATATACATGATATGTGTATGTAAATCATGTATGTCTATCTATATGCCATTCCCATACATGATATGTGTATGTGAATCATGTATGTCTATCTATATGCCATTTCCACTGTCAGATTCTAAAAGACGTAACTACTAATTCGAGTAAAATAGAAAACAGTAACGTAGGAAAGTCAGAGATTGGGCTTGACATGTACAATGTATCTATTTGTGGTTTAAATTGTCGAACTCGTTTATAGTTATATGGTTGAATAGTGTGGGGCAATTGGAACAATAAGGCATATATATATAATAGGTGTATAGGTTAATCTTATTAAAAAAAACTCTAAATGTGTCACACATTAAAGTGGAAGCGAAAAACTATATCGTGGTAATTAGAGCATTCCATCGGTTAGAACTTTAGAAGAGGTTCTCAACAATTAAAATAATTGTATTTTAATATAATTTAGTTATATTGTTAAATTTTAATTAAAAAATAATAGTTGAACCAATAGAAAAGAAGTAAGTGTTAGATAGGGTTTTCATGGATATCTCATTTGAAAATCGATTCTACTTTTTTTCTACTCTTTTTTTTTATATGATTTAATTGTTTAGATACCTATTGAAAACCTATTGATGGGGATGCTCTATGCGAGATTAATATATTGAAGAATACCAGAGGTTCATGTTTCACATCTTGTTATATTCGGTCGTTCGCAGAGCCGTGCTTAACACCTTAGCAAAAAGGCATTTGCCTAAAATAATATTAAACTTTTTGAGCTCCTAAATTCCAAAATCTAGTTTCAAGTCTTGTTGAAGAAAAGTGTTATTTAATTAGTTTTATTAGTTATTAAAATTCCAAAAAATCTAATTATTTGTTTTAGAGCCATTAATATTTTAGTCTATGATTTTGACATTCTTTTTGTTTATGCAATAATTTTTAATTCTATTCAACAATAGTTTAGTATCGTTTATTATAGAAATTTGATGAAAAACTTCGTATAAAAAATTATGTAATAGATTTTTTAAAATAGTTTTAGGTTTTATCTATCATTATTTTTTTAAAAAATTATTGTTTATTGTTTAAATTTAAATTATGTAAACTCAATTAAACTCAATTACACCGGTTTGGATCTCTAAACCATTATAAAAGTTGAAATTGTCTACAAAAAAAAATTAGATATACATTTACGTACAAAAAATTTAAACTCGCTTCAACCTCTTAAAAGTCTTCGCACGACACTGGTCGCTCGTTTGTATGAATTTAAATATAATAGATGTCCAAAAATCGTCTAACATATCAAAATGCTTAAATATGATTTTTCTATTTAAAAACCGTTTGTATATGATATAAACAAAATCTTGTATATTTTGATACAAATTAATTGGAATTTTTTGATAAAAATAATAGAACTGAAGAATATTCATCTATATAGATCGATGTCACTAAAGAATATTCATCTAACTGTAGAACTGAAAACTTTTTTGAGATAAATATTTATATTTTCAGGTAACCGATCATTACTATTGTTATAATTTAAGAAATTAGTGTAACTGAAAACTTTCCTAACACGTACGTAATAAATGTGTAAAGAATCCAATCTTCATTAGCAAAAACAAAGGAATCCAATCTTGGTTAGTCCAGCCAACTGGAAGTGGACTCACTAAATATTGTCAGACCAGAGTGCAAGTCGACGATACGTTCGTGGAGATGACTCATTTGTCAAAAAATAAATTTTATCTCGTATAGGACCTATAAGATTTACAATGTAGTAGAGAAAAATCTCATCCGTCAGAATTCACAAAATAATAATAAAAAAAATGAAACATTATCGTAATGATTATCTTGAATATGATTTGAAACAACTACAAAATCTGCTACAATACGATATAGTATTAAAATTGTCTCTTACCAGCAAATAAATATATAGAGCTGTTAAAAAAAGCGTTCGTAATCAGGGCCAAAGGACATGCACGAAGAGGAGGAACGCGACTTAACCCAAACCAACAATAAAAACAAAATAAGACTTCCAAGTTTCCAGAGTTTGTCTTTGCTATAACGAGCAAGAATACAAGTATTAATTCTTGGTTTGATCCGGATTAATTCGGTTAGATTTTATTGTCTCTACTAGTGAAAAGTACCAGACATCATATTTGGAATTGATAATTTAGCTTCACTTGGACCCCACGATCGAGGCTATGTGTCAAAGTGTCAGTAGACAAGTACGCAAAGTGAGACAAATCTCCTCGATACATCAAACTCTTTCAAATTCCTAGCATTAAAAAAAATATAACTATTTCAAACTTCCACAAGTTGGGACTTGGGATACTAAATAGTACTACTACTTTAAAAGGATTTGCATATTTTGCACACACACAAAAAAAGGATTTGCATATATACAAATCTTTTTTTTAGATCAATGTTTTAACGTTATTATCACATAACAAAAAAAACAGAATGTGATAACAAATAAAACCCATTGAAATATCAGAAGAACTCGGAGACAATAAAAAAAAATTCTTAATTTTTAGCAAAAAAAAAAAAAAAAAAGTTTCTTAATTAACATGCGTCTGCGTATATATTACATTTGCGAAGATAATTACAACTTAGTTGAACTATTAGAAAACAATATGTCACCCTTTTTTCTTGTACATCTTGTTTTCTTACAAAAACAAAATGCGATGAACAAGAACATTAATCTAAGGGGGCAGATTAAGACATTGCCATATCCTTTACAACGTTCCAAGAAAGGTTAGGCATGTACATATTATACATATATGATATATGATATATGATATCTCCACCGACTACCAATATAAATGTTCGTTGGCATTAATTATTTCGGACATTGTCACTCATTTATTATTTATCCCCTTCACATTCTTGGCTGCATTTGTTTCCATTCCACCAATCTTCGCAAGAAATCCATCACCTGTTGATTTCGTTCTTGGGAGAGTTAGCACGTGTATAATACCATTTAACTGATAAATACATCTAAATGTATATATATATATATATAAATATATACGACTATGGATGTAAATGGATACACATGTACATATTATATACGTGGACTTGCCTCGGACGGATCTTGTAAAGAATACGAAGCATCCGTATCCTTGGGAAATTCGGAGACAAGAATGCCAAAGCCTTCGCCTCTGTCTCGTAGCATCTAATTTATACGGCACAAATTTAAATCAACAAATATAATTAGTGTCGTCACTTAATTATATATATAGATATATTTTATATTTCATGAAACATTATATAGCTAGTTATAATATAATTCAAGAAAAGGATTCGTATACCTTGAATGCATCTTCGTCGGTCCGATCATCGCCGATGTAAATCGGAAAAACGTTGTTAGAGTTCCCAAATCCTATCGTAACCAGAGTTTCAAAATTAACAGAGTCTTTAAATTGATTGTGTACAATTTTCAAAAGGTGAATTGAGAAGCATATTGATGATGAAAAATGATTAGTGGAGAAAAGGTACTTTTAAATAAAAAGACAAGACAAAATTTCTGCTTTGTTTTAATTATAGATTGATAAGAACAATAATTAAAAAGAGAGAGCTAGACTCAGTACTCACCAAGTGACTCTAACAAGAACTCAAGAGCTTTTCCTTTATCCCAATCAATCATAGGACGGATTTCGAAGACCTGTTGATTTAAATCCAAAACAGATTTAAATCATCTTACACTCACTGTTATAAAACAAAAAATCTAGATTCCAAACAGTTTCTCTGAAGTCTATGTTTGACCAATTGCCATACCTTCCGACCTTGGGTCAGTTTCAACGTTGGGTATTCCTTTAATACCGACCGAACCTGTTGAACCAGTTCGCTCCATTTCTGGATTATTATGTTTTCAATTTTAATGTTAGTTTTCCTTTTTTTAAATAAAATTTGCTCTTAATGCATGTGATTTCAATGTTACCTTCTCATCGACGCAACGAAAGTGCACAGAAGCACAAAACTTGTGGTTTTCTACTTTGACTCCAGGAGTTAGTTTGGTTTTCTCCAATAGTTGTTTATAGACCTTTAAAAATTATAACACATATAACTGTTAAATTATATAATCAAATACTGAAGCCTACGGGTAGATTTGTCATTACAGCAACAACAAAAAACATATAGTTATTTACTTATTTAATAAACACTTAACATAAAATATGTCTTACTTCATCGATCATGGGAAGATAGTCACTGGCTGGTTGGTACATAAGAGACTGTTTAACCTAAATAAAAGGGAATTAAATTAACTTAAACGAAAATGAAGAAATATTAATACTTTCTACCATTTAATTATGTTATTTGAATTTACCCTCTTGTGTGTGGACAAGCCTTTTGCTGGGCCTTTAATGTCCATGCCATGGCTTCCAGCATAATACAGCTCAGCTAGCTTCACAAAGTTGTACACCTTTGAAACAAAAACAATTAATAAACTATAAATTTATAGTATAAGATAGTTTAAAAAATATTGGGAAAAATGGCAAGAAAAAAAGAAAATACCTTGTCTATACATCTACCAGTAACAATAGCAGTGGGGAAACACTTGGCCAGTTTTTTCACTGTTCTTCTCATCTGAAACACCAATCAAAAATGTGGTTAATGACAGAGAGAGATTAATATGATTAAGTCAAACAGAAGATGTTATTTTTAAGACGAACCTTGCTTGACATGTAAGCTCTGTCTGGATCATCAACGATGGGAGAGAGAGTACCGTCATAGTCAAGAAACATAACGATTTGTTTCCCTCCCGAAGCTTCCATGATCTGTTCGAACATGTCTAACGCTGAAGGATGCTCCATCTGTCGGAAACATAAGAACAAAAAAATGTAAGAGGAACACTCATCAAGAGTTTGTGAGAGAGAGAGTAATGGAGACTACTTACGATCCATGAGTTGGGTTGTTGCTGTGAGGAGATAGACGAAGGGAGTGATTTGAGATGAGTAGGAGAAGATGCTCGCATTGAATCTACCCATGCGTTGATTCTTTGGCCACCATTGATGATTTCGAGGTTCTTGAGAAGCTTTTTTTTGGAAATTGAGATGAAACCAGGAGGAGCCGTTGGGGATTTCTGTGCAGATGAAGTGTTGTTGGGGATGATACTTGACCTTGTGGTCTCTGATACGACAACGTTTTGACTCGCTGACATTCTCTGTGGGTTTTCCACGACAAAACTCACTGCGAAAAACAGAGTGTAAGGATTGAGGTTATTGAGAGAGAGAGAGAGAGATTAGATTTATGTCGGGATGAAATCTACTTAAACCGAAGCTTACCCATTTGAAAAAATTAGGGGTTCAAGGTGAAATATATGAATCAGAGATATACTGAGATTAAAGGAGAGAACAAAGCAAAAGATGAACAGAGAAGAAGGAAATGAGGAGGAGGAGGAGGAGGAGGAGGACTTGTGTGTTTTTTCTACTCCGGCGAATTAGTTTATGTAGGAGAACAAAGGCAAAAGAGCGGGACCTACCAAACCGGAGCCTTAGTGGGACCTACTGGGCCTAATAATGGGTTTCAAGGGCCCACTTTTTGATGGTCTCATTCGCGTACGTTGTCTAATGTCGCCGAACCATGCGAGTCGTCGAATCCGCGTCTCCACATTTTTTTAAATGGGTTGATCATTGCAAAATTAAGTAAAACGTGTATATATTAATAGATCTGATTAAGAAACAGTATATTTTGTACTTCTTTATCATCCCATTGAAAACTGATTTTCGAAATAAAACTTTAACATAAAATTTGTATTTGGCAGTTATCTCCTTCATATTTATTAAAAATTTTTTTTTCCTTATCAAACAAACTAATATATAAGATCATTTTAAAAAAGTTTTCAGTAAACCTATATCCTATTTCTTTTATTTATTTTAGATTAAATTATTGTTTCAGTTTCTAGAAAAATCTTTGTGATAGATATATATTGATTGTAAGAAGCTTTTTTTTAATTGATTGTAAGAAGTATTATTTCACTAAATGAGATGTAAATAATCTTAGTTTCGTAATTCCCCAAAAATATATATAAAAATTGGTGCGGTTTATATACATACTTGCCAAAGCTAAACCGATGCCTTAAACCAAAAGAGAAAATAAACAAATAAGAATACTGGATTATATCATACCATTTCATTTCACAACTGTATCAAGACACAATTGCTTACCAAATACATATCTAATAATATGTACATTTAATATTGGCGTTAATATCGGATCAAAAAGTATATTTAATAATATAATATACTATATGGTTTCAGTTACATCCTATTTTTAACAAGTCTGATTTAAATTGATTTTCTTGCTTTCATCAGAAAATTAGATTCGTATACTCTTTTGGATATAGATGTTTTGGAGGTTTCATGTATATCAATAACACATTTAAGATATTAATATTCTTATATATTGTGTAGCTACAACTAAATACTGTATTAATATATATACTATATATTTCAAGCTTGAAATATTTGAATTGGAAAAGAAAAAAACAAAGAAAAAGTGGAAAGTTTTGAATTAATATAGACTTGACAGTTAACACTGTGGCAGTACCACCTTGGTCTTTTGGTCTCTGATCGCTTCACCAAACATCATATAAGAAATTAATACTCTATGATTTTTTTATAACAAACATTTTTATATATTTGATGTTATTAAGTTCGTTAAATATATTTGTCAAGTCACATTACAGGTTGTAACAGACCAATAAAAGAAAGATTAGTTGTTGTCAGATTATGTAATTTTATGAAATATTGTGTTTTTAGCAAAAAAAAATAAAAAATATTGTGTTCACATGTTTGTTCACTTATGGACCTTTCTCGTGGGTCGCGTGGGATTGTAAGACATAACAGCTACAATAGTATATTGCGCATTACTAGCGTTCAATTTTTAAACATAAAAATAAACAAATTGCATTCTTATTTAATTCTAAATTATCAAGCTGCTATTCGAACGATGAAAACGATGAGACAATTGGCGTGTTTGGTTTATTTTCTTTCACATCCTAGTTGACTGTGTTATGTTTTTTTATTAAGATCTAGATATAATTAAAAATTATTGGTGTAAAAAGTTATTCTGCGTCCAAAGAGTTTTCGCAAATCTGATTTTGTATAATTATTCTGCTAAATCAAAATGTTATTCTGCGTCCAAAGAGTTTTCGCAAATCCTATTTCGAAGAAATTATTGGTGTAAACTCAAAACCAAGCAAAAGAAAGAACAGTGTACACATATGTAAATAAGAATCAAGAAAGTTAGACAACGGCAAATCGAACCCGTATTTTTAGGCAAAATCAACGATCGACTTTTTATCCCCTTCATTCTCGTGATCTTGAATCAATTTAATTTATAGTAATTACTATTGGTTCTTTTTAATTTAATATGATTCAAGCACGCGTAGTAATCAAAATAATCTTAGTATTTTGGGTTAATTATGAAAGTCTATCGACTTTGAGTTTTTCTTGATCCACTATCTTACCAGTGTCGCAAAAAGTAGACTTCCAATTATTTAACTAATTACTCGTTCATGCTGCACCTCGAAGATGTTTAACGAAACTATTTTGTTTAAAGAATATACTTTATTTTTAACAAAAAAATAAAGAGAAATATTACTCTTTTTTTTTGCAAGAGAAATATTACTTTCTAAAAAACCTTAGCTATCTTAAAACTACACAAATACATTTTTTAACTGATGAACTATTCGTATCATAACTTTTTAGATTAAATTATCAAATGGTGGTGGTTTATTGGTAGTTTAAAGAGGTTGATTTCTTTGTGCTCCGGATTTAAATTTTATTTGGGAAAAATATTATTTAAATTAAAATATCTAAATGCTGATTCAATATATTAAAGAAAATTATGCGCTGATAATCCGTAATTCTTACAGTTTTCCAAGAAAAAAATAGATTAAATGCAAAATATATATGCTAAAATTAATTATTAGGTATTAGATCGCAAGTGAATCAAATACCTAATTTTTATACCTATAGTATTGTGTAACCAGTATCTAGATAATATTATTCTTTTTCTATAAGGAAAATTCCGAATCAAAACTCGAATTTTTATACTACTTAAAAATAACAGCAAAAGTCCACAAATGGAAAGATTCGACTCCTATAACCTATATGGGCTATATCCATATAGAGAGTTTTCACAGCCAATGAAGAAACCTAAGATCAATCCCAATGCACAATTTAGGGGATCT
Organism: Alliaria petiolata; assembly: GCA_020283515.1. NCBI lineage: Eukaryota > Viridiplantae > Streptophyta > Magnoliopsida > Brassicales > Brassicaceae > Alliaria > Alliaria petiolata. The sequence continues at coordinate 163,922,396 of JAHZTW010000001.1, read as the reverse complement.
AAACCAAATATTTTATGAATATAAGTGAATAAAAAATTAATTTGAGTGTCTTAAACATAAGAATAGTATCTAATATTAAACACTTATTTTGAGTATCTTAAACAAAAACACAGAAATATTATTATTTTATTATTAAGACATCTCTTATAAATGTTACCATCGAAGTTGCCCTAAAAGATCAAAAGGACTCGTACTCGTGTGTCGCTCACTACCTAAAACTAATTTGAATGTCTTAAACATAAGATTAGTGTCTAATATTAAACACTTATTTTGAGTATTTTTAAAAAAACACAGAAATATTATTATTTTATTATTAAAACACCTCTTATAAATGTTACCATCGAGGTGGTCCTAAGAGATCAAAAGGACTCGTACTCGTGTGTCGCTCACTACCTGAAACTATATGACTCGTCTGACTCTTGTCGTGCTTCGAGCCAAGCACCGCACGTGTGGACTACTTTAGTACGTGTCCCTGTTGAAAATAAACGGATAAACCCCTTTGTAGTCCCCCTGCAGTATAACCTAAGTTGGCAGATTCTTTTTTATTTAACCTAAAAGCGAATAAGAACATGCATAATATAACTTAGTAATAAAGTATAGGGAAAACCGGAAAAATATTAATACAGTAAAACTTCTATCAATTAATAATATTGGGACTAAAATATTTTATTAATTTATAAAGTTATTAATTTATAGAATTTTCCTTAAATAGCGTCAAAATAAATTTTTAACAATAAATTCATAATTATTGTTTTAAAAGCACTATAAAACACAATTCAACCAATAATAAAACAATTTATCGAATACAAATGGTTAAAAATACTAAATAGTAATTATTTTTTAATTGAAAGTTAAAAACATAATATATTTTGAAATATATTTTACTCCCAAAATATTACTTATTGTAAAATGAAATAAATATATACAAATTATTAATTTATGATATTAATGGGACCATGTATTTACATAGGAGTTTCAAAAAAATTATTATCTTATTATTTTATCGAATTTTGCTAATTTTTACACTGCCCCGATTCGGAACCGACAAAAATTATTAATTTATAGTGATTATTAATCTATCGAGTATTAATTTATAGAGGTTCTACCGTACATATTACTTCATTGTACGTGTGTACACGAAGCCCACAAGTTTTTTTTTTTTTTTATATATAACTAAGGAAAGATGATATGGATTTTTACCTTCCGATTAATCCTCCGTAATAAATATCTTATTCACGGGATTTTTTAGCGGATATGAAATATGGTACTATTTCAACCAACAAATTAAAATTGATTAGATAATTATACGTTTACATTATAATGTATCATACATAGCTTAAACTAATATGGTAATTCCTCTACCAATGGGAACCACTATAATCCATCACTACGTGTGTACACGAAGCCCACAAGTTCTGGAGAGAGCATCTGTTTTCTTTAATATGTTGTTTTCGTCTTTTTTTTTAGTTGGTTGCTTAAGGGTTAACGTATTTTGCTAGTTAACCACTCGTTTTAAGAATTGTTTATAGCTATATTATGTTATTAATTTAGGGTTTCGAGGTGATTAGTACTAATTAGTTTGTTTGACTTGCTGTATTTATTTTAAACTAGTTTCCTACCCGGATTCTAGTTTTTGTTTAAAATATTCAATACGCATACTAGTTTTTTTTGTTGTTGTTAAATTATTCAATACTAGTTTTACGATATTTTATAAGTTTAAAAAAATGGTTTTAATGTTAGATTGTGTTCTAAAACTCTACTCCACACATCCATAAATTAGGAGCTTAATATTAGGTGTGTCTTATATTAAAATATTTATAATCTTGAAACCATGCATAATCTAGAGCTTGATATCACTATCACTATCTAGAGCTTAGATTTTTGATATGGTGAGTCCACATTATTTTAGGTTTTATGAGAAATCTACATACGTCGTTGTAAACACCTGAATTTACATGGAAATAAAAAAACCAACGTGAACCCCATATATATGATCACCAAAAATAGAATCGGGTCGAGAAAAACTCGGACTTTGTTTCGTTCGTACAAGTCTCCCATTTTCTTTCTAAATATTGACTAAACAAATCTAAGGTTCATTTTCCGTTTCTCTTACAAGACCAGGTCAACAGGCGATAGCCATAGGAAAANACCAACGTGAACCCCATATATATGATCACCAAAAATAGAATCGGGTCGAGAAAAACTCGGACTTTGTTTCGTTCATACAAGTCTCCCATTTTCTTTCTAAATATTGACTTAACAAATCTAAGGTTCATTTTCCGTTTCTCTTACAAGACCAGGTCAACAGGCGATAGCCATAGGAAAAAAAAGACAAACGACGAACAAAAAAAACAAAAGAGAGGAAAAAAAAAGTTAAGAATTGACAGAAGAGAAGAGAACAGAAGACAAACCCATCACCAAGTCTATTGACAATTTTTTCATCGATTTGAGAAGAGGAAACAAAGTTTCATTCTTCTTCTTTTTGTCAATTTTAACCTTATAGTTTGATCATAATGCCATTTTGTATAAAGTTATTGATTCAAGAAGAGGACACGCAACAAAAGAAGCTTCCTCCATCTCCCCTCTCTTCTTAACAATGGTGTCCTTCTCTTCTTCAAATACCAAACGTTGAGCTCTGTTTCGCTATATTTCTATCTTCCTATATTACCTTCCGCGACAGGGTTTTGGTTATATCTAGCGGCGGAAGGATGGCGGAAAATCCGGTGGAGAAAAGGTCGCGCTGTGGGTTGTTGGGTGTTGTGTTTGGTAGACGTGGCTTGTGGTCCAAGAAATGTACCACGGACAATGGTAGCCATAAAAGCGCAATGAGTAGCAGCAACGCCTCCTCCGCTACCGCTACCACTGCTAACATTCAGTTTACCAAATCTCCAGGTACCGAAATAAACCCGAAAAAGCTTCAAGATCATAAAGTTTCACCTGAACCTATCCAGATCCAGATACAAAGACCTATTTCAAAGCCCTCATCGAATCAATACCCTAATAACCACCAATTAGGCAATAGCGGTAACTACCAACAGAGTAATAATCCAGGGCCGGTCCAGCAACAAGCGAGGAAGGTGCCAAGGGAAGCCATCGGTTTATCGGGTGAGCTAGAGAGCATGATCATCGATAACCAGAAGGCGAAAGGGAATAACGGCTCCATGGTTCGAGCATCTTCTAGCAATGTGATGTTGTTTGGCAATCTTGGGAACTTGAAGCAGCCTGGTGCAGCGGTTGGGAATCAAATAACTGTTCAGAACAATGGATATGGTAATGCTGGTGGAGGGTATGGGGCGAGGAAGACGTCGGATGAGGAAAGAGGGGCACCGGTTGCACCAAAGTCGGTTTCAAATGACCAAGATCAGTCAGGATCTTTGTGTAGAGCGATTTCCACGCGAATGGATCCCGAAACGTTAAAAATAATGGGGAACGAAGATTACAAAAACGGGAATTTCGCGGAGGCCTTAGCGTTGTATGACGCTGCAATAGCCATCGATCCTAAGAAGGCTGCGTATCGTAGCAACAAAAGCGCGGCTTTAACGGCATTGGGGAGAATACTTGAAGCAGTATTTGAGTGTAGAGAAGCAATCAGAATGGAGCCTCATTACCATAGAGCACACCATCGGTTGGCTAACTTGTACCTCAGGTAATCTCATCAAAACCCTCAACTTGCAACTCAGACGTATATGTATATTCTCATAATTTTTCTATAAAAAAACATTTTAACTTGAAACCAACCTATAGGTTAGGAGAAGTCGAGAAGTCGATATACCATTTCAAACACTCGGGCCCAGAAGCAGACCAAGAAGACATTTCGAAGGCTAAAACGGTACAGACACATCTCAACAAATGCACAGAGGCCAAAAGATTGCGAGATTGGAACACTCTGATCAATGAAACGGAAAGCACCATAGCTTCAGGCGCCGATGCAGCTCCTCAAGTATATGCATTGCAAGCAGAGGCCTTTTTGAAGAGTTACAGACATCAAGATGCCGATTATGCTTTCTCTAGATGTCCGGTTTTCGATGTGGAAATGAGCACAAAGTATTACGGACCGATCGGTTACGCCGGTTTCTTGGTCGTCTGGGCTCAGGTTCACATGTCTTCCGGCAGGTTTGTTCTCTTTGAGTCTCTGCAAACTTACAATTTTATGGTTTTTTTTGTTTGTATTTACTCGATATTGGAGACATATGAATTAAACCAAACCAAAATTTCAAAACCAAAAAGTTCGAATGTCTAATTTGACTCATGTTTAGATGATTAAAAAGGCCTTGCTTAACGGTTTTGGATCAAAACGGTTTCTGTTCAATCAGATTCGGAGAGGCGGTGGAGGCGATTCAACGAGCGAACAAGCTGGACGGGAACAACAGGGAAGTGAGTATGGTTCTCAGGCGTGCGCAGGCGGTTACGGCGGCGCGGTCGAGAGGCAACGATTTCTTCAAAGCCGGACGATTTCAAGAAGCTAGCGCGGCTTATGGGGAAGGATTAGACCACGACTCGAGAAACTCAGTCTTGCTATGTAACCGAGCGGCTTGTCTGTCCAAAATGGGTCAATTCGACAGAGCCGTTGAGGACTCCACCACGGCACTCAACGTCCGTCCTGGCTACGCCAAGGCTCGACTCAGAAGTGCCGATTGTAACGCTAAGGTAACATGGGTTAATGTTTTGAAGTTTTTATTGAGGCTTTTATGCAATTGTTAATAATAACAGGGTAGCATTAGCAAAATCGTGATTAGAACAGAGTTTTAAAAATGTAGTTTTTTTTTTCTTCTTTACGTTGCAGCTTGGGAATTGGGAATTAGCGATTGGAGATTACGAGATATTGAGAAAAGAGACACCGGAAGACGAAGAAGTGATCAGAGGATTGTCGGAGGCTCAGAACCAGCTTGTGAAACGCCGTGGCCATAACTCTTGAAATCTCCCGGCGATTAAAAATAACCGCCGTGAGAACGATCGGAAAGTTACAGACCGAGTCGGGTCTTGATTTTTTTTTGGTCAAGGGAAATGAGAATCTCTTTGAAAAACCAATCAAAAACCGAAATCCGCAGGCGAATTTTTAATTTTTATATCGGTGTAAATAGAACAGTTCGAGTTGCAGACGTTATATTATATAATTTAGAACAAAGATTCAAACTTTTACTAAAATATTTATATTCCAAGATGATTTTTTTTTTTGATTTTTGCTCTATACTACATTCGGATTGACATGAAAGATGGAGATGAAGAAGATAACAGAATTGATATGGATTTTACATGTTAAGACTTTAAAATGAACTCTTATATATACGCGAACGCAAAATAGTTATGTTTTTTTATAATAAGACGATTTTCATCTCTACATCATATGAGAGACAAGCCCATGTAGCAAAAGAAGGAGAAGAAGAAGAGAGTTGAATAATCTCATGGAAGAGAAGCTGCATGATGCTGATGATGATGATGATGTTTTGGAAGGAGTTTTACCTGCAATCGCTGGTGAAACCGCATGGCTTCTGCTTTGCTGCTCCTCTGTTGGCAATGGATATGGCGATGAAGTGCTTCCCGGTGAAGCCTGAGGCGGCGCTATCTCCACCTCTTGACCTGCGAAAAAAAAAAACACGATATATCGATTTAGCTTTGGATCCTATAGAGGTCTTAACCAGTAATAATGTTCTGTTAAATCGAAATCTCACATTTGGAGGCTGACCAGCCTAGCTTCATGTTCTCTCTATCGAAAACCATTCGATACCCTCTCATGTAGTTCTCTGCAAAAAATAAGAAGATAAGTCAAATTCATGGAGGCGTTGGTCTGAGGATGTAAGAGAGAAAGAGAGAATTTGAATAAGGCTATGACATACGTCCTATGCTTCCTAGGCCTTCTTGTCCATTAGAAGTGATAGGCAAGCAAAACTGGACAGGTCCCTGAAATTTTGATTTCATCAAAATCTAAATCTTCGTTTTCAAGCATGACTCATATGGAAATCGTCTAACCTGACTTTGTTCGATTCCAAACAAAGGTTTGTGAATCACGAATGTGTTGTTGTACGAGAACTTGAGTTTGATCGCTGGTACCTTTGGCTCAACACTAATCCATCAAACAAAAAGAAAATCGAAAAAATCATTTATAAAAGAGAATCAATATATAAATTACTAAGCAAGTAGCTTCTTTCTCTATGTTGTGTACCTAGTTTCATAGCAATAATCCCATGGGCCACCTTTGACCCTCTTAATCGTAGCGTTTATATGACTGTCAATCTCAAGTGCAACTTCTCTGTATATTTTTTCTGGTAGATATGTAAATGATTGCCCACTGTCAATAAAGGTTCTGAAACTTGTCTGCTTCAGACACGAATTGCCGATACAACATGCCTCCACACCCACAACGTAGGCTATACTGTAAAACAAAAATCAACAGAAGTTGCTTCTTATAAGTAAACGCTGTTTTAAACTTAGTTAAAAAAAACCTGAAGTATTTGAAGATCATCCATTTGTCATTACTATTCGTCGTTAAGCGGAAGGAATTGCGTTGATTGTTGCATCGATGGTCCCATGTCACCGAAGTAAATTCTTCCTGAATCTTCCTCGTCAAAGCACATCGAGAAAGAGTTTCGCATGAGTCCTGCTTTAGAGAGAAAACTTGGAACCGAGATTTCTCCAAGTCCTAAACCAATCAAGCCATCAGGAGCAACACCATTCAAGTATACACCACTTTGCTTCTTACCACATCTGCAACATGAAGACAACACCTATTCAATACTAAACTCGGAACACAAACAAATATCGAGCATACAAATAGTAAGACAAACGCACCCTATAACAACTCGAGCCTTGACAGAGGAGGAAGCGCTCATCAATCTATTGTTGGTATTGTATGAAAGATGTAAGATGTCCTCAACAGGTAATCCCGAGCTCGAGGTGTTGCCACTAGCGTAGTTAACAGTATAAGGGCATTGCTCCCTCGGGGTCTCACAGCTTGGAGCTGATTCACACAACTTATGGCTGCACAAAAACACCTTGCTGGTGCTTGAGCTTGATGGATTATACTCGTTCAGGTCTTTAGTAGCCTGCAGAATATGTGCCCCCAAACACGAGGAAGCATCTGCCAATCAATCAATTGGAAATAAGCGCTAAACCGGTCATCATTTTCACTAATTGTATACATAAGCAACAATGCTTATCATTTGATCTCACATACCAGGCTGCTATAGTAAGTGGATGCTAAAGGAGCGCACTGCACACAGTTGCAAGGAATCCAAAGTAGATCACTTCCAGAATCTAAAGCCACAAGAAACGACACACTCGGAGTCCCTATGTCGATCCACATGTAGTGTAGCCTGAGTAAAAAACCCATCAAATACAAAAATTCATACAAGGCAACTACCAATCTACAAAGTTCATAACTTATTTTACCACACAAAATGTTTATCAAAAAACAAGTAAACCCAAAGGAAAAGACTTGTTGTCTAATTTGAAAACTGAGCATAAAGATCAGTAATTTCATATCAAGCAGATTGAGCTAGTCAATACACACGACTAGTAGACAATTTCCATAAACTTTTACTTGGGGATTGGTTCTAAAGGTACATAATTTAGAAACTTCACTAAGATTGGGAGACATTTTTTTTTAAAAAAGAGGAACTTTTTCATTTTAGTGTGAAAATTAAAAAAAAAAAAATTACCATCCAAATTCATTTCCAGAAGAAATCGTTTTGCTTCCTTCTGATGGAACAAGGGACTGAAACTTGGCACCGAGATTCATTCTCTGTCTTCTGAAATCATTACTCGCGAGCAACCGGTAATACTCCAAGCTCCGCTTCTCCGGCAACGAATCCGACGAGGTCGGGGTCTTAATCGACGCTCTGCCTTCTTCGGAGAAGCGATGGATCAGCCTTGAGGAGAACACCGAGGCCAGACTCTCCTTTGTGGCTAGAGCGAGAACACAGAAGAGTAAAAAAGCAGATCGTGACGCCATTTTTCGAGCTAGGGTTTTGCCGATACAGGAAAGAGTTTCCAGATTACAGGACCTCTAGCACCGTTATCGAAGAGCGGACAATCTTAGTAAAATTGGGTTTTCAATCAAAGTGTATGTATAGAATAGAAGCGATATATATAGATATATTGAGAGTGTGAATGTTGGTCGTGAGCTATATATGACTGACTCTGACTCTGTGAGATAGAGAGTGAGAGAGAGAAGGAGAAGCTTAACGGGAAGAAAGTGTGGTTGTACAATGACGTAATTACCCCGAGCGGTGTACTTTACACGTGTAGTCAATCATTTGTCTGGTTTGGTTTCGACGAATTTACGGTTTTATCTCTTAACCAACAAAATTATTTGTAAAGCGGGTCGGGAAGAAAGTTGTTCTGTAAAATGACATTATTGCCCGGAGCGGTTTGCCTTACACGTGCACGGTGCAGCCAATCATTCGTCCGGTTTGGTTCGACGAAGATACGGTTTTATCTCAACCAATAAAATATGGTCATTCGTAACCAAAAGAGTTATGGTTTAAAATCGGTCCGGTATTGTAGTTGGTTTGTTGTCGGCTACCTTTAGAAACCCTAATGTACATATAAAACCCAAAGCCGATCAAAAAACCCAATCTCTAATCGGTAATATCGCCGGAAAAATGGGTCACGGTAAGCACAGGCGATCTAGAGGAGGCAATTCGAATCCAGGCCAAACCAGTAGAACTTATAATCTCGAAAGGTAAAACCTTGTTTTTTCTTTCGGGTCGAGCTTTCTCTCTGGCTGCTTAGTAACGATTTCGTTGAAATTGCAGGGAAGATGAATCGCTTCCTCTTGATCAAGGTACTGAAAATGGATATTTTTTTAGTTCTGTTGTGTAATTTGATCGGCTTTAGATGTTGAATATACCAGTAATGTTCTTATTGTGGTTGATTTTTCGTAGAACCTGAGGATGAAGCACCAGGTCCAAAAGTTCAATTGGCAATGTGGGTATGCATGATTTCCTTGCGTTTTATGCTTGAACAAAAGTTCTAATTCTATTCCAATAATATTCGAAGATCAAATTGCTTCAGTACTCGTAACTGTAACTATTGCGTTTTGTTGTTTTAGGATTTTGGTCAGTGTGATGCCAAGAGATGCACTGGTCGTAAGCTTGCGAGATTTAACTTGTTAAAAGTAAGTATCATGGGTGAATAAAATATATTTATATATGTCCTCTGCTTCCTAAAATCTTTCAACTGAAAATCCTGCTGCGATTGGTTTCCAAGGAATTACGGGTTAACACTGGCTTCGGAGGCGTTGTTTTAAGGTATGTCTATCTGTTATTACTCTATCTTAGGGTCATTTGTAATGGCATTACTAAAGTAGATGACGACGCACCTTTAATCCTCTGTTTTTATAATCATAGTCTGTGTCTTATGATTTTGGCAGTCCAGTTGGTAGACAATGTGTTTCCAAGGAAGACTACAGTCTGATTCAAAGAAGAGGATTAGCCGTTGTTGATTGTTCTTGGGCACGTCTAAGTGATGTCCCGTTTGCGAAGCTGCGTTGTACTGCTCCTCGCCTCTGTAAGAACTTACAGTCAAATCACCTTGTTTAAATATAGGAATTGAAGATTTAGCCAACATCTCTAGTTAACTTTTTCTTTTTCTTTTTTTGCTTACAATGGTGTTGTAGTACCATGGTTAGTGGCAGCTAATCCAGTAAATTATGGAAGGCCATGTGAGCTATCCTGTGTAGAAGCTTTGTCTGCAGCTTTAATACTATGGTGAGCCATAACTTCTTCTCTTTCGCCCATGGTCGTACGTTTATCGGGTTTTCTAACTCTATTTGTTTTCCAATCAGTGGGGAGGAGGAAACTGCAAATCTTTTGCTAGGGAAATTCAAATGGGGTCATGCCTTTTTGTCTCTCAACAAGTAACAAAACCGAAGAAGCAACATCTTCACATCATTTTGCTTTTTGATCCACGAATACAATTGAAGTATGCGATTTTTTTTTAACTGGGTCTCACTATATCGCAGGGATATTCTAAAGGAGTACTCGAAATGCGAGAATAGTGCTGAGATCATCTCAGTTCAAAATTCTTGGCTTTCACAGCAAACTCAAGTCCCAAAACAACCACCTCCGCTTGAAGAGCGTAAGTCACATTTCCAAATCTCCTTTCACTATCAATAGGCCAAATCATATGATGAATTCACCATGAATAATGAGAGCTTGCTTCTGGCTTGTGTGTAGATGTTAGGAAAGAAGGTGAATCTGGTGGTGAATCAGAGGATGATGATGATGGTCTACCTCCTCTAGAGAGGAACATGAACCATATCAAATTGGAAGACAGTGAGGAAGATGATGACAACAGCGAGTGAGTAGACTCTTTGAAAGGTTCCATCTTTGGGTTGCACTAGGAGCAGTGTTGTTGAATTTTTATGGGGAGTTCTTGTGGATTATTATATATATAAACGATACCATGTATTATGTTTCTTTTTTTATTAATAAAAATATGTACTCCTTGTCTTAAAAAAATTTAATAGTATTTTATAAAATAAACACTTTTGTTTTCTTTCATGTAGGGAAAGAAATTAAAACCTTTTTAGGTCAAACAAAATGAAAATCTGAAAGTGAAAATAAAAGGGAAAATTAAGTTAATAACCAGAAAAAAAATCAAAATCTATAAACTAACCAAAAATCACCCTTTTTCTCTCTCTATCTCTCCCTATCTCTCTCTAATCCTATGGTTAGTTTCTTAATTTTTCTTTCTGTTATGGGTATTTAGCAAATTGACCCAAAATAAAATTGGAGAAAGGAACAAAAACCCCAACTTGTATCTGAAAAATAAAACATAACTTTCCCCTCTTCGCTGCGATTTTTGCTCCCCATTTCTCTCTAGGATCCCCTTTGGCGTCAAACGTTGTCGTTTTGGTCATCCCCTATTCCTAATCTGCTTCCGCCTGCGTGACTGTTCTAGGGTTTCTCCGTTCTCGCTCCGCCGCACAAATTTTCCAGCTCCGTCGCATTCTTCTTTCGCCCAGCTCACCAGCTGTAACCAAATCCGGCTGCTTCTCCATCAAATTCGTAAACCACTCGGTGGGATTTTAGCTTCTCCTTTCTCTGGTTTCTTGGGTTTTGTCTTTGGCTGGTTTTTGATAATCTTCACAGTCGTTGGTGGGATGAGTACTGTATTCAGTGAACAGATCCTGATTGATAAGCTCGCAAAGCTCAATAGCACTCAACAATCCATCGAAAGTATCCTTTTTTCAAACATTATTAAAAGCTTTAAATTTTTTTCTCGAGTTTATTTGCATATAGATTCTAATATTTTTGCTTGGATCTTGTAATTTTGCTATTTTGTGTCAATTTCCGAATCTTGGTTTCTTGACTCTTTTGGAATAAGCTCTATCCCATTGGTGTATATTCAATCGGGTCAAAGCTGAATTGATCGTAACGACATGGGAGAAACAGTTTCACAGTACAGAGATGGCTCAGAAAGTGCCTCTTTTGTATCTAGCCAATGATATTCTTCAGAACAGTAAGCGTCAGGGTAATGAGTTCGTGCAAGAGTTCTGGAATGTTCTTCCTAAGGCTGTCAAAGACATTGTTTCTCAGGGAGATGATCGTGGGAAAGGCGTGGTCTCACGTTTGGTAAAACTCTGTTTTCTCTCTTTCGTTGGTGCTTGTGTTCTTGCTCTCATTCTCTACGAATGGGTTTGTTACTTTGTCTGTCAATATTGATCTGCAATTGTGTTTGAAGCTATTAGGTGTTTGGAGAGAAAACATCTATTGTGAATAGTTTGATGTCAGCATTTGGTTTCTCTGGTGCAAGTTATTTTCTTGATTCTGTTTATGCTCAGTCTCATGTTTTGTGAATTTGTGATTTCTCACACTCTGGAAATGAGTTTGTTCCTTTGTATGTCATTATCAACGTGCTTGTGGTTTGCGAATAGGTCAAGATTTCAGCATTTTGTTTCTTCTGTGCAACTTCTTTTCTTAAGTATGTTTCTGTTTGATCTCATGTTTCATTTTGGGATACTGTAATCATGGATGTTAGGATATATTTATTTAAGGTTCTTGAGAATCGTCTTCTGCATCGGTTTGGTACTACATAGATGTGTGATGCTATATGGAGAAAAACCATTGAATTTTGGGAAGTTGTAACACGAATAAAGAAGTTCTTCGCTAATTGAGATATTCTGTTTACATGATATTGTAGGTCAAGATATGGGAAGAAAGAAGAGTGTTTGGATCCCGTTCGAAGAATCTTAGAGATGTGATGCTTGGAGAAGATGTCCCTCTGCCACTTGAGGTCAGCAAAAAGCGGCCCCGCGGATCCAATTCCTCAAAACGGGATTCAAAATCGTCCAGAACTGTAAAACACGAAACTCCGAGATTTCCTTTTCTCCCTTATTGATATCAGTCAAATTATGTTGGAGTGATTTTTTTTTTTTTTTTTTCTCTTTTGTAATCAGAAACTATCAAGTGGAGGTGTGGCTGAGAAGATAGCATCAGCATATCATTTGGTTATTGCAGAAAACTCAAATGAAGAAGCTGAGATGAATAAATGCAAGTCTGCAGTTAAACGAATCAGGAAGATGGAGAAAGATGTTGAAGAAGCCTGCTCTACTGGTAATAGTCTGTTTTTACTAATCATGGGGATTACCAACCACTTGTGCTCGTTTTTTCCTCTAAATTTAGTGAAATCATATGTTTATGTCTCTCCAGCAAAAGACAACCCGAAGAGAAAATCATTGGCGAAAGAATTGGAAGAAGAAGAATACCTTTTGAGACAATGTATTGAGAAACTTAAATCTGTTCAAGGAAGTAGAACTTCCCTTGTAAACCAGCTTAAAGACGCACTACGCGAGCAGGTAATAATGATTTTCGCATTTTGCCAAGTTAACTATTTTTGTGGACTATCTTTCATTCTTTTGCTTGCTTATGTCAGGAATCCGAACTGGATAATCTTAAAACTCAGATTCAGGTATGTGTTTGATTTCCCACTGCATCTTTCACCTCGTTTGTGACCTACCTGAGCTTAAGCTCATGAACTGTTTTTGTATATGTTCAGGTTGCACAAGAACAAACAGAGGAAGCTCAAAACATGCAGAAACGGCTCAACGATGAGGATTATGCTTCAAAACCAACGACCGTTGCTTCGGGCTTAGTCTCTGCTACCACGACAACCGAGATAAGTGACAACAACACAAAGTCTGGTCAAGCATCAAAAATGACGCCTGCTTCTATTGCTGCGATGCTCACGGCATCTACCTCATCACATATGATCATGCAATCTGTTCTATCTTCATTCGCAGCTGAAGCAACAAAGACTTCTGGTCTATCAAAATCAGAGAGCACAGTTCCTGTTTCAGACACAAATGCTTTTGTCCCTTCTTACAACAACACCCAGAACCAGACACCCACCACACAAGGTCAGTATCATGTTAACACTAATCCAGGAGCAGCACCACCACCACAGTTCCTAAAACCGCCGGTAATGAGCAATCCTTATGGTTTTGGTAACATCCCGTTAATGCCACCTGGACTTCCGCCGCCACCACCACCACCACATATGATAGGAAGTCAACAGCAGCCTCATATTCCTCAGTCGAACTCAGCTCAACAACAAACTCAACAAGGTCCTCCAGCTTTCCAGCCACCTGGAATAATGTATTATGGAGCTCCACACCATTCTTAAATTTAGAAATGATGTTAGCTGTAGCTTTAGATAGTTCTGACCCTTTATATCTGCTGAAATGTGGTTTTGATGATACATTGTTGGGTCGAATCAAAGCGGAAATATTGTTCCTCTGGTTGTAGAAACCTTCACTTTTTCCCTTACAAATATTTGTACCACAAGCTTTTACAACATAATGTAATCATAATTCTCCCCCTATTTCCTCCGCATATGTGTATGAATATACTTTCGTATCAGAGGACATAAGATTTCAGTCTGAACAATCTCTTACATTCGTTTTCGTAATAAACAGCCTTAAACCCGAACCTGGTCAGCCTTTTTTCATTAAAGCCTTCTTCTGGAGAAAATCTTTGAACCAAATGGGCATGTGGTACATTATTGCCATGAAGGTTGAGTATCTCCCTGAAGAGAACCAAGCGGGCGGGTTCTTCTTTAGCACCGCAGCTACAGCGTCTTTGGCGAATGTTTCTGCAGGAGTTGGCTTCATCCTCTGAAAGAAAAAGGCCCTCTCTATGATAGCTTCTTCGTAAGGCTTGTATAGTTTCAGCTCAGTCGTTTCGTTGAAGACTGCTACAGCCGAGTTTGCTAAGTTTGATCGTATTCCTCCTGGGACGACATCGATGACATCAATGCCAAAGGGCTCGAGCTCCAACCTGCGTTTAGAAGGAACCATTATAAACAATTGAAGAACCAAGACCATCCGCAGCTACTCGAGAATTTGAACAACAACATCAAGCGGCATTTGATAATAAGACGACACAGTGGGTCTCAAATCTGAAAGTAAATTTACTAAAACCAAACCTCAGTGTATCGGTAAGAGCATGAATAGCAGCTTTGGTTGCAGTATAGGCCCCTGCCCATGGACCTGGTGCCATAACAGAGATACTTCCAACGTTGACAATCTTTCCCTTTTTCTTAGACACCATGTGAGGTACAACGGCTCGAGTCATCCTCAAGGAACCTGCATCGCATAGATTCCGACTTCTTGAAATGCATGTTTCTTCTCATAATTCAATTGACACGAGGAGAGATACTGTCCCAAGTCAATCGCTGGAAGAGAAAGCCACAACATGAGCAAGCGTTAACCTCATGGTTCACAGTGTTCGAAAACACCCGAATCCAAGTCTCAGTTGCATCTTCCTCTTGAAAAGTGTTAAACCTCTCTCTCTCTGTCTAATCTCGTTTCTTATGTAATCGTCTAAAAGCATAAAACGGTTTAAATTAGCCTCGTGGTTCACAGTGTTCACATAACCGGTTAATTTTGAAGTTGGTTGGTTTATATTATCGGTTTGGTTTGGTGGTTGTATTTAAAGGAACCTTGTTTTGTTAATTGACGGGTTATTGAAGGGTTTCTTTTAATCTTACGACTCTGTTATTATAGTTGGAAACTTGAAAGCAATTGAAAATCCCCACTTTACCGAAAACATTGGTGTTGAAGGTGTTTTCCATGGCAGAAAGTGGGATCTCCGAGAGTGGTCCGACGCATTGAACGCCGGCGTTGTTGACGAGAACGTCGATCTGGCCGAACTTATCTATAGCATTCGATATGGCTTCGCTCACGCTCTGCTCCGATCGCACGTCAAGCTCCTGCACGAACAACCTCGGATCCTCCTCCAGATCCGTCATCGTGCTCCGAGATCTGCTCGTCGCCACCACCCGACAGCCGTTGTCGGAGAACTCACGCGCCAGCGCATATCCGATCCCTCCGTGCGAGCATCCCGTTATCAGAACCACCGGGCTCGCGTCGCCGCTTTCCATTCGGAAGGAAGCGGTATTTGATAACACTCTGCGAGAACTGGGACGAGGAGCAAATTGACGTCTTATGACGACGTGTCCTCTGTTCAGTCCGACGAACAAACTGGTCGTCATCACTTGTGAAGTTGCCATTTTTTTGTTCTTTCAAAGTTTTGAATCGTTACAAAAGTGGTTAATATATCAATTTTGAAACCTTAAAGTAAGATTGGTCCAACTGTCATTTTATTTATGTAAACAAAAATTTAAAACCTGAATTCAATTGAAATCTGAACTGCTTCCCCACTCACATCTTTAAAACGTCTCATTCAAAAAAAAAAAACGTCTGATGTGTAGACGTCCGTATTAGTATTTCTAGGTGGGGACACGCCTATTTGGATTAGATAGGCACTAGATTAGGCCCACGTAAAAGTGTGTTTATGTTTGATCTCATGTTTCATTTTGAACAACGTAGTGATTGATGTTAGAATGGATTGTATAACATTCGTACTTTTACGAATCGAACCTACTCAAACATTAGGACATATAAGATTAACTTATCAGCCTGACATCCGTTTTTCATAATAAACGGTCTTAAACCCGAACCTGATTCAGCCCTTTTTCATTAAAGCCTTCTTCTGGAGAAAATCTTTGAACCAAAGGGGCATGTGGTACATGATCGCCATGAGGGTTGAGTACCTGCCTGAAGAGAACCAAGCGGGCGGGTTCTTCTTTAGCACCGCAGCGACTGTGTCTCTGGCGAACGTTTCTGCAGGGGTTGGCTTCATCCTCTGCGATAAAAAGGCCCTCTCCCTGATAGCTTCTTCGTAAGGCTTGTATAGTTTCAGCTCAGGCATTTTGTTGAAGGTTGCTAAAGCTGAGTTTGCTATGTTCGTTCGTATTCCTCCTGGGACGACATTGATGACATCGATGCCAAAGGGCCCGAGCTCCAACCTGCGTCCAAGGTCAGGAACCATTCACAAACAATTGAAATAAACAAGACCATCCTCAACATCAAGAATCATTGACCTAAACTCAACATCAGATTTTGGTCCTCGGAGATGATACTCTACCAAACCTTAAACTGAGATGAGATCAGACCTTTTCAACAATTCTTACCATCAAATCAACATTAACAGGAAAAAAACCACAAACATGATATATTCCAGTATGCGATAGAGGAAGTTTCTTCAGACGACAAATAATAGCTGATGAAAAGGCTAAAACCGAACCTCAAGGTATCTGTAAGAGCATGGATAGCAGCTTTGGTTGCTGTATAGACCCCTGCCCATGGACCTGGTGCCATAACAGTGATACTTCCAACGTTCACAATCTTTCCTTTTTTCTTAGACACCATGTGAGGTACAACGGCTTGAGTCATCCTCATGGAACCTGCATCGCATAAATCCACTTCTTGAAATGCATGTTTCTTCTCATAATTCACAAACACTAGGAGAGACACTGTCCCAAGTCAATCGCTGGAAGAGAAAGCCACCACATGGGCAAGTATTCGAGTTCCATGACAAGATACACGAATCATCATCTTCAATGGATATTCACTAGTAAGCATACACCCAGAAATCCAATTGGAACTACTGAAGCTCCCAGTTGTGAGCAAATTGATAGAGAGATCGAATTCAAAATCCAATTTTACCAAAAACGTTGGTGTTGAAGGTGTTTTCCATGGCCGAAATCGGGATCTCCGCCAGAGGTCCGACGCACTGTACGCCGGCGTTGTTGACGAGGACGTCGATTTGGCCGAACTTATCTATAACATTCGATAGGACTTTGCTCACGCTCTGCTCCGACTGCACGTCAAGCTCCTGCACGAACAACCTCGGATCCTGCTCCAGATCCGTCATCGTGCTCCGTGATCGGCTCGTCGCCACCACTCGACAACCGTTCTCGGAGAACTCACGCACTAGCGCGTGTCCGATCCCTCCCTGCGAGCATCCCGTTATCAGAACCACCGGACTCTCGTCGCCGCCGCTTTCCATTATAGAGCCCTCTCGAGGTTTTCAGATTGATCAACAATGGATTGGGGGGAGTTTATGTTTAATTTGTTAAACGATTTTAGAGTTTTTTAATGGATCGGATTAGGCTTCGAGTGTTCCAACTTCTAACAATCAATTAGGTATCTTAGTTACGCGCGTAGGTGTAGTATTTATTATTACATTTGTGCTTCTCACATCACTGGTCAAAATTTACAAAATGGTGGTGCAAACTTTAATATTTTATGATTCTTCCCCATAGGTTTCTAAATTTTACGGTTCTTCCCCACAAGTTTCTAAGAAAAAAAAAGAGAAGAAATCTGTAGAAGAAACATGGTTAAGCAGAGAAGAAGCCATTGGAGACAGCGAGAGCAAACTGAGATTTAGTTCCAAATTTCCTCTTCAGCCTCTCAATCCCAAACATGGTCGTTTTCGCCGGGAAATCATTCCACCACCCAACCTCCGCCGAGTTCGACGCATTCTCCGCCGTTAGCTTTACCCTCCGCTCGTATTCCTCCGCCAGTAATAGTGCTATATCCGTCATCGAATCAATCACTTCGATCTTCCTCTATTGGTTATCTCCAATTTCTATGCCAAAACATACATTCAACACGTAAGCTATTTATATTGCTTTAGCGTGCGGTTTCGGATAAGGATCGTTCCATTTTATTTTATTATTTTAATGGGAAAAATGTTTGTTTAATTGTATTTCTAATCGTTTATTTGATTCTATTGGTTTTGGTGGTTTCTAGAAAAGGTTGGCTAGGTCGGTTTTTTGATCATATCATGTGCACCGATGAAGTATATACAATATATAAATACTTTCAGGATGTTAAAAAAAAAAAAATACTTTCAGTTAATCACGAAATGCATGAATTTTAAGAAAAATTAATTGAACAAAAGTAAAACATACTGTATTTACTAGTCTCCCCTCAGGTCTAATCAAATGGTAATTTTTAATCCATAAATTTTGCGTAGTACTTACACCAATTGATCTTGAAAAGTAAAAAAAAAAAAGTAAAATCGGCTCGCGCGCAAAAGGAAAAAGTAAAAGTAGTTAGAAGATGGCACACCGGTTTTCCATATACCAATGGGCCGGTAAACCGAGCATTTGTCACAATTTTGTTTGTCGGTGCATATTCGCATCGTGATCTCTCTTTTTGTCGCGATGTGTGGATCAAAGAAAATTGTAAGAGCATGTGCATTGGAGACTTTAAGAGTTGGTGTCTAAAAGTTATTTTTTGATTAAAATTAAATAAGTTTAATTTTTTAAGACATTTTAGTTATGCATACATATCTAAAGCCCAAAAATAAATCCTATATTAGACACTTTTTATTAGTTTTGGATCTTTAATCTTAAGATTTAATATTAAAATAATGTTATTAGATCTTTTAATGTCTCCAATACACATGCTTTTTTTGAGGTTTTATCTATAACTAGATTAGAAGCGACCAGGAATTTGTTGTTACAATACTTTTTGGGCCCTGATTATATATACCAATTTTATGGTATCAGCCCAATATGGGAAAGAGAGTAACTCAAATTTTTTTCCTGGACATTTCCGGTTTTCATTACAAAATATCCAATCTATGAGACTATGAACACTCTCTTTTAGTCCACGACAATTCTGAAGATTCTTTTTTTTTTGGATAAATGATATTTTAATTCAATTAAAAACTATTAAATAAAAACCGAATTGTTTAGGAGCAGAACACGTTTCCGGACGAATTCTGGATATAAACTAAATTAAAATTTATTTTTGAAAAATAGTCAGCTTATCCAATATATCAGATGAAGAAAAAGAAAGCAGAAGAAGATAAAATGTAGACTTATGTAGTCAAAGGAACGAAAAGGAAAGAGAAGAAAAGGAAGTAATCTTAAAAATGATGATAGTTCCCCATTTGTCTTGGGATAATGTCGCAAAGACATCCTCAACTTTCTTACTTTCTCCTTTACCTTTTTTTTTTCCTTTGTCCTTGCAATATATATATTATTTTCTCATTTTTGTGCCTTGTGAATTACTATCATGGTTTATCATCTGATTCATATATGAATTTTAGTAAGAATGCAAGTCTAATTGAGTAGAGCATAAAATGTTTTATTTTGTTTAAAACTTTCAGATTTATTTCAAAACGAGTTAGCCAAAAATACGAATGAAAAAAATCAGAGTGACGATAGCCACTCTTAGTGCCAAACCACTTTTCATAAGATCACACTTGAGAGAATAATTCCACAAATAGACAAACGCAAAAGCAAAGAGTCTGTGCGTCACGTCTCATTGATTCATCTTTCTTCGAATTTCTTTATTTTCATTGTTATTGTTCTCTGTATTCGAAAATATATATCTATATATTATTGTAGTGTTTAAATACGTGGATATGGTGTTAAAAGGAATATCACAAATCAATCAACCAACTTATAAAATGGAATGAGTGGCTACGTCCACCATCACATGATTTGTAAAACTTTACATATAAATATCATTTCCACGAAAATTTATAATCTGCCAGGAAAGTAATGTCAGGCAAACAATATGCAATACGTGATCATATATGTATGATATCATACTATAAGGAAAAGGAAAAGTTGATTATATCTTATAGACTATGTATAATGTCTATACAGCATAATGCACCAAATCACATATTTTACTTAGTATCCCCATTGTGATTAAAATAATAAGCAAAGAGGCAAGTGGGTAGAAAAGAAGTCGCGGTCATGTGTCTTCTATGGAACTTGAAGAGCCAATCGGTTCTAGTAATATAGTGTAACATTTCTTTATCAGTTGATTCCTTCGCAAAATTTTATACTTCATTTTTCTTTTTTCAGTGTTTAATATAATCAAATACGAACAATATACGAATATGTGAATCTTTTTAGTTGTCATATAACCTGTATATAAATTATACCTAGATGTTTAATATAGTTTCTTTTGTAACTATATATTTCATTATTTCTTTTATGAACAAATTATTATACTTTGCCGTTACACTACAATATAATCTCTCCTCGAGAGTTGACCGCAACAAATCTTCCCGCGACGAATCTTACCACAATGATTGATTCCGCTTCTCGCCACGCGCTTCTACTTCGCGCGCGTGCCGTCAAAATGAGTAATCACCACCGACGGGATTCGCCGCTGACGTGGATAATATATTTTTCACAAAAAAATGAATTATTACTGAATAATTAAAAAGGAACAAAAAACAAAAAAAATTCCAATGTACCTGGTGCGCACATCAGCCAGGTAGTGGAGAGTGGAGACATTACAAATGAGAGAGAAACAAAAAAAGAATAAGCAGAAACAAAATTTATTTTATAGTAATCGAATTAAAAGAAAATATACGGTAAAAAGAAGGAATAACAATTCAATGTAAAAGTTGGTTTTTTGACTCAGCGTAGATCCTGCATTTGCTAATTGCTTCAAGACAACAATCACCGAAGAACCCACCAAAAGGAGAGAAAAGGAAGAAAATTCAGTATTTATTTATTTACATTTTATTAGGATTATAATTTTTTTTTAAAGAACTTTGTCAAAGGTCTCTCTTTTAAGTTGTCGTGTTCTCGCATGATTCTTCTTCCTCTTCTTCTTCAAGATTACAAGACCAGAGAAAGAGATTTTATCATCCCTTCTGTTGTCGGGCCGCTTTGAACTGCGGATTACTGGGTTTTGCGTCCTGTTTCGTCGCTGAAAGTGAAAAAGTTTCGTTGCTTTTGTTTTTTTTTTTTTTTTTTTTTTTAATTCATGGTTTCCGCGGGAAAAGTTCACCTTTTTGAAGCCCTTTTGACGCTAAAGACGAGAAGAAGGTTCGGCTTCGGGTCTCTGTTTTTCATGGATTATGATTTTTTTGTTGGTTGATTTCTGAGCAAATCGTATTTTTATGCTTGAACGATATCTGTTTTTACTCTGTTTCGTTCTCTAACCGATTCACTATTCCTCTAATCGTTCGTTGAAAGTCTGAAGTAAACTCGGTGACTACTTCTCTTTGATTTTTTCTTGATTAGGGTTTTATCGTCGTTAATTGCAATCAGAACTGATTCGGATACGTTTCATGATCGTCTATGTGATATTTGGTTGTATCTCTTCTTCTCCGATCTGCCTTAAAAATCGAATCTTGACTTTTGTGCAAGAAAACAGAATGTTATATCAAATCAGTGAGAGAGTAATGTAATTTTTTCTCCCTTATTGGGAGGTGTTTAAGATGGTCCACCATTAGTGGCTAAAAGAAGAAGACACAGTGAGATCCAATAACTGACATTGACATTAGAGTTTGGTATGTTTTTAGGAAATTGCAATTAGAGGCTTTGAATAGAAATTTCCAATTTATCTTCATCTAATTGACGACCTTTCAAAAACACTAGTAAAGAATAGGCTTTGAGTCCCCATGTTTCGCCTTATCAATGTAGCTTATAGAAGTAGGAGAGGTAGCGTTGACGAATTGGGTGATGGAAAACGACTTAAAGACACAACCTTTCTTTTTTGACTTTTAGCTGACAATCACTTACATAACTCTCACAACTTGTGATCTTGTTGTATGTTTGCAATTCTTTGAGGTTTTGATTGATGAAGCTTGTGTATGTATGTATGCCTATCTCTTGTTTTTGTGCAGTTGAGGAAGCATGAATACAACTTCCACACATTTTTTTCCGCCGAGAAGGTTTGAAATCTACGAGCCTCTCAACCAAATCGGTATGTGGGAAGAAAGCTTCAAGAACAAGGGAGGCATGTATACGCCTAACTCTATCATAATCCCGGCAAACGAAAAACCAGACAGCTTGGTACTTGCAAATCTGTTGTTATTTTGTCTCATAGATAAATTCTCAAATTTGAAATTCAGAAACTAACGGTTGCTTTTCATCTTTGTTCAGTCAGAGGATACTTCTCATGGAACAGAAGGAACTCCCCACAAGTTTGACCAAGAGGCGGCTTCCACATCTAGACATCCTGATAAGGTCAAGTTATAACAGCTCATTTGGTTTATCTTAGTTCTTTGGAGATTTTGTCAATCTGAAATCTTTCTCGTATCTTCACAGATACAGAGGCGGCTTGCACAGAACCGCGAGGCAGCTAGGAAAAGCCGTTTGCGCAAGAAAGTACGAGACTTTTATGTTCCGTGCAACTCGTGAAAATAGTCATGTGTTTGTTTTGTTGTACTGAGTTTTAGAACCTTGTTTTGCAGGCTTATGTTCAGCAGCTAGAGACAAGCCGGTTGAAGTTAATTCATTTAGAGCAAGAACTCGATCGTGCTAGACAACAGGTTTGCAAAATAATCTTGTCTTTTTTCCCCCCCCCCCTAAAGTAGTATCTTGTCGATCTAATGGTTACATGATCATAATGTTGCAGGGTTTCTATGTGGGGAACGGAGTAGATAGTAATGCTCTTGGTTTCTCAGATAACATGAGCTCAGGTTTGAATCTTTCACCTTTTTGGAAATTTCCTAATCATCTCTCTCAAAAGCAATTTTCGAGAGAGATTTCATCGGTTTTCTTTTATCTTGTGTTAGGGATTGTCGCATTTGAGATGGAATATGGACATTGGGTGGAAGAGCAGAACAGGCAAATGTGCAAACTAAGAACGGTTTTACACGGACAAGTTAGTGATGTAGAGCTCCGTTTACTAGTTGACAATGCCATGAAACATTACTTTCAGCTCTTCCGAATGAAGTCAGCCGCCGCAAAAATCGATGTCTTTTACATCATGTCCGGAATGTGGAAAACTTCAGCAGAGCGGTTTTTCTTGTGGATAGGCGGATTTAGACCCTCTGAGCTTCTCAAGGTAATTAGTAAAAACCCTGTCTTTAAATCCATTAAAGAACTTGTGGTTTTCTTACAATGCGTTTAGATATGGGTTTTTTTTTTTTTTTTTTTTATTGGTTAGGTTCTATTACCGCATTTTGATCCTTTGACGGATCAACAACTATTGGATGTATGTAATCTGAAGCAATCATGTCAACAAGCGGAAGATGCGGTATCTCAAGGTATGGAGAAATTGCAGCATACATTAGCAGAGAGTGTAGCCGCCGGGAAACTCGGTGAAGGAAGTTATATTCCTCAAATAACTTGTGCTCTGGAGAGATTGGAGGCTTTGGTCAGCTTTGTAAATCAGGTAAAAAACAGAAAAAAAAAAAAGATTTAACAAAAAAAGTAATGAGAGATTATTATTAGGACCAGAGGTGGTTTCTTGAGTTGTGTTTCTTTAAACTGTTTTGTTGTAGGCTGATCATCTGAGACATGAGACATTGCAACAGATGCATCGGATCTTAACCACGAGACAAGCGGCTAGGGGATTGTTAGCGTTAGGTGAGTATTTCCAACGGCTTAGGGCCTTAAGCTCGAGTTGGGCGACTCGGCAACGTGAACCAACGTAATCAAGGAGATTAAATTTCAAGAAAGGTTTGAGACTGTTAATAAGAATCAAGAATGGAGATTGATGGTGAGTGGGTTTTGGGCAAGAACTTAAGCTGCTGTTCGATGATGGTATGATTCTTGTCTTGCGGCTAAAGGAAAATGTTTGAGGAAAGTTGTAGATATAATCAGCAACGTAAAGCTTGTGTAGCTTTAGAAACCAATTTTTCGATGATTGTTTCTCTTCTTTTTTTTTTGGTTTTTTGCATGTAATGTTATAGATTGTATATGTATGATTTGCTTGTGGTATAATGTATATACAGTATATGATTACAACAATGTGATGATTTATAATAATTACGTAACCATAGAAAAAAAACAATTAAAAACACATGGAAATGCTTATTTTAATTTATTTATTTTGCGTAACATCAAATCCTTGAATGTAATATACAATTCCGTATAAAATTTTTTAAATAACTAAATAAGATGAAAGAAAATGTTTTATAAAATCAATAACCAAACTCAAATCTTTCTGTCAGAGAATCAATGGGATTAGTTTTTCTTCTACCTTTACAAGGAAGGGAAAAATAATCAACAAAATATAAATGTAAGAACACCTGAGGATCTGAATCATCATCTGGTCAACTACTAGAGAAACATAAAACCAGGAAGAAGAAAAAATGGGATGATGGATGAAGAGAAATCCATGGAGATATACAGAAAAAAGAATGAAGAAAAAAAAACAAATCTCAAGCAGAAATTGAGCTAAGATGATCAAGAACTTGTCTGATGTTAGGCCTTTCATTTACAGAGGTAATGCACCTGATCGCAACAGCAAGTGCATCCTCCATTGCCTTTGAGAATTCTTCCCCGCCTGCAATGTCTCTGTCTATGCAATCCATTCTCCTACCTTCTTGATCACACAACCGCACCCAATCTGTCAGATCAACGGCTCCTGATTGACCCGAGATTATGTCACCCGCGCTCCTTCTAGTCAAAAGCTCCATGAGAATCACACCAAACGCATAGACGTCGGATTTAAGCGTTGGGACGGGTTTGGAAGCTGAGGCAAGCTCAGGAGCAGAGTAACCGAGTGCACTCATGTTTAGTATCTGTTCCGCTACACCAGATTGACTCATCAGACGGTGAATACAGTAATCGGTTATTCGCACAGTATTGTCCGGACTTGTGAGGATTATGTTTGTTGGTTTCAAGTTCCCATGTGGCATTGCTCTATCATGAAGGTAGAGAAGACATCGCGCCACTTCAACCGCAACTTTTAGTCTTTGGGTGAAAGACATTGGAGAATACCTCCGAGGAGTAGTCTCTGCAGAGAAAAGGCGATTACTTTTTAAGCTCAAACAAGATTTTACAGAAAGGCGTAAATAGGAGTAAAAGAGACTAATCAAAAGAGCTTCTAACCGTATAGATGCATGGCCAAGCTTTCTCCTCCCATGTAATCAGAAAGGAGAAGCCTTTCTTGTTCCCTGGGACCCCAATAGTATGCTCGCAACGGGACAATGTTTGGATGTTTCAAAGAGCCGATTTTTTTAGCCTCCTTCGCAAAATCTTTCTTATGCCTCACGAGTCCAACTCTCAACCATTTCACGGTTAACATATGTCCGTTATCCAGTGTTGCTTTGTATAGTGTGCCATGGCTGCTTCTACCTAAAACTTCTGCAGGAGCTCGGGATAACTCTTCTGCTGTGAGTTTTAGTGAGACGTCTAAAAAGAAGAGTTCTCCAGCCAATCGATCGGGTGATTAAACATCCAACATCACAGGCTGGTCGCTAAAACGGGGTGAGGAGGATAATGGGGAGCCTCCCGAAGAAGACTTCCGTCCAGATGTTGCAGGATAATCATCAAGGAGGTTAGGGTTAGCAGTGGCTGAAGTAGCGGGTAATCCCTGCTCAGATATTTCAGGTTCAGATCCGGGTATCCCGGACAACGACCTTGAATTTGCTGTGAGCAAGTGATCGTTTGAGAAGCTCAAAGATGATGACTGGTTTTCAACATTTGCGCTGAAGTTGAGAAAGGAGGGACGAGAAGAGCGTCCAGGCTTGGCGTCTCTAATCGTGGCTTGGTCGGTAAACCCACTCCTCCCATGAAAGTCCTTGAGCTGTGTTCGATGATAGGCAAACAAGACAAAAAGAATCATAAGAGCAGCTCCAACTGAAGCAACAATAATTGCTATTCTTATGCTAAGCTTCGAATGATGGTCTTTCCCATGTAAAGCCAGTTGACGAGTAGAACCCACTGGAACCCCACCAGGGAGATTTAGCTTGGAATTGCCAGGATAAAATGATGAGTGCGGGTAGCTTCTCAGGTCTTCTGGAATTATCCCTGAAAGGTCGTTGAAGGACACATTAAATCTCACCATCCGGGAAGGAAGCTTGTCGGGAATTTGACCCTTAAAGGTATTGTTTGACAAGTCAAGGTACTCAAGGCCACTAAGCTTGTTGAGGTCGCTTGGAAGCTCCCCAGACAGTTTATTATTGGCAAGATTCAACACTTTAATCCTTTCCATTGTACCTATATCCTGGGGCAACATACCCGTCAAAGAATTGGTTGAGAGATCAAGCAGCTCCATCTGAGGAAAAGACGTTAGAGCCAAAAGTTCACTTGCACGTGAACCTCGGAAAGGAATTGGCCCCTCCAAGTCATTCATAGAAAGATTCAGACTTCTCAAGCTTGCAAAAGTGAAGAAACTTTCTGGAATGGAGCCGCTGAGTTTGTTTGAGCTGAGATCGATCACAGAGAATTGGGAAGCCCCTGCATCATCCCACAGAGAAGGCAAGCTACCAGCGATGGAGTTGTTTCTGATGCTCAACACACTTAATCTTGAAAATGCAGAAGTGAAGTTTGGCAAGCTTCCCGACAAGCTGTTTGAGCTCAGATCAAGAAACTCTGGAGTAGCTTCCCACTTTCGAACAACAGACACGTCCCCAGAGAAAGTATTCCCACTCAGATCTATCACTAAGCAACTTTTCAAACTCGATGGAAGATCCCCAGACAGGCCGTTAGAAGAAAGATTCAACAAAGTTAAAGTTGTTGAATTGATTTCACTGATTGATCCTGCACTTGAATTAAAAAAAAAAAACTCCTTTAATTTACATATAGCACAAAACATTACACAGCAGGCTAAGACAATATGACACAAATGTCTAGTCAAGGCCAGGAAACCAGTCAAATCAATGCTCAAGGAATAGTTCTAAATTTCTAAATTCCCTAAAGTGGCAAAAGCAAAATTCAGCAATTTTGGCAAATCTTGCTCAGGAACAAAAAAAATGGTAGAAAAAAAACAAGGTTTAAATTCCAATTCACCTGTAAACCCATTTCGACTGAGATCTAGCTCTTGCAGTGGAATCGAACTCTGTAACAACTCTTCGGGCACTATACCGAATAATTGGTTACGCGCAAGCTTCAAGATCTTCAAATTCGGCTGTGATCCAAAACGCGGTAACTCTCCATTGACGAGGTTGTTTTCTAGGTCCAGAATCTCGAGATTCTTGAACAAACCCAAGGAGTCCTCGTTGAAAAACCCGCCGTTTAACGCGTTGTGGCTCAAATTCAAGTGACGGAGAGTGTTGGAAATGCTCGAAATGTTGTCCATTGATAAAGAAAGGCCGCCATGGAAGCGGTTGCAGCTCAAGTCAACGAACTCCACGTTCTTCAGCTCAGTGAAAATCTCTCCTACATCTCCCCGGAACTCATTTCCGTGCAAATCCAGAGATCTTAGCTGCTGAAGGTTCCGGAACCCGCTCGGGAAACCGCCTTGGAACTTGTTTGCAGACAAATTGAGGTAATTCAAACCCCACAGATCCGAGATCCGACCCGGAATGGGTCCGTAGAACCCGTTGTCTGACAGATCTAAGTGCTGGAGCGACGAGATTCCTCCCAGCAGAGGCACGACCCGACCCGAGAAGTTGTTTCCGGATAGAGTGAGGTTGCGGAGAGAGGTGAGACCAGTGAGCGTGCTGAATTTGAGTTCGCCGGAGAGACCAAGGCGGTCGAGATTAATGGCGACGATTGAGCCGGTTTCGGCGTCGCAGGAGACACCGGGCCAGCCATCGGGGCATGTAGTGGGATCAGTGAGGCTGCTTGTAGCGGACCATGAGATGCGTTGGTTTGAGCTCTCGTCACGGATCCCTTTCCGGAACTCGAGTAGAGATCGGAGCTCCGACTGGGGTACGGCGTTGGCACCGAGGAGTAGAGAGGTGAAGCAGAGAGCGAGAGTGAGAAAAGGACTCATTTAGCCCCGAAGAATCTCCCCACAAGAAAAATGCAAAATGGAGGAAAAAAAACCCTAAGGATTCATATCCGAGAGAGAGAGAGACAGGAAGACGGAGATTTAGGGATAATACTCGAAACCCTAGAATCTGGAAATTGAAAGAGGGAGAAAGAGAGAGAGAGAGAGAGTGTGTGTCTTTGTGTTTGTGTGAGAGAGAGTGTTTGAGGTTTTCCAGAAAATCGAATTCTTATATTATTTTAATTTTCTTTTCTTAATTAGTTCTTTATGGTACGTTTTCTCACCAACGCAATTATAGAAAGAAAGAAAAAAAATACGTTTAATTACTGATTAATTAGTCTTCACGTACTACACGCCTTTTATTTCTCCGGTTTAAATTTCAATTCTATTTTCACTATTTAAATTTTCAATTAGATTGCATGTTCAAATCGACGTCTACTCTTTTAATAATTCCATGGGTATTAGTATTACCTAGTTTTGTTTGACCTGATTACCAAATTTGTTAGACATGACATTAAATTGGTTACACTAATTGCGTCAAAGTCGTTATCAATTATCACTATGTATAATCTTTGTTAGGACACGAAGTTTACGAAACATACTCTACTGCATATATTTGATTAGTATATAACGTATTTAGTGAGGCGAGAGAGTCGAGTAGATTTATGATTCAAAAATACCGTGTAAAAGTAAAAGTATACCAAAAAGATGTTTGTTAAAAGATCTTCGAATAATTATTATTAATTACTAGTATAAGAGAAAGAAGAAGAAAAAAAAAAAGTGAAAAGAGTGGGGAAGGAGAAAAAACCCGTTAAATATAGCGGCAAAAGAAGAAGAAGAGGTGGAGGAGTTTGCAGATAAGTGAAAAACAGACTGGAAAAGACAATCGCATGTCTTTGAGTCGATCTGTCTTTTTTTTTTCTTTATTAAGAAAATTCGCACCAACCTTCTTCACATGCAATCCATACGTGACGGAGTGTGTAACGCCGTACACTCTTAACCCTTAAAATGTTTAAAACGGGACGGGGAGAGAAGAACGTAATACGACTCTTATGGACCGACTTGTCGAATTTTATCTACTTTAAATAACAACAAATTATAGTTTAACAAATCAATTTCATAATATTGCTTTTTCCCTAACCCCATACAGCATCGAATCATTTAGCCGTATAATTAAGTACCAGAACCCTAATTAAAATGCATTTAGATTTTTTTTTTTACGTTTTGACTAAAACACTTTTTACATAGCATCCAACCCGACTGAATCAATGTATTTTACAAACTAAAAGCAATTTCATTATTGTTATCTTAAAGTTAATAAAAATCCATGGTTATCTGGCAATTAACAACCGCTGTAAAAAAAAAAAGTCTGGCAATTAACAACCTACGTTATACTCCATCTGTTCCTAAAAGAAGGTATTTCTGAGTTTTTCACACATATTAAGAAAATTTTACAAAAGACTTTTCTAACCTTGTTTTTATTAATTATTACTTAAGTTATTCTTTAAATATTTAATGTTATAAGGGCAAATTTATTTTAAATAGACAATAACTACACCTAGAAAATTGAAAACTTCTTTCTTTTTGAAACAAATTTTTTTTCTAAAACTATCTTCTTTTAGGAACAGATGGAGTATAATGCTCGGATGGAAAATAATATTTTTGAAAATTTATGGCACTGTTTAACTGATATATATTTTGGAATATATATATATATCTAACTTGTCGCGAATTTTATTGATATGCAAAATATAAACAACATAAATCTGGAGGGGTCAATTGATTTGGTCCTTTTTAGAATGTCATTTTCTCTAATCATAAAATGAAAGATGCCAAATTTATTCTACTTTGTCTAGATATATTTATATGTCCATCTCTCTTTCTATATTATATATATTCTGGGTCCACCAAAATAATACCATTTTGTTATTGTCGAAACTTGACAACTAGCTGGAAAATCATTATGATACATACTCTCTGCTTTTCTAAGCATTATATTAATCTTCTAGAATGCCATTGTTTCCGCAGATTACAGCAGCCCAATGTTATTCCCTTTCTTCAAGGGTCTTTAATGGGCCATTATATTTAGAACCACCTACAGGCCTATGGGCCGAAACTACTAAACACTTGAAAACAGAGATGATTGATATGATGAGTTAGTTATATGATGGACTCATTCAAGATCGGTTTGCTTGTGGGTGTAAACGACACAGTCTTCTAATGGTTGTGAGATGCACGTGAGGATGTAGCCCTTTTCAATCTGGTCTTCTTCAAGAAAAGAACCTTGTGACTGATCCACTTTTCCCGACACTATCTTCCCACAACATGTCCCACAAGCCCCTGACCTACACGAGTATGGTAGTTCCAGTCCCGCCTTCTCCGCCGATTCAAGTATGCAACTATCTTCGTTTACTTCGATCTCGTGCTCCTCGCCTCCCGGACTGATCAGTTTCACTCTACGAGACGCCGTTGCACACACCTTCACACAATTGCCTCTCGAAGACGACGAAGACAACACATAACTATTCTTCAGTCTGGTCCTAATCTGAGCACGTGATGGTGATATTAGAGGGATTTTGATGATGCAAGAGAGTGTTTGATCCATCAATTATGCTTTGGCTTTGGTCGAATTTGTGTAGGAACAACGAATCAAAACAAACTTATATATATATCGTTACAGCTCATGCATCAGCGCGAAGACCGTACCTGTAACACGTGCATAGAGAGGTGCTACGTGTCGTTATAGATTCACAAACCTCCGAAACCAACGTGGTGTTCCGATTTACTTATAAGTTATAACCCGAATGGGTTCAAAATAGTTCAAATAATAGTAATGGGGTTCGTTTGTTAGTTTAATTATAAACGGAGGACTTAGCATTGAATTTTGTTTTAAAATAGTGACATCCATTGCTATAGACTTGAAAGCTTAACGATGGGTACTGAGTCTGACGAATAGAACGAGACCATCACCATTCCATCACTATGGTTCTCACTTCGAGATTGCAATGGCCCAAACCTGCAATCTTCTGGAATCCGATTTTCCGTCTAGGATTCTCCGATAAAAGTCTTTCGATTCGCCGCCGGTACACTCTCCGGCTAGCTTCGCCGGCTTTACGATTCGCGAAGGTTTCGGACTCAATCGCGTCTTCTTCTCCCTCTCCATCCCCTCCACTGTACTCGAACCCGCAGGAATATTCAGAGCCATCGGTCTCTTCTCGACTGACGTCGTCCGTGGGACAGCCTCCTCTCCAACTCTCCCAGTGGGCACTCACGCAGAAGCACTTCCTCTTGCTCAATGTCGTCGCTTGCGTAGTAAGTCTCTGTGTCCATCTTCGAGATCCTCGCCTTAATTCCAGCCTCCACACCTGGTTTCGCTCTTGGATTTAGGTTTTCCGGCAATGCCGAATCTCTCTCCTCTAGGTCAAACAATTTTTCTGCTTCTTTTGAATTCAATTTTAGCTTAGCCATAAGAATCTCTCTCAACCATGGGATCGTGATATCTTTCGATTCTAATTGCTCAATGAAGATCTGGATTTTTGCACTTTGTAACAACCATTATTTAGTTTCTCTCTTATACACTTGCAGACAGCAATTTCAGCATCATGGCTATTCTTGGCTGCAATCCCTACTCTTCTGGTTTGTTCTCGAACGCTTCGTTTTCTTCTATAGATTTTACAGATTTTGGGGTTGATTATTTCTACGTATATTGTGTACTTTGACATGTTGAAAAAGGCTTTTAAGAAAGCAGCCGAGTCTCTTGAAAAGCTTTTGGATGTAACCAGAGAAGAGTTACCAGATACAATGGCTGCTGTTCGCTTATCGGGGATGGAGATCAGTGACTTAACAATGGAGCTCAGTGATTTAGGGTTTGTTCTGTTTCTGCTCACATCCATCATGATCACCAATTCTTCATTTCGTTTGTAACTCTTCAATATTGTGTTCTTTTTTTGTTTGCAGCCAAGGCATCACTCAAGGTGTTAAAAGCTCAACACGGGCTATTCGCGTCGCTGAAGATAGACTAAGACGGTTAACAAACATGAATCCAGGTTTTGCCAATCACTTCCAAAGTCTTGTTCCAGTTGTCGACTTCACGGTTAACTCCGTTTTTACTTCATCAGTAGCTTCAATGCAGGAGGTGATGCATCAAACCAAGACAAATGAAACGGAACCCGTGGTTGCTAGAAAAGCAAGGGACTTAAAGGAAGGGATCGTTAAGGGACGTTCCTTATGGCAATTGTTCTTCACAATCACTCGGTTCTCTAAAATTGCCACAAGTTATCTTGCAGAGCGAGCTAAGCAGTAGAAGGTGAGCAATTACATCCCCCATATCTTCCTGATTTCTCTCGCCCATATCCAAGTCAAGCTCAAGTCTTTACTAGCTCAAGAACAGTCTTAGTTTGATTGATATGAAACTATGTAGACGATCTTGATTCTTGAGATGCAAAGCAAGTTTCTTTTAGAGTAACTACTAAACAAGATTATCCAATTTTACATCAAAACAAAGTTAAGACTCTAGCTACATGTCGTAGTTGTTAACTCCACCTCGTTTCCCTGAGCTAACCGGCGGTTTCTTCGTCCGTTTACTCGCCATGTTGAGACTCCTCGTTGAAGTTTCAACAGATGAAGCTTCTTCTTCCTCCTCCTGCCACACAAAACCAGAAGCTAAGCAGAAAAGAAAACACTCATTTAGGTAACAAAAGAGAGATAGAGAACCATCAGTTTTACATTTCTTGCTTTAGCTTTCACCGTGTATGAAGAGGAAGAAGAACGTCTGAATCTCAGACACTCGAGGAAAGCCTTGACAGTTTGACTGATGAGATTGCAACCGTGTCTTTTGTTATCCCTCTCTTGCTGCATCTTCTCTGTCTTCTAAAATTTCTCTCTGTGTGACTTTCTAATCAAATTTTCTTTTCTACTAGAAGACCAAAAGATCAATCATCCTTTTCAGTGCGTGTTTATAAAAGCAGCAAAGATAAGACCGGACTTAATTATTATGCTCTTCTTTTCTATATAGTGGCCATCTCTGTCTTTGTAGAAGCTGCTAGAAAGAAAACCAAAAAAATTGATAGGTTCGATGAGCAATCTAGTGAGATTGGTTGATGACTTAATTGGTTCGATTGAAAAAACCTCAAGTCCGGTTAACTTGGTCCCTAAACAAACTTTTCTTTTTCTTAAGTACGAAACATCGATTTGTACGTACTTTTCCC
Source organism: Alliaria petiolata (assembly GCA_020283515.1). NCBI lineage: Eukaryota > Viridiplantae > Streptophyta > Magnoliopsida > Brassicales > Brassicaceae > Alliaria > Alliaria petiolata. The sequence goes on along the minus strand of JAHZTW010000001.1, from coordinate 163,889,243 downwards.
AAATAATTCAAAGAGAAATGAGAAATCTCTTGTTTTAGTTTTTATGACATTCCAACGACTCCAACCTTATCATTGACGTTCTTTTGTGTATATGGAGAGCGAGACCACCACCACGTGACAACAGAATATACATGCAATTCAAATACATCACCAAAAACAATAGAATGGTAGATTGAAATTCATCTATTGAATATTGTTTTTTTTTTTTGCGTTCTTCATCTATTGAATTAATCGTTCCATAATTCATGTATTAGGTTTTACTTTTTCATAAAACAATATGATCTTTTTATTTTCTTACAATTTTTTTTTTTGTGATGAACATATTTTCTTACAACTTTCTCACCAAATACCACATTGTCTCTTATTATTTAAGAAAGAAAGAAAAAAGGGTCTCATATTCTTACACTAATCAGAAGAAAATGTAAGCAATAATTTCTCCGTAAATTATTACACTTGATTAAATAAAACTAGGAAGGTCTCTTGTTGATACCTCCCGGCTTGCCGGAACTGGCTCTGGACTTCTTCAGTAGTTTTGGTTTCGCCGGAAGTCCCCTCGACGACACTTCCACAACCTCAACTTCTTCCTCTTCCTCCTCCTCCTCTTTCTGTTGTGAGAACATTGATTATTTAATTTTAGTTAGATTTTCTCACATCTCTGTTTTATGTAAAACTAAGTAAATGGGGGTGATGTGTCAGCAGCACTAGGGTTGAAGATAAGTTTTCTTTATGAGGTGTCAACATCTTATTAAATTATAATATTATATATTAATTAATTTTTATATTTCTTCTTTTTCTAGACCACCAAAAACTCATTTAGATCTTTACACATTTTTATTCTAATATGAAAGTGTGCATATCGATCAACATGTCACATTAGACAAAGTAGTAGCTCTAACAAATAAGCTACTATAATTTAAATAATAATGAAAATTACAAGTAGAAAAAAATCATTGTTTCGATTCAAAGTTGTGTTAATTAAGCATGATAATTTGGTATGCATACGATATAAGAAATTTAAATATAAATTCAATTAGAAAAGAAAAATTGTAGGCGAGTAAAAACAATTAGAATTGTCCATTTCTTAAAATATAAATCAAGCACATTACGGTTATTACAAATTAGAAAAACTGTTACGGAAACCTTAGTACAACATAACCATTAATGTCCACGGAGAAAAACTTATTGGAATAAACCATATAAATATCATCATTTCGGGGAAATCAAATAATTGTAGTAGCAACCTCATGTTCAAAGAAACGAGATCTAATCACACGAACTTCACATATATCTGAAACATTAAATTATTAATGATCGTTGATTAGAGAAAGTACTTACCTGAATATTATGATGAGAAGGAGATCGGAGACCGAAGAGCTTGAGTAAGAGAGATCGGAGAGTTTGGTGAATGAGCTTAAAAGGGATCCAAAGATAATAAAAAATTCCTCCTTCTTCTTCTTTTCTTCCTTCTCTCTCCATCTTCTCTTTGATTGGGCTAAGTGAGAGAATGTGTGTGACTTGATGAGTTCCCTTTTAAATGGTATATATATAGAGAGAGGCTCATCAGTCTGTGAAAATTTTTAAATAAAAAGTAGACTCTTCACATTAATTATTATAAAATGGTAATTAAATATATTAACCTAATCTAGTCTGATAATAACAGCTCATTTGGCGCGTCTTTTCGTAGCGTTTCATGTTCGTATATTATAAGTTGTTTATTTATATATATTGAAAAGTATTTGCCTCGTAATCCAATGCTATAAACTCATGTGGCCTATTTAAAAAAAAAATATTGGATAAAATATGTTTCTTATCATCTTCTAAAAAACTTCCCATTTTTTGCTGCTTTTTTAAAGTATTACGTACATTTTTTGGATATATCGTCTTTATCCTACAGTGGAAATTGAAGTGGAGTTTTGGGTTTCATATGGTTAAGATGCCGAGTTTAATGGCAAACTGCTATAAGCCCTTGGCGTTTACTTTTCATGTTCGATCGATGATTTGAAGTAATTTTCTATATTATCTTTTCTTATTAAAAATAGGTATATTCCAGTTTGTTTTCAACAAGTTCAGACTTATACTTCAAAACGAATGCGTGTCTTTCTTAACAAAAAGAATATATATATTTTTTTTTTTGTAAGACCAGGTTCAACGCCTAAATTTTTAAAAAGATATCTTAAGTATAAAAATATTAATATAATATAAAACCATAAATAAATTATAAATATATAAAAAAGAAAACTAGTTAAATAAAGACACATGTTTTTTACTTTTCCAAATAGTGTAAGAAACAGTTCTTAAACAAGAGCAAGAAGGATCGATTCTTCCTACTTTTTTTTATTTTCCATTTTCTTAATATTTTTTTATATTAGATCTCAGTTAAAAACTTAGCGTTGCACATGCTCTAAGTTTTTGGGCCTCATTCAGTTCACCCTCTGGTCCAGATTAGAAGTCAAGATGGACTAAGAGTTGGGCCAAATATCTTCTAAGCCCAATAACAAAGAAAGAGTAAATCGTGAACAAAGTCGGCTACGTGTGTTACTTAAGATGTCGAGTGCAAGACATAAGACCTAACACAAGAAGGCAGAGAAGCGCCGTGAATCAAAGAAGTGTAGTACAAGCAAGAGAAACAGAGAGGGAGAGAGCAATTGAGAGAGAAGAGAGTAAAGAGAATCCAAGAGAGCAACCGAGAGAAGTTCGAGTCTTCTTTGTCGTGTGTTGTGAGATTCTAAGTCTTCTTCTTCTTTTTGCTCTAATCTGTGTCTTGTACCTGTATACAAAGAAAGCGCCAGTTAGTGCGTTTGTATAATCCTTTGATTTATAGTGGAAGTTGTGGGAGACGGTTCCCACCCGAGACGTACCGGTTAGAGGCCGGGAACTCGGTGATCAAACTCTTGTGTTCTTTCTAGTTTTTCCCAAGTATCGACAAGTTCATATCTAAGCACTAAAGCAAGTTAAAAACCCTAACAATTTTGACTCCATCTGCAAAGTTTATAATCAGCATTCGCAACGAGACTAGGAAATTTGGTCGTTGTCAATTTCAGACAGCTTCTGAATCATATGTCAAACTACCAGATAGATTGGTTTTATTATAATCATCAATAAACAAAGAAATATATATAAAACTTGAATGTTGGTAAAACAGACAAGGAGTAGTATAATCTTGATCGTTCAAGTAAATACTACTAAATTATTGTCCTTTTCATATTCAACTGCTCATTTGTAAAATCTTAAAAGTCAATTCATTCACTTTATTTTTTCCTTACATTTCGGCCAAGATCCGACTTCACAATTTTAAATCGCCATAAGTTTCAAACCTTTATTCTTATACAACTTTTATATATCATAGAATTTACGTTATCTTTTGTTATATTACAAAAGAAATGACTCAAAAACTTACAAACAAACAAGAATCATATAATACACACAAAACAAAATGATATTTATAACAATATACATTAAGCATGAGAAGTAAATTAAGGACTTACTCCACACATTATTAACTTGAATTGTTCAAGTTGACTTTTGTTGAAACGAAGACACGTGGAAGAGAAAACTTAGGACGGCTTCTTGTTGATACGTCCAGGCTTCCCGGAACTCGTATTCTGCTTATTATGTCTCTCTGAAACATTCCTCGACGACACTTGCACAACCTCCGTCTCTTCCTCTTCTTGTGATATCTTCATCACCATCATTATCATTAGAAATTTTGTATTGAAAAGTGATATGTGACACAATTAAGTACATTAAAACATGAATTAATTCAATAAAACATACTATTATAAATGAAAATTACACGTTAAGTGAGACACATATATTCAAATTAATGTTATGAATTACGCCTTACATCTTTTTATTATCAACTGTTTTTGAGATATAACTCGTAACCTTTTCATAACAGACAATATTATACGTTATTAATTGATTGTATAGAAATCACTCACCGGAAAATTATCAGAAGGAGATCTTAAACCGAGAAACTTAACGAATAGAGATTGCAGAATTTCATGTATGAAATTAAAAGGGATGCAGAGATAAGAAGAAACTCCATCTTCTCTTCTTCCTTCTCTCTCCATCTCTTAGATCTTCTTTCTTCTGATTATGCTTAGAAGAGACTATCGGGTCATTAATAGAGTTCAACTCACTCATCATTTCTTCTTGGTCAACTTTCAGCCTTTACGTTGATTATTTTTAAAATATGCTAATCAAACAAATTCATCTAATTTATTAATCGTAACAGCTCATAGGTCGCATCTATTCATATCATTGCATGTTTCTTGTTTATGATTCACTGGTTTGCTTATATACTTGAGTAAATATACTGAAATTGTCTCGTATACGAATGCTATATATTCGTATGTTCCGATTAGCGATTTACATTGAGTACGATTATCTTTTACATGCGATGCAGATATAAAGGAACCATAAAAGTTATATATTCGTACATTTTATATATCGTAGTCGATCAAAATACATGAATTAATAGGAGTATACAGTGGTTTATTCAGTCTCCATATAATTTTTGGCTTCATCAGTGTTAAAAACGTTTAAAAGATAAAAAAAAAATTGATTAATTTTGGCTTCAATTGGAAGCATCAAATGATTTTGCAGTTTAGTAGGTCATCATTTGAACATGATCGGTTAAATAAAAAAAAAAGCATATTGCAAACGGATGTGTATTTAATGAATATAATAGGTCTAATTTATGACTTTATGTATCAACGACTATTATTGAAAGTTTTAATCACAGCTAACAACAATTTACCCACGATCGAACGTTGACTATTGAACGAAATAATTAGGTATATACGTTTATTGTGTAACATACAATAATATGATACCACACAATGTTTATGATTGGAATTCAAATGAGTGCAAGTGTAGCTAGCGTTTAGTGGGGGATTAACAAAAAGATCAAATCCTTAATTAGTTACGGAGGCCTGGCTTTCCAGAGCTAGCCGACTCTCTCGCCTTTTCCTTTGATCTGACTATTACGCCCCTTGTTGACACAACGTCGTTTGTAGCCTCCTCCTGAATTTGTAAACCTTGTTGTTAAAAGCTCATCATCATCTAATATTTTATTATTTCTCAAATGGTAACGTCCACGGTCCAAATTGGTCAAATCGGAGCGTGACCAATTATAATTGAAACGAAACCAACCATGATGGTTTTGCTAACGAATGCTTACCGAAGAAGTTGAAGGACAAGGAGTAATATGAAGACCAATACACTTTAGGAAGGTCTTGAGGGCTTCGTTAAAGAATTGGAAAGGGATCCAAACATGAGAGCTTTCTTCTTCGTTTCGTCTCTCTTCCTCCATATTGAAATCCAAGACACTCTCTAATTAATTTTTCTTTCTTCTCTCGGATTACGTACGTATAAACATATGTTTTGAGTAGCGATGCGATGCTTTTGCCTCAATACGAATGTCCATTTTATAACATTGGCACAACAAATTCCATGTGTACATCTAAAACTCGATCGCGGGTATATTAGTTGTCGGTCGGTCCATTTTTATATTGCTATAAGCATTTAAATTATTCTTCATTTTCTCAAATTTTCAAACCTTTTCAATGCATTATTGGTGTGACTTTCTTGAGTTTTCAATTCAGTCATGTACACATAGATTGATATATTGAATTTAGCACAAGTAAAGCATGTGAGATGACTTTTACTATAATAATTTAAAATTTTTTGGGGACAAACGTTACAAAAAAGTGAATAGTGTGCACGCACCAGTCATATAAAGTGTAACAAACGCTATTCATTATTCTTCAATGGTATTTTTCTTATATGTTACAAGTTTAATTTCTCGATCCTTAAAAAGTGGATATGATTTTTATTTTTTTTAGTCTCTCCTCATAAAAAGAAAATCGGTCCCATTACCAACAAAGACAAAGTTCCCAACACAAGAGACTACGACTAAACAGTACCGCGTCTTGGTGAGGTTTCTGATTCACACTCATTGTCATTGGTGTCTTGATGGATAGACAGGTCCGATAATTTCTTAAGAGAAAAAAACAAAAAAATCTACTTGAGGATGTTCGGCCTAGTCTAGACAATTAAATTTTGGCCCATAATTAAGGGCTTAGATACGGTTTTGAAAATTGAAATAGAGCCCAGACTTCTTATTGTTAAACCAAAAAAAGAAAATATATGTTGACAGTGGGATTTGAACCCACGCCCTTTCGGACCAGAACCTTAATCTGGCGCCTTAGACCAACTCGGCCATATCAACTTTTTGTTCTCTCTACAAATTCTAAATATATAAACGTATGATAGGGAACATGAACATTAAATAAAAAAAAGGAAAAGGATAAACCATAAATAAAAGGATGGGTCAATGTCACCTGAGGAATTGTCGACTGCCCCCAGCCACTAACTTTAAAGCAGTGATAGGTCAGTGTCTGAAAATGAATAGTGAAGAGACAAAGACACGAGCCAGTTTCAGAGATACGACTACATGCACAGGTCTCGGTGTCTTTTAATTTTATACATCTAGATCATCCGTATCAGCGACGAAACCTATGACTTCTCCACCTCCATATTACTTCTCTGTTTTCTCCCCTCTGTTTTTTTTTTCTTTCTTTTATTATAATAAACTCCTAACTTTTGATTGACCCAAAAAAAAAAAACTCATAATTGTAATTTCCAAAACAAAACAAAAAAAGTTATATATTTGAGGACTTGTATCGTGTCAATAAACTTAAGATTCTAAATGGCGGCGATCTTTAAAATATATTCTAAAAATCTTTTATTTTATTTTTGAACCTTAAATCTAAAAATCTTAACTTTAAGCTATCTCGTTTACCTACGTATTTGGTTCAGCGGATTCTTATATATACCATATATATTAAGGCCTTGAATGGTGAAGCGGTGCGGTACGGTATTTATGCGGTTTTCGGTTGATCCGCTTTCACGCTACCATTCAGCAAAAGTCACGTACATAAAATGCGGTGCGTATTGTTTCATTTAAAAATAAAAAAATAATTAGAAAAATGAATTTGGACCGCAACAGTGTACATGCATGAATAAAAAACAAAATCCGCTTTTGATTATTGGTACACTACTTTTTAGGTGTGGTCAAGTGCAGTTTTCGTTATAATTTTTTTTTTTAAAATAAGAAAATTTTGTATGAATTAGTTTAATAGTTAAGTTATAAAAAGAAAAAAAATTTAGCTATAACAAATATTAAATAAAATTAGTCAAACTTAAAAAAAGTTTAGTTTACCAATCAACATTATTCCGCACCGCTTATTATACAATAACCCGCACTTGTCCCGCTTTCCATATGTACCGCAATTAAACCGTACCGCATTCTCAATTTAGTTATCCGTCCCACTAAATATACTGTTACCATTCGGAGCCTAAATAGCAAATCTTTTACTTTTTTTAATGATACATGTGCGTTTTGGCTGATTTCTGAAATCTCCGCATAATATCTAAGCCTGTTTTAAAAACAAAATTAATAAATAAATTTTGGACATTCCGTTTATATATTTTTATGTCAAGAATCAGAGGTTTATAACACTTATTAAAACGTAAATCATCTTTTACAAGCAAAATTTCAAACTTGGGAGCAAAGTCTCAAGTTCTCCTAAAAAATATTTTGCAACCAAATGAACATTCAATTATTTCCCAAATTCTTTATTTTAGTTTTATTTCCAAAAATTAGATATAAGCATTATGAATGTATAATATTCTCTCGTATTTCTCCCTAACTTTTCTCCCCGAGTTCGCCCTAGCCTCTTTGTTCATCCGATCGACGATTGGAGGCTACCATAGCTCTGATGTCGATCGAATCCGTTTTTCTTTCTCATATTTCATCTTATGTATTTTTTTTTTCGCTGTCCCGTGAAGATTTGAAACCAAAATTTTTAGATCTAGTCTTTCCAGATCTACTTTTGTTTTTTTTTTCTTTCTTTTGGGTGTTTTCTTTGCGGTTTTCGTTGCTTCTTAAGCTTTTCTACCTCTTCAATTTTAGATCTATCGATGTGGCTTTGAGTGGCTTTGATTTCCTCCGTCGGATTTGTAATCTCGTGGTTTGGATTCAATTTTGCTCTTCTCTCTTTTCGATGGTTTGTGTTTTTCCGGTTGTGTGGATCGATGTTGCCTCTTGCCTCCTCTCCTTCTCGTGAAAGCTCCTGTTTCGGATATGCTCTCCTTGGTGTACTTGTCAAGCGTCTCTTGTCACCCCCTCTTTGCCGTTGGTGTTTCCTTCCTTGATTTTGCATGCAGCTTCTTCGAGGTCCTTCGATGCTTCAATCGGGTTTGAGATGGAGTTGTGGTTCTTTGGGGTGACTTCTTTTCCGTCAAGATCTGGATTAATTAGTGTTTGGTTACAACAGAAGCCGTTGGTGGTGCAGAAGGTTCTCATGGCTTTGCCGGTCGCGTGCTGGTGTAAAAGTCCCGGGACAAAGATTAAGTGAGATTGGTTTTTCTGTTGTTCCCCGTTTTTATCCAGTTTTTCTTTATTTTGCCTCTTCCTCTTCTAGATTAATTGTTTCGGTTAGTTAAGCTTAAGTCCAATTTGTGGTTCTTTGAAACGCTTTAGCTTTGGAATCTCACCAATGTATTTCATCACTGTATTCCTCAATTTTCTTCTTAATAAAATTCAGTTGATAAAAAAAAGGTACAATCTTTTTAAAATAAATAGTTTATATATAAGTAATAAATTATAGCTCTGAGAATGAAGATAGTGCACGCAGTCCGAATAGTAACAAAACTAGGTTCCAAATGGTAGGAGTGGATCTAGCGGTGCAGATAAAAAAATTGTGTAAAGCGATATAATTCAAATGCGGATAATGCGGAAAGTGGAACAAGTGCGGATTGTGACAAATAAGCGAGATAGAACAATATATGTTTAGTCGTCAGAGATATTGTTTGAAATTAAGATTCTAAATGGCGTCGATGATTAAAATATTTCAGTTTTGTAAACGTTATTTATGTTTTTAACCTTAAATCTAAAAAACTTAACTTTAAGCTAGCTCGTTTACATACTCATTTGATATCCATGTATAAAATATAAAAAACTATTATTTTTAAAAAAAAATAGAATGTCAAATCGATACATGTATGTTTTAGTTGATGTATTTCTGAAATCTCCACATAATATCTAGGCCCGTTTTACAGATAAAATTAATAAACAAGTTTTGGATCTTCCGTTTATATACTTTTTATATCCAGAATCAGAGGTTCGTAACAGTTATTAAAACGTAAATCATCTTTTAGAGTATCTCTAAGAGACATTTTTATTTTAGGGGTTGCATATCTATAAAATAAGAATTTTGGATGTCTTGCTCCAATGGTTATCTTTATCTTTATTCTTAAAAAAAGTTGTATATTGCATTATAATCCTCCATTTTAACTATAATAAATTATAATAATAAAACTTTCATTAATAGTTATAAACATACATCAACAAAATATTACACATAATATTGATAAATAAAACATTACATAACAATATAAAATTATATAAAAACACACACATACACAAATTTCATTATAATAATACATATATAAAATATTAGATTACTCAATATAATTATTTCCATAATACTCCCATATATGATCAATCAGTGCATTTCGAAGAGATAAGTGATCTTCCTTGTTTTTAATCTGTAGGTTACGAGCCAAAAATTGTTGATATCAGATATTTTCATTTACCGCCATTTCAACTCTTATCTCATGCGCTGGTCTTGCATCTCTAATCGGTGCGTTGGGATCACGTTCATCCTCAATTATCATGTTATGCATTATAATACACGCTGACATTATATCATGCAATACCTCTTTCTTCCAATAATGCGATGATCCATCTATGATAGCAAACTTGGATTAAAGAACTCCAAACGCACGTTCAACATCTTTTCGGCATGCTTCTTGTCTTGCTGCAAACAACTTTTTCTTTTGACCTTGGGGATTACTTATTGTTTGAACAATAGTTGACCATTTTGGGTAAATTCCATCAGCTAAGTAATAAGCCATGTTATACTCTTTATCCTTAATAATGTAATTAGTAGGAGTAGCGGTACCTTGAGCAAGTTTTGAAAATAAATGATATGACTTCAAGACATTAATGTCGTTGTTGCTGCCTGGCATTCCAAAATAGGCATGCCATATCCATAGATCGTAATCTGCTACTGCTTCAAGAATGATTGTGGGTGATCCACTACGACCTGCAAACTGTCATGCCCATGCAATTGGACAATTTTTCCACTTCCAGTGCATACAATCAAGACTACCCAACATTCCAGGAAATCCACGTTGTTGGCCTATATTGAGAAGTCTCGCGACGTCTTCTGCTGTCGGTGACCTGAGATACCACTCCAAAAACACTTCTACAATTGCGCGACAAAATTTCTTCATGCACTCAATTGCTGTAGATTCTCCTATTTTTATATATTCATCAGTGGCATCTGCATGCATACCATAAGCCAAAATCCGTATTGCAGCAGTTACTTTTTGTAAGGTTGATAAGCCCAACCTACTGGAAGCAGCACGTCGTTGATTGAAGTAGTTGTCGTGTTGTTTAACAGCATCAACAATACGAAGAAATACCCTTTTTTACATCCATAATCGACGATGGAATTCTCTTTCACCATACACAGGATTGTTAGAAAAGTAATCGTTGAACAAATTACAATGAGCATTTTCTCTATCACGGTGTATAACTGCATGATCAGGAAAAGAGCCTCGATGACTTACGTTTTCCTCATTGTTTTCTTCAATAATTTGCTGAATAAGGCAGTTGTTGTTGACTAACAAATTGATTGCAATGTTGTTCTTCTCTATCCATTTATGCAATGTCATCCATCAACCATTCATCAAACTCGGATGAATCTGAAGAAGAAGATGGATTTGAAAAGAAGATGGACCTCTAATACTAAAATTCATTTTTTAAGTGGTGATTAAAAAACTTGAGAAGTTTTAAATGGTGATATGCTGATGTTTTTCTAATGTCTACATGTTTAGATTTATAGACACAACAATTATTAAAAAGATAAGAATATCTTGAAAATTTAATCAATACCATTCATTGGATTTCTCTTGTCACCAACCGTTAGATTAGAATCTTATCCAAATTTAACTTATCCAACATATTATATAAGAAAATCTTAATAATGTAATCTCCACCTTTCATTTGATCTCACATGTCAACAACCGTTAGATTAAAAACATATCCAAATCTAACTTATCCAATATCTCAGATAAGGAAATCTTGAGAATTCAATCTACACCATTCATTAGATCTCATTTGTCACCAACCCTTAGATTGAAACCCTAACCAATGAGACTAATTCTTGTATAAATAAAAGACTTTAAGCAATGAAAAAACCACACCTCACCAACTCTTTCTTTTCTAAAAAAAAATATGGATAGAAGTAGAGGCTCATCATTCACTCAAAAAGAAGATGAGTTATTATGTAATGTGTATTTAGAAATATCAGAAGATCCAATTGATAGTAATAACCAAACTTTGGGGAACTTATGGGAAAAAATAAAAATAAGTTACAATGAAAAAAAATTGAGAGTTGGGAAATTAGAAGCAACAGATCTCTACAAGGTAGGATGAGTACTATTCTTTATGTTGTTAGAAGCTTGAAGAGCTGTGTGATTCAAGTGGAGTACATGCATCCAAGTGGTGCATCTGAAGATGACATTGTAAGTACAAAATTAATGATTATGCTTTTAATTTTTCTACTCCATATATATATAAGATATATGTTTATGTATTTTAATAAACTCCATTATGTTCTATTATTTTGTAGATGGAAAAGGCTAAAAAATTGTTGGTACAAGATCCAAAACTAAAAAAAGTTTTAAATTTTATCATGTTTGGGTTTTGCTTAAAGATATCCCAAAGTTTATAGATAATGTAAACATCGGTATTTCGGATACTCCTAATACCGGGAGTGATACCATCGGATCTCAAGCATCACAGTCTCCAGGAATGTCTTCATTTTCAATCAACTTAGGAAGTGCTGATGGTGGAACAAATTCATCACAACGTCCCATTGAATCTAAGAAAGCAAAACTCAAAAGAAAAATTGCCGAAGGTAATAATTCATCTGTCGAGACTTTAGTTTCATCAAATGACCAAGTCCTTGATTTCTTAAAGGGAAATGCAGCAAGTAGGAGTAAGAGTTATGAGATGGCTCAATTACGTATGCAAAATCAAGCAAAAAAATTAGCCTTGAAAGAAATGGAAGAGAAAAATAAAATATTATTAACAGATTTAAACTCCATTAGTGATAGTAATACACGTGAGTTTATTCGATCTGAACAAGTCAGAATCATACACGAAAGAACTCAAGAACAACAACCTTCTAGTGCACCAAATTTTTATGGACAATTTTTTGGTGATCTTGGAGGTCCCAGATCAAATTTACCAGGATATTAATATTGGTGTGTGAATTTTAATTTTCGTAATATTTATGTATTCATGCAACTTTTTTGTGTTGCTTTAATTTGTGTAATATTTAAATGTACCAAGTTTATGTTAAATTTTCTTAATGTAATATTATTGTTGTGTAAAATTTATTTATAATGCTATGTAATTTTTTTTATGTGACTACTTTTATTTTAATTTGAAAGTATTTTTTTGTTTTTATATGTAATAATTAATTTTATTAAGATATATATTAAATATATATGAGATATATAATTATATGGACTAAACAGATAATTAAAATAATTAATAAGATTATTTGTGAAATTATATAACTATAAGGACTGAAATGCAAACCAAAAAGATTTTTAAGCATGTGATTAGTGAAACCTTATATTTGAGGGCTCACTATTCACATCTTTAAAATTTAAGGATATAAGGATCTCTTGCATTACCGAAAACCTTATAATTTGAGGATTTAATGGTTTCTTGGAGATGCTCTTATAAGCAAATTTCAAACTTGAGAGCAAGTACTCTCAAACTCTGCTAAAAACAAATTTTACAACAAAATGAACATTCAATCATTTCCCAAAATTTTTTTTGTTGGCTTTATTTCCAAAACTTAGATATAAGCATCATAAATGTATAATATTAAAAATTTATAGTGATAGATATATATACTGATGATACGGTTTCTTTTTTAAAAAAATGGTTTATATATATGTAATAAATTATAGCTTCGAGAATGGAGATGGTGCGGGGCGGTCCGAATAATAACAAAATTATGGTTTCAAATGATAAGAGTGGATCAAGCGGTGTGGATACAAAAATTGTGTAAAGCGATATGGTTCAAATGCGGATAGTGCGGAAAGCAGAACAAGTGCGGATTGTGACAAATAAGCGAGACGAAACAATATAAGTTTAGTCGTTAGACAAAGTACTCTCAAATATCCTTTACAAGCAAATTTCAAACTTGAGGGAAAAGTACTCTTAAATTCTCCTATATTTTTTTTGCAACCAAATGAACATTCAATCATTTCCCAAAACTTTCTTTTTGGACTTTATTTCCAAAAATTAGATATAAATATCATGAATGTATAATATTAAAAACTTATAAAGTGATAGATATATATACTGATGGTACGGGTTCTTTCCAAAATAAATGGTTTATTTATAAGTAATAAATTATAGTTTCGAAAATGAAATAGAGCGGGCGGTTCGGATAATAACAAAATTATTCCGAATGATAAGAGTGGATCAAGCGGTGTGGATACAAAAATTGTGTAAAACGATATGGTTCAAATGCGCGCGAATAATGCGGAAAGCAGAACAAGTGCAAATTGTGACAAATAAGCGGGACAAAACAATATATGTTTAGTCGTTAGATCATCGTGGCTATATATATATATATATATATATATAACCATGATATTATTATTATTTTTTCCAAATTGTGGTCTACTCGACAACAAATCTAATCAAAATATTATGTCATGTAAATATCTATCCATTAGAGAAAAAAACGCAACGTCACCGTCTCTGGAATCCTTCACCATCATCAAAGCTTACTAAGAGCCTATTTAATTTTGTCCAGCAATGTTAACAGATTTTGTCTTGATTGAGGTGAATATGACAAAGGTAAATCAGTACATTGATTTTGACTTCCAAATTAATTTTCCACCGACAGATCAAACACACCAAAAGTATTGTGTGTGTGTGTGGCTCCATCCCTAGAGTGTGATGCCATTGCTCTGTGTTCTTGTTCTGTGTGTTGTGTTCAATGTTTGATCGCCAATCAGTTACGAGATAAATATAGTTAATTAATAACTATTGCTAATTGTTTTTATCAAATGGTTGTAAGTAATCTAAAAATCTCGAAAATTTTATAATGTGACCTATGAGTACATGATATTTTTTTCACTAAGAAAATAATCTGGCCAAAGCGAATAAGGGTGGCTTTGCTTATCCCAGGGAGAAAGAAAGATAATGATGGGAGTTACATCTGGAGTTAGAAACACTAATTTGTACAATGTATAGACATGTAGACTGCAAAATTTCAGAATAGACTGCTCCGACCTGATCAAAATGACCATCTAATCTACCCTTTAAGAGAGATTCTCACGTTTTCTTTCTAACTTTAATTTCGTTGTTAGTTGAAAAACTATGGTTTATATTTAAACTAGATTATTTTCCATCGGTTTAACTTGACATTTCAGTTTTCGAATATGTATGTGTTATATAATAATTGACAAAGAAAAAAAAAATAACTTGGCCATAACGTTGGGTTTAAGAAACAAATTTGTTGTAAATTAACGATGGCATTTGGCAACAAAACAAATTCATAAATATAATTAACGCATGCATGTCTAAGTACATTAACGACATGATATCATTTGAATCGCCTCCTTCTCCTCACTTATTACAAGATGACAACATCTCTTTCGGATAGAAATTACCAAGTAGATGCACCAAATTGATCAAAATCGTCCAAATTATAATTAAAGCACAACCATCCCAGTGTTTTGTCCACGTCCCACCGGGTTTGTTTCTACTGGTTCAGAAATATCTAGTTTTCGCAAGCAAACAAGTGCAAGTATTTAGATTTCGGATTTTTTTAGAGAAATACATATATATAGGGAAATTAAAGTACGCGTAGACAAAGTCCTATAACAAGCACAAAAGACCAAAATTGATATCCTCTAGTCATTACCCCGTTCATTTACACACACACTGATTAATTAAGGACAATACATATCAAACCGGATTACTACATCAACTAATTAAAAATAAAAAACAAACCACACTCTCAATAACTTGCTAAAACGTCAAGCAATCAAAATTTCAAACCTCTCTCAAGGAAACAAAAAGAAAACGTAAAGATATAGAAATTATTATTATTCTAAGAATATGAAAAAAAAAAAAAAAAAACGTTGACAAAAGTCAAAAACCCTAACTTTAAAACATTTCCGTTACAACGGTACGTAACGGATGCTCCATCTCACAAGAAAGCTTCAAGACCTCATCAAGATTAACCGGCTCGGTCTGATCCTGACTCCACTCGAACCGTCGCACTAACTCAGCCACCCACCGAGTCACAGTAGCCAAACCCATGTTTTTCCCCGGACACACCCTCCTCCCGGCTCCAAACGGCGCAAGCCTTAGATCCCCACCACGAATGTCCACGTCAGCATTTCCACTGAACCTCTCCGGGTCGAATTTTAACGGGTCAGACCATACCGTCGGGTCGTGAGTAATGGCCCACATGTTGACCATCGCTGTAGTGCCCTTTGGAACCACCATGCCGTTGCTGAGCTGGACATCTGACGTGGAAAGACGGGCCCATGATAGCATTGGTCCAGGAGGATGCAGCCTTAGAGTTTCCTTCACCACAGCCTTCAAGTACGGGAGTTTTGCCAGGTCAGTATCTTCCACGTCGACTCGGTCGCTCACGGCCGCATTGATCTCGTCCCTTAGCTTGCTTTGCACGTTAGGGTTCAGTACTAGCTCGGCCATGGTCCACTCCGTTAATAACGCCGTTGTATCTGTCCCTCGAAATATCATCTCCTATATATACATAAAAAACAAAAATTATTAGCACCAATAAATGCCAAAAAAACAAAAAAAAAACATTACAACGTACTAGACCGTTACATATATACCGTTAAATTAAATGTGACTTATCATTTCAATTTCATACGAACTTACCCATAAAACGGCGATCATGTCATCTTCTTGAAGCTTCTCATCACCGTCTAATGATAACAAGACATCAACGAAATCTCCAATATCTCTTTTCTTCTGCGATTTACTGATGATGACTCTGTGTTCGTCTATGATTTTCTTGACGAGGGCTCGGATTCGAGGAACGAGATCTGAGCAGCGTTGGTTTAAACGAACGGGATCGTAGAAACAACCGAGCCATGGAAGATAATCGGACCAATTAAAAGCACCCAAGAGCTCAAACCCTTCTCTAACCATTGATGTGAGTTCATCGAGATCCCTTTTCTGAGCCACAGGGTCGTATCTTCTCCCAAAAACGCTCCCCATGATGTTGTTCAAGGCGGCTAGCTGCAAGTGTTTCCTCAAAACGACGGAACCGACGCCGTTTTGCTCCGTTGACACTGCTTTCACCATTTCGGCGCAGTCTAGCTTGCGCCCAGCTTCGTGTGCTAAAATACGCTGAGGAGCGAATAGGTGAGTCGAGGCGATCCTTCTTAAGGTGCGCCAGTAAGCCCCGTTCGGCGCGAAACCTATGGCTCGGCTAAACATGAGGCTCTTAGCTGACTGCTTAACCGGCCGGTCCGCGAAGTGACCCGACATCAGAATCTCGCGAGCCGTGTTCGGCTCAGAAGCCACGATAACCGGCGTCGAGCCGATTCTGAAAGCCATAATTTCTGTGTTGGCTCGGCTCCAAGCCATGGCTGCTAACGACCGATGAGCCAAGCCGCGGCTGAGAGTGAAAAGACTGCCGAACACTGGTACACTCCGAGGACCCGGAATCGTGACCCGACCCAACCGGTTTCGGCCGTTCTTCCATGCGCCGCCGCCACCTCCGGCGAGAGCCCACGTGAGTATTGAGAGAGAAACGACGGCGAGGAATAGATAGCCGAGGACGGAAACATCGTGTATGTTTTGGGATCCAAAAACGGCAGGTAGTGCGATCATCCAATAACTCGTTTCCTTTGATGCCAGATTCATCAACTCCATTTCTTTTTCTCCTTTTTTTTTTTTTGATGTACTTTTGATCTTGTTTCTAGTCTAATAATGAACAACGTACGGACCAATAATAATAACAAAACAAGCAACAAGAAAAGTATGTTTTAGTTAGCAAAAAAAACTTTTTTTTTTTTTCCTGAGATAAATTATAAAATAGAGCAAACTTTTATGAGATCAAGGAAAGTACTTTTTTGGGAGGGTTAAAGAGAGAAGTACTTGGAGAGGAACAATGGAGAAGTTGAAGGTAAAGGTATATATATAGTCATAGATATACAAAATTATATATATACCCACATGCATTTTTTGGCAGCGTTAATTAAATGCGCAATGCATGGGACTAGAGACGTCGGTTTTAAAATGATTATTTAATAATAATGTTGATGTAATTAAATTTGATTAATATAGGGAAAATGGTAAGGTTAAAATTTGGGAGAGAATCACGTGGAGTGAGGAGGTGAGTCGCATGAACTGGTTTGGTGTTGAGATGAAATGAAAGATATGTGTGTGAGAGGGCGTTATGACAATGAATTCGGCATTTTTATTTTATTTTCTTAATGAAAAAATCATTTAATTTTGTTTGCACCGTTTTATTTCTGGGTTTTATTGTTTGCATCGATGTGAGATAAAAGAGAATTTAATGAGGTTCGTTAAACCGAAAAGAATTTAATGAGTCCATATATTTCGGCTTAGCTTGGGAATACGAAAGGACGAACTAGTGAATATGTTTTTTTTTTGAGAAAAAGTTAATAGTAATCGGTTATAGAGTGGGCTTTGGAGAGTAGTAGTGACGTGCGACGAGAGACTTGCCCTATTTCATTTCTTCTTCTACTTAAGAATTATCCTTAGTTATTTTTTTTTTTTTTTTTTTGAGTTTATGATTTTTCAACAGAATTGCAAAAACGCGAGTTTGAGATTATTATAGTTAAACGAAATCACGATTTTTTTTATGAGAGTAAAATTAACTTCTCAATCATAATCGTAGTTTTAAAACATCCACGCATGCATATAGGTTGACAAAAAAAAAACATCCACGCATATATGCAAATTTTCATATTACTGCACGTTTGATCTTAATCCTGGTTGCTTCTAGCCTTCTATCGCAAGTTCTTGTAGAGAAAAAGGCAACTAACTCGTATAGTAGCATATGAGATATCTAGATCTATAAAAGATTTCAATTAATGGGAGTTGTCTTCTCTTGTTTTCTAATTCTATCACGATTTATCATATTCTAGCATATTTTCACCGTTCACAACTCACAACGTACAAATATCTAACTATATATTCATTAATGTCGAATCGAAAGTCGAAACTTCAACTAGCAAAGTATTGGAGAGAGCGGCATACGACTCAATGTTCAATCAAACTTGCAAAAGACAGAAGTCTCATCATATAGGCTATAACACACATTCATAATATGCCAAAGAAATTGCATATTAATTTTGAGAATCTTATTCAAACCTGATGTAAGAACATTGAACAAATGGCGTTTTCACATAATTTTTTTTGCCTTTACGAGTATAAATAATATTAAATACCAACAAGGACAATCAAATCTCATTAGAAAACCGGTTAACCAAACGTCTCATGCGATTTGTATGTTGCTTATTTCTAGCTCGCCGTTTACCGTTTTTTTAAGATAATGTTGATGAATATTCAAAAAAAAAAAAAGCATAACAAATTGGTGAAAGTTAGAGGAATCCAAGGTGGAATCTTAGAGGCTGGGGCTGGCAGGCATCAAATCATCCATTCTCCATGTTAAACATATTAGGTGATAGGTTCGCATGTCAACATATATGTGAAAAAAATTACACATCTATGGAAAATGGATAGGTGCTTTCTCATTTCGTTTAATTATTATGTACACAGATAATTTTAAGAATTGGGCAAAGAAAATTAAAAAAAAAAAGTGTGAATGGTGAAGAAGGGAGGTTTGGCAGGGAATGGGCGGGTGGACAAATAAGAGTAAATGACAAGAGACATGAACCATGCATCCCAATGTCCCCTAAGTACTCAAAGTACATTGTACCTTTTCTACATATATACTACAAATTCGATCTTTGTTTCATAATCTCTTAAGATTCAGGTACAAACCGTTGATAATACATGTAAAATTTTGAAATATATGTATATGCAGTTCACGATAAGACTAAATTAAAACAGTATGCATTTATTGGATCGAGCTAACCATATTGAACTGTGGAGTCTAATTTCTCAGTGGCGTTGTGTAGGTCTGACGACTTGTTTCACGCTGATCAAACTGACCGTTTTAATTAAGAGCATTTTTTTGGGTATTTCAGGTTTGTCTTTTGTCGTATATTTTGTTCTCTCTTATTTATTTTTGAGCGCCAAATTCGTTTTTTCGTAGCTAAAAGAGAGAGAGAGAAAAAAAAAATGTAAACTCTCTTTCAAATCAGCAGCTCACGGTTATCTCTCATATCAAGGATAAACCATATACTGTTTATTCATTTCCTAGAATCGAATCCGGGATATGAATCCTAAGTACACGATATCATTTATTTTGGAACCAGTCTACAAGCCTGTTCAACAAGTAGCTTTTAGCATGTTTCACAATATATAGAATATGTGGTGGATTTCACTATGTATTGAAAATTATAATCTAGCATTTTTAATGCGCAAACGGCACATCCAAAAACACAATTGACCTCATCTCTAGTAGTAAACTTTTGTTAGGAAATTCAGTGATACGTAACCGGACAAATCTAAACTGAAACTATTCAAAGCCTTTGAATCAAAGGGCTCGGTAGCTAGGGTGTAAGCAGCAGTAATCTCAACAAGCCCAAGATCGTATAATTAATGGCACATGTAAATCATAAATATCGTGACGTGAAATTTTCCCAAGAAAAAATTACGTTATTTTACGCTTTGACCTCTCACCGACAAGTTTCTATGCAATGTGTGCTCAAACGTGTCAGTTGGAAGAAGACCAATAAGTTTTGAACGAGAGTCCGTCTGATTTGGTTGACAATTTACTATTTAGAACGATTCAATCCTTCTGACATCTTGAAAGCAAGAACTGAAAATGGCTTTTTGGTCGTTCACATGTTCTAGGTTCTGTATTATTGTGTACGCAAGGAAAAAAAGTAGCAACATATATATATATATATATGCATAATAATGATCAACGAGACGAAATCTTATATTGTATGTCATTTTAAAGTTACTACTTAATTTCACTCCTAATTCAAGTTGATTTCGTCTTTTATTTATCGTCTTTAAAGTTCAGAATGATTAACCATGCGCATTCCCTCCTAAATATTTTTTTTATAACAAAAATAATTATTTTACTATAACGAATTAAATGAAACAATCGTATTTCATTATCATTAAGATTACGTCCATCATCGTTTAAAAAAAAACGTGTAACATAAAAATAAGATAGTTACAAAGTATACCAGTTCACAATTTGTGGACCCTCGAACCACTATCCCATAACATAAAAATAATTATATTTTAGCATTTTGGAGCATAGTTTTTCTTTCACCCCTGCGATCAAAAATTGTTTTTCATAAATGTAACGAGAAAGAAATATACACAAGGCAGGTAGGGACATGGGAGTTGGGCCGTAAACAAGACTAAACATATGATGTTGACCGTTGACAGATTTGTCATCTCTGCCACGTTTCCATGCACGATTTGTGGTCTTTTCATAAAAAAAAAAATTATAATCTTTTCATAATTTGTTTTCAAGATACATAAATTTAATTTAGGATGGATAATAATAGGAAATTTCGGACGACATTACCGGAATTTGTGAATAAAAATAGTTGTCTCATTTAAATCCAATTTATGATTCGAGTACAAGAGTGAAATGAAACAAAAAAAATTCTAAAAGAAAATAAAATGAAACGAATTATTATTTATACAATATAAAATATAATAATTAGTATTTTTGATGACATAAGACAAAATATTAAGATTAAATTATTTTCAATTTTCTATTATAATATAACCAATTATTTATATTACATTATTTAGTATATCCAAACGGAAATCGAAAATGTATATAGAAATGCAATCCATTGTTTAATTAATTGAGAACGGGCTTTAATGTAGGCCAACAAATATCATCATCAGGCGCTGTGCATGGATTTGGTCCTTTGGAGTTATAAAGGGGTGGACAACATTTTAGACCTTGAAATCTTGAATTGTATTTCGAGTGAGTTTAAAAAAAAAAAAAAAAAAATCTCAATAGTCATACAATATCAAGATTTTAACTTTTTAAGAATATGGTTCCCTTTTCGAAAACCTAGGAAAACTAGTTTTTTCTATTTCATTTGGAAAAAAATTCTACTTAATTCTCAAAAAAAAAAAAAAAATCTGAAACTAAAAACTAAGCCCAAAAACTCTACAAAAATCCACACTCGTTAAAAGCCTTTTAACTTTCTGCACAAAATTGAAACAAATTTGTTGTCATGGACGACAAAAACATACTGCTAAGAGCCTAAATCTCAGTAGATATTATTTGGAGTCATATATACTTGTATCCCACAATAAAAATCACAAAATGCAAATAATAAAACCATTTTTACTGCATTTGAACGACGCCACAAAATGTTCCAGATGTCAGCACATTGGTTAGTTTCATTACTAGTGAGTTTGGACCAATGGGCCTTAATGTTTCTGAAACCTGCCATTTGCCATGTGTATTGGAGTGGTCGGTCAGTGATACTCAAATTCGGATCAGTGTCCATGTTTTTCCAAAAAGGTGAAGCGATACTTAATTTGCTTACATTTCCCCTAATCCTTCTTTTTTGTAATAAAGCTATATGCATATAAAAAGAAGAGACAAATGGATTCAAACATATGTATATAAAAAGTGTCATGACATTACATTTCCATATTCGAATCACACAAGTCAATATATAAAACTGCTCCTTTGCTTAAAGAAGAATCCTTCAAGCTTTGGCGCAGCAGTTAAAGCAGCTGAAGATGCTTCTCCTCGTCTGTTCCATACAAAACCACACCAAATTCTTATCTTACTCCATAGGAATCAAGACCCGCTCAATAAAACTATATTTTTCAAAATTTTAAATATAGATCCTTAGATATTTGTAGCAAAAACAAAATTGGACCCTAAAATATTGTTACCAAACCCTTTGCTAATGCCTCGTCGTCCTATAAGATAACGTAATGATAATAGTGCGGATCATGATTTATGTTTGAAAACAAACAAAGCAAAAAGACTCAAAAATGCTTTGGAATCTTACAGAAGGAGAATGTGGTTGGTGAATGTGGCTCGGAGAGAAGCGTTGTTGGTTTTCGCTATGGACCGTGGCGAGCTTAGAGGTTGCTTCTGTCGATGTCGCTGACTCGGGTGGCTTAATGAGCTCTTCCTCGTTGCCTAGACTGGCTCGAGAAGGGTCTCTCTTGTTCTGTTTCCTCATCTCTCTAATCTTAGTGAAGTCCATTGAGTAATCAGGAATCGTTCCTCCACCTTTCTGGTCCCAATCACCAAACTGTGGCACTGATAGCCACGGAGAGTTCTTCTGCAAACAAACAAACAAACCCAACAATTTACATTTGAGTAATTAAGTGGTTAAATATCTGATGCTTAAGACATTAAAATACAGAGCTATTTACAAAGCGATGCATCGTGAAAAAGGAGGACGAAGTCAGAGATGAGAAAACAAAGGCAAAGTTCTTGACTTTATTGGACCGTTACTAAGCTTTGAAATACTAGTTAGATTTTTATAGAGATTGTCAACGATCGAGAAAAATCTGGGTAAAGTAAGGATCTTCTTATCAATCCAATAAAAAAGTAACCCGAAGTTTTGAAAATACCGAGCAAGAAAATCAAAACTTTATATACCTCGTAATGACAAAATCACTGTTTCCAAGATTCGATAAAAAGGGGGGAAACTTTAGAATTCACTACTTAATTTTGATTTCAGAATACACAGATGCTGATTTTAATCAAACCGTCACTATTGACAGTACAAGTAGTGTGCTGGGAGCTTGGTAAAAGTCTAAAACCCAATGTTCGATTCCCGACAAAATCCATAACGGCACAACGAAACAAGCAGATCTTGATTTCATTGTTCAAAACAAAATTTCCCGCAGGAAATTTTCTCGGGAAACTAACAACAAAGAAGAGAGAGATAAAAAAGATGAAGAAGAAGATGGCAATACCTCTTTTCGATCCTCCTCCATATGATTCAAATCTGTAAAGAGAAGTTTGTAGGTGGAGAGAAACAGAGAGATTAGTCCTTCTTCTGGTTTTTTTTGTTTGGTTTAGATTTTGCCGATATGATCCTAGCAAAAGAGAAGCTGGAGGGACAGAATCATATATAAGAAAAATAAAGATTGTGAAATTATTACAGCAAAAAAAAAACAGCTCGATTTATATATCATTCAAAATAAACTTTTTTTTCTTCATATTTTAGTGATGGCCAATAATAAATGTAACAATAAACAATTACGGAAAGTCCGAGGAAGTGTGTAGTAATCACGAGAATGCCATTTAGGACTTTTTATCTCTCTCTCTCTCTCTCCTTTCGGTGTTGACCAAATTATAAAATCTGATGTCGGGGGCATAAATGTATTTTTAGATCAATAGAGTTTTTTTTGTCAGAAGATCAAAAGACTTTATTTGTAGAAAAATTAGAAATTTACTTTGAAGTTTTTTTTTCTTCTTTCTTGCAGCCATTAATTTTTGTTTGTTTGTTTAGAAGCATAATTCCAGTTATGTCTAAATTCGACAAAAAAGTTAGTTACGGTTACACGATTGGGACGGAAAGTTTTATTTTTCTCTTTCTTTGTCTGACCAAACAAAGTTATAATTTCGGATGGAAATGATTATATATAGTCTCTAATGATTTCTTTTTAGTAACAGCTGGAAATTGTTTTCCGCCGAATGTATGTTTTAATCACAGTGATATTCGTTGTAGACTTTAGAAGAACAAAAAGTGTCCCCACCAAAATTATCATATTTCAGCTACAACTTATGAATTGGGTGATGTTGGGTCGAAATCCACATACAATTGAATGTCACTTGTCAGAGAGAAATTTCGTTTTCTAAGTATGAAAAATTAATAAAATTGCATGATAGGTTTCTATTGATGATTATCAAATTAAGCCCACCACTATTATTTGAGCTAATAAGAATTATTGTCCGTATTGGGCTAACCGGGTAAAGCCCATGACTTATGCCCGATTTGACAACGGTGACGTGGTAATCTAGACAGTGGTTTATATGATTTGACACGTGGCATTTTATGAGCCTTGAGCTCTCACACACGTATGTCGTCAAGCCGTAGAAGTCTCGAGAGTCGAGACAGTCGTTGATTACTCCTGGATTCTTGTTCAAAAACTACATTTTTAACAATCGGAATTGGTTGCTGTTAATGTTTTACATTATTAGACTCTTTTACCCAAAATGGGTTTAACGACGAATTTCCATAGCACAAACCTTCGTTCTACCTTCTTCACTAGTCCCCTACCTTGCCCAACACCATTCACCCTGAAACTCTCCTCCGTTTCTAACCGTAGGCGTGAAATCAGAGCCTCAGTGCGTGCCTTGAGCTCCAAGCTCGAATCGCTCTTCTCGACCGAAGATCACGATGGGAAGCGTATCGCTAGGCAATCAAACGACGGTGCGTCTGGGATTTCGTCGGGAGTGAGGCTTGAAAACATAAGCAAGAGCTACGAAGGCGTGACGGTGCTCAAGGATGTGAGCTGGGAAGTGAAGAGAGGTGAAAAAGCAGGGTTAATCGGCGTCAACGGTGCGGGTAAGACGACACAGCTCAGGATAATCACTGGTCAAGAGGATCCCGATTCGGGGAACGTGATTAGAGCCAAACCCGATCTGAAAATCGCCTTCTTGAGTCAGGAATTCGAGGTCTCGTTGAGCAAGACAGCGAAGGAAGAGTTCATGAGCGCGTTTAAGGAAGAGATGGAAATAGCCGGAAAGCTTGACAAGCTGCAGAAGGAGATAGAAGGAGCTGTTGACGATTTGGAACTGATGGGAAGGTTGCTCGACGAGTTCGATTTGTTGCAGAGGCGAGCACAAGAGGTTGATCTGGATTCTCTCGATGCTAAGATCAGCAAGCTGATGCCGGAGTTAGGATTTGCGTCGGGGGATGCAGATAGGCTTGTGGCTTCTTTTAGCTGTGGTTGGCAAATGAGAATCTCGCTTGGGAAGATTTTGCTTCAGGTAGGTACATTGAGAAATGTGATTCCTTTTTTTTCTTTTCTTTCTGTATTGAAGCTCTCTAATTAGCTAGTGTGTGATTCTGTGAACAGAATCCGGATTTACTGCTTTTGGATGAGCCAACGAATCATTTGGATCTTGATACTATTGAGTGGCTTGAAGGTTACTTGAATAAGCAAGATGTGCCTATGGTCATAATATCCCATGACAGAGCGTTTCTTGATCAGTTATGTACCAAGATTGTGGAAACCGAAATGGGGGTGTCGAGGACTTATGAGGGTAATTACTCTCAGTATGTAATTTCAAAGGCAGAGTGGGTCGAAGCTCAGTATGCTGCTTGGGAGAAGCAACAGAGAGAGATTGAAGCAACAAAGGATTTGATCAGTAGGCTAAGTGCTGGAGCGAATTCTGGTCGGGCTTCTTCAGCAGAAAAGGTAATAATTAATAACTAGCAGCAAAATTTTAGTACTTATGCATGGAAACTTGCTTCTCTTGATTCTGTTTTTGTTTTTTTTTTTTTTTCTGTCTGTTTATAAACAGAAACTGGAGAGGCTCCAAGAAGAGGAGCAAATAGAGAAGCCATTTCAGCGGAGACAAATGAAAATCAGGTTTCCAGAATGTGGATTGAGCGGAAGATCTGTAGTCACTATTAAGAATCTTGATTTCGGTTTTGAGGATAAGGTGAGATGATGGAATTAGAAAAAGCGTTGTTGGATATTCCTTGTATTAATCCTGGCTTCATGGTTTGATGATCTGTGTCTGATGCAAGCAGATGCTATTCAGCAATGCAAATCTAGCGATAGAAAGAGGAGAGAAAATCGTAATTATTGGTCCAAACGGGTGCGGTAAAAGTACATTATTGAAACTGATTATGGGTTTGGAGAAGCCTATGAAAGGTGAAGTGATTCTCGGAGAGCACAATGTATTGCCAAACTACTTCGAGCAGAATCAGGTTTGTACTATCATGAAGAAAGGGCTTTATTAAAGGAATCACAGATATGGTTTTACTCACTCGTTGGCTATAGGCAGAGGCTCTAGATTTGGATAAAACTGTGATTGAGACGGTTGTTGAAGCTGCTGTAGATTGGAGAATTGATGATATAAAAGGTCTTCTTGGTCGCTGCAACTTCAAAGCTGACATGTTGGATAGAAAGGTCTCTCTTTTGAGCGGTGGTGAGAAGGTAATATTTTGTGATCAATTCCATTCCCAATGATACTTGTATTGTCTCTTTGGTGTTCTTCATCGCCGTTGCTCTTGCTGTCTCAGGCACGCCTTGCTTTCTGCAAATTCATGGTGAAACCATCCACTCTACTCGTGTTGGACGAACCCACCAATCACTTAGACATACCTTCAAAAGAAATGCTCGAGGTTTCGAATATCATATACTCTTTTCTCTTTTCTGTTGGCGAAAACTACTGTTGGTGGAGGATGAGTAAGTTTTGATCCTCTGATTCCTCCTTTCATCAGGAGGCGATAAACGAGTACAAAGGCACAGTCATCGCAGTCTCACACGATCGATACTTCGTTAAAGAAATCGTCAACAGAGTTGTCGAAGTCAGAGACGGTGGTTTAAAGGACTATGCAGGAGACTACAATGTAACAAACATATCCTCCTGTTTTCTTTTCTTCTTATGTTACATTCACCGAATCTTCTTATGTACATTCACGGAATTTGTTCATTCTAGATTTTGTGTAACAAGAGATGTTTCTCAGTATTACCTGGAGAAGAATATGGAAGCTAGAGCCAAGGAGCTGGAGAGAGAAGCGGAATTGGAGGAAAAAGCTCCGAAAGTGAAAGCAAAGTCAAAGATGCCAAAGGCTGAGAGAGAAGCACGGAAGAAGCAAAAGATGAGGGCGTTTCAAGCTTCCAAACACAAGTCAAAGTCCAGCAAAAATGCCAAGAGATGGAATTAAAACTTCACGCATAGTCTCTTTAGGTGTATGTAATCCACTAATTTCATTGAAAACTTAAGACGCATCCCTTGTAAATTATATATGACATGAACGTTTCCTTTTCCTGAGAGATTCGTTTTTTTTGTTTTGCAAAAATTGTTGCTTTCAACTTTATGCAAGAGATGGAATTGAAGCTAAACACCTAGCTTTAGGTATATATCATATATATATATATATATATATATATATATATATATATATATAATGATGTTATCAATATCTCGATTTGGTAAAAAGATGTCATTGAGAGCTTGGATCATCCATTGTAAACCACATTCATTCCCGAGATTCTGTCCATGAAAGCTTTTTTATTATTTTAGACATGGAAAGATTAACTCCTTAGATATTTGATCATACATCAGATAGAAAGCAAATTTTCTGCACTATTCGAATCTCTTAACAAGCGAGAGATCATCGAGCATCTTCTGAATTGCTGCGTCATCATGGGCTCTTCCTTTTGTCTACACAAAACAGAACAGAAGCTGTCTCACTAACATAACAAGACTATTTGTCCTTTTTAGGTATCTCATCTCCACTGAATAGAAAAAGAAAAAGCAGAATATTTTTACCTTAAGTGAAGGAACCATTGCCACTGCTTCTTCAGTAGTTTCAGGACAGAGATTGCCAAGAACACAGAGCTGTTCAATTACGAACAATCCAATGGTTTAAAGTCTTGTGTCGAAAACGACTAAGCTAATGACAAATATCCAATCTCAAAAGATTTAAACATCTTACCTCAAACTCAGTGAGTTGATGTCTGCTCAGAATTCTGTGAAACTTGAGTCAAGGTAAAACATGTTGCAGTAAATATAAAAGTGGCATATTCTCACAAAACTAAAGAATTGAACCAGAGACTGTAAACTCTCTCATTCATCGTTCAGTGCTAAGAAAAGCAGAATCAATGCATTGTTGAAACAACTAATTCAGAAATAGGATACTCTCGAACTTGTCTCACAGCATCTGGATTCTTGTACCGGCTGAACCGCTTCACATATTGCAAGGACTTCTCAAACACTCTGCAAGGAGAAAACAAAAGTTCTTCACCAAGAAAATATTGAATTTTTTTCTTCCTGATAATGAAATCGGCATAACCATTATTAGTCCAACAGCGAGCCTCAGTAATCTATAAGTAATATGCATCAGTGTAGAGACTAATACCAAAAGCTGAGTACATTCTTCAATTTATAGTCTTAAAGATCGAAGGCTCTTTTATTTCTTGACTGGTAATTTATAGTGAATGTTTATGAAGCACAAAAACTAACAATACTTACTGAGAAACTTGATTCATAGGATCCTCGGAGACCTGCTGAAGCTGTTCATACTTGTGCTCAAGGATCAAAGAGACTTCACAATTCATTAAGCACTTTGCCTTCAAGAACTCTATTGACAAAATAATAAACCCATCAATTTCAGTGCGAACTCTCCAAAATTGAGTACGGGTTTCGAAAAGGGTAAGCTCAATGAGAATTCGAAGAAAGAAGAAGATTTCGATTCTTTTTTTTTTAATCCTATTGCACTAACATCATCAATTCGAATGAAAAAAAAAAAAATCCCTAATTTTGCGGTACAATAATAGCTACGGACAAGGAGAAGGGAATAGAGAAGTACCGTCTCCGATCTTGAGCTCGGCGGCGTTCTCTTCTTCTTCTCCAGACATGGCGAGTACCAAGGAGGTAAATCGAACCCTAAGGTTTTTTTCTTCTTCTCTTGTTTTTTTTTCGTCTAACGACGGACCGTAAGTGACGAGAATTAGATAAGGCCAAAGGATCAATTATTTTTCTGTTTGAACAGTTATATAAAAATGGAAAAACAAAAAAGTTAATTAGGTAGATGGCAATAGAGAGAAATTGAAAATAAATAAAAGAACAATGATGTGCTTTATTGTTTAGCAAGTTTCAATTTTAACAATAAACTAGGTGATAACCTGATGAAAAATCAATAAAGAATTTTATTAAAGATGATTTTGAAATTGTTTAAAATAAAAATAACTTAATGAGTTATATATATATGAATAATATGTATGTCTATTAAATTAACCTTCTTACTTTTACAGTTTTTTAATCATTTATGTTTTTTTAATAATGATTTTTAAACTACCTACACATTCTCATTTTCAATGTGAAACTTTTTAAAACATACTCATATTTATTAATCATTTGAGTAATTTATATAAATGATAAAAATTCTAATTATAACACATGTATAAAAAATCTATATATTTTTTACTATATGGATGTTGTGATGATTATTTTTTTAACAAAAATAAGTTTAAACAAAAATAAGAGAAGAAATATGATGTTTAAAAAAAAATAATTAGTTTGATATATTTTGGTAAGAAATAGAAAGAAAGACAATATCTTCCTAAATTAAATGATGTTTTCTTCATAAAGAAATAAAATATTTATAATATTATTTGTTTTTAACATATTAAACTATTTTTAATATTTTGACTTTTTGATATAATATTATAACTTGTTGTAGAGTTTAAATATTTATATTATTTGGTTAATTTATATGGTTCTATTAACAAACCATAATAAACCAAAAATATATTTATAAATATGGATGGCTATTAAATCAATCTTCTTGCTTTTCCAGTTTTTTTTATCATTTATGTTTTTTTTATAATGATTTTTCAACCATCTACACATCCTCATTTGCAATGTGAGACTTTTAAAAACATACTCATATTATTAATCATTTGAGTAATTTATATTCATTTTAAAAAATTTGAATTATAACACTTGTATAAAAAATCTATATATTTTATGATGATTTTTTTTTCTTACAAAACTAAGTTTAAACAAAAATATGAGAAGAAATATAGTATGATTTTGGTACTTACATTCACTCACACGTAACCATCTCTATTATCATAAAGATTGATTTTGGCTACATATATATTTTTTCTGTTTGTAACATAGTAAGAATACATTTTAGAGATTGCGAAAATATAGGGGATAAGTGCATCTTCACTTTATTTCCTTTAAATTAGATACTATATATGTTAAAGATATCAAACCTTTAATCAAAGAAACCACAATTAATGGCTCGTATTTAATGTCATGTCCAAAAAGACATTTCGTTTTTTTGGACTAAATTTAATTTAAGTAATTATAATATCTAAATTAATTTATAGATATCTAAAAGAAACTGATTGAGAAACATATGAAATATCTTTGTGAAAGTGGTTGTGTGATTTCTATGTTGTCTTTGATGTCTTAAGCTCGATTCCCCTAAAATGAAATTAGTATTTTTTATTTATAATAATTTTATTATCATAATCATTATATAAATTTAAGATTAAATAATAAAAAAATGTCAAAATGAATGTGGTGTTGACACATCAGCAAAATGGCACCATTGTAAATAAAAGAGTTTGTGAGAATGTTTCTCAATTAATATATAGAGGATTTATTAATATATCAAAAAACAATAATACGGTTCCAAATATAATATATAACACCTTTATATGATGTAAATAAAATTTTATTTTGATAAACAAATATGGTATCAAATTCGAAGTGAGCTGCCGAAGGTGGATTGGTATACTTAAGAGGAGTTATACTCTTTTGTGACGTGGCTTGCAATAAAAAATAGGCTGACCACTAAGGATCGAATGGCGCTCATTGGAATGTTCAAACGTCTAGCGACTGCGTCTTATGTCAAGGTCAAGTGCAGACACGAGAAATATGGACAAAACTCTTTCGGAATCTTATTGAAAATCGTTTCACCGCTATATGGGACGATTTTGTATTGCTTATCTCTGATACATCTCGAGAAAAGACTTTGTTGTTTCTCATTCAATACACATTTCAAACAGTTCTACATAGCGTTTGGCGAGAGCACAATCGAAGATGCCACGGGAAACAACAATCCACTACTCAGCAGCTAATCAGAGTTATAGACAAGACCATTCGTAACCGACTATCCTCGCTTCGTGCTTCAAGATTCCACAAATATGATGAAGGTCTCATGATGTGGTTTGCTACAAGATGAAGAGTGGGGTCTAAAGTGTAAAATTTTCAAGTATATAAGACCACCTCCAACGGAGGAGATCTTAACAAGAGATTTTACCATTAAAAAAAATAAAATAATGATAAAGTTAAAAACAGAGAGAAAAAATATTAATAAAAAAAGAAATAGTGATAGGATCGGTTCTGATATCAGAGATTTGAGAACTGTTTCTAATCTAAAATTGCCAGATGTTATAATTTCATTTGTCCAATCATTTAATATTTATATTTTAATAATATTATTAAATTATATTAATTTAATATGTAAAGACACTCAATTTAAGATATTTACCGATGGAGGTGCTCTAAGTTTTCAGTTTAAAGAAGCAGGATGAATAAATTTTACATTATTCAAAAAAAAAATAACAAACAAGTATGATATAGACGAAAAACATGCGTTTCTCACACAATTAAGTAACACAATTTAGACGGCTCACACATTTATTTAAATTAGAAGAACATCACATTACATCATATAAAAATATATTAAACATCATGGATTTTAGTTAATATATTATGTATACAGTTAATTTATTACATTTGATTAAATTTATCTAACATATTATGTATACAGTCAGTTTAATTTTTTTTTATGTTGGATACATGACTATTGGATAGATATATGAAAAATAAGTTATGTAAACTGTTAATTAAATTCCAATATTTGTTATATAAATAAAAATAAAAGATTTAAATGTTGAGGGGCCAATTTACAAATAATAAAATTTATCTTTATTTTAGAGGAAAAAATGAAATTCCTCCAAATATAGAAGAAAACAAATATAATTCTTTATTTTAAATGTAAAAATAAAAGTGGGCTGGAGAGAATTTTCCTCTAAATTTTATTTTTTCCTCTAAAATAGAGATAACCGACAAAATCTTGATTAGTTTTCCACTATAAATTAATAGGTTGGTTTAATGATGTTGTTTCTGAATCCATAAGTTTAGTTACTATTTTGTAGTGCCATTGCAATTGCACGTAGGAGCGTATCTCTCGTGATTTGGCACTCAAGTTGTTTGAGCCTTTGATTGTCATTTTTCGTGTTGGTGTTTTAATATGAATAACATCCTTGATAATCAAAATATATAATAGTGCAACGACCTCTATTCAATATCCTCTGAACAAGAATAACAAATACCATTAATATATGTTTCAATCATATCAATTCTCTTAATAATAAAATCTAGTTATACCAGTTGTTCTTGTAATACTGATTCTATCAATAATACCAGTTTGTCTAATAATACCCAGTTCGTGCACGCAAAAAAATTCTAATTATCTACGAATCTACAACGATTTATTACGATTTAGAATGATTTGATGCGCATTTAATGATTATAATTGCTCTTGTTTACCGATGTAAGACCCTTAACAGAGAATTTCAATAGTTTTCCACTATTAATTTATAGTGGAAAACTAATTAAGATTTTGTCGATTATTTCTATTTTTGAGAAATATAATTTCAAATTTTCCTACTCCTGATGTGTATATCAGAGATGTGTATATCAGAGACGGAAAAATTATAATGCGATGGGCATTACATGTTTTCACCTTGAATTTGCAAATATCATCCTAATAAACAAACAAACAATGTTAGGATATTGAATCTTAATAAACAAACAAACAATGTTAGAATATCATCCTAACAAACAAACAAACAATCTAATTATATCTTACAGCTAAGACTGGAGGAGGAAGAACCAGCAACTGATTTGTGAAAGGACAAACATTTTCATAAACTGTCCCTTGGTTAACTAAAAAGTTACCAACCGCTTCAAGGTTACCATGCCCAAGGGGTACGGACCGGACGACAAGCTCAATAGAGAGTGATTCAACGAGAGAAATCACTTCGTGGATTCTGCAGAGAGCGGTCAACTGACGGACGCTAGCGATGGCATAGCAAATATGACCCCTCTGATCGATGCAAGGCTTTTTGTAGGCTCCGTGATGGATTGAGGCTCTGTGATACACACCACGATGTTCTTCTATTTTCTTTTAGATGCAAGGCTTTTTGTAGTCAAAACTGTTTGATTGACAATGATTTCCTGTATGATTTTCCTACCTATGAAACAATTGCATTGTGAAACACAGGATTTGATTCCTTTTTTTTATATAATTTTAATGGCGCAGATTAATGCATTGAGCAGTGAGAAACTGAGAATCTAACTAAACTACTTGTGAAACATGGTAAATTTTGAGAATCCAAATCGAAAAGCAAATGTATAGAACCCCGTACACGTTCTATTGTCACTAGTGGCAAGTCAAATGAGAAAAAAACGTACAATATTTCCACTTGGTACACAAACCTCACCTTTACTCAAGCTCCTCATCGCTGTCTCTATTACCGTTCCCAATCAATTCAAAACCATCAAACTCTTGGTCTCCAAGGACCTTCCCCCACACGTCTTTCTGAAGTCTCCTCGTCTTGTAAGGATTCAATCTCCAGCGTTTGAATCTTCAGAGCCGTATCCTGATTCACCTTCTGAATCGTCGCAGCAGAAATAGAGGAAACTGGTTCTGGGAGCCGATGACATCCACCACCTTTCCAGTGCCGGCCCAATGTAGTGGGCCGCCTAAAGCACCCAAAAAAATTGTTGCCCATAAATATTAAAAAGAAGCACAAAATTCATCTCTGAGATTTGAACCTTGGTTCGGTTGGAGATTATGAGCTACATAAACCACTATACTATAAGCTTATTTTCTGTAATTCATGCCCCAAATATTATATATAACATTTGGCGCCTAAAACTAGGGCTTTACCAGCTTTAGCCCAGGGCCGACCCTGACCTCTTCTTTCACAGCCGCATAATAATGAAAAATTCATAAACGTGTTCTTCATCTTTGGTATGACTAGAATGGATAATTATCAATGATAATTAGTTTGAATCTGATGATGAAAAAAAACGTAAAACCACTTCTGTTAGTTATTTTAATTTAAAAATTATATGCGTTGTAAATTATTAATTATCAAATAAAACTATAAAAAATTGAATTACTTAAAGTGAATAATTAAATAATCTAAATAGAAAACCTGACTTAAATGAGTCTAAATGGGTAAGAGTATTTTTTTAATGGGTCTAAATGAACACCCCTAATAGACCTGTAACATTAAATGGATTTAAACCAATGGATCTAAATGGGATGGGGTCTAAATGGGGTGGGCCGCCCATATTAACATCTCTAATATTTATCATCATCAGCTTCAAACTCAAGTAACGAGACAGATTTTTCTGTTCATCCAAGGATTTAGACTCTGCAGCATTAACTTTTCTGGTCTTTCTTCAGAGCATCAACACGAATAGCGTCATAGAAACGGCACGTAGCTCTTTGTTTCCCTTTATACATTACTCCCCCGGTATACCGAGCATTCTCTGCAGACATCTGTTCCTTTACTGCAACTTTGATCTGACTCGAAGAAGGAGTTGATGATGTCGATTGTGCTGTCTCCACGATCACCTACTTCGTCCGTTTGGATGGTATTTCGTCCATCTCTAAACAGAGAGCATCGAGGGGAGAGACTGTTCCAATTTACGATTAACCGTAACACAATCCATGGCGTAACCGCCTCTAATCCTAGAATTCCCAAGGCAACACTGTCAGGTTCAGGATCCCTTCTTACGTCTCGAGTGTTTTTCGGGGGTACATTTACATTTAAGTTACAAAATATCAGTGGACCGAGGATGCGAACCGAATTTTGGGTTTAAGAAAACACAATACTAAAAACACCAAAGAGCTCGTCTTCTTGAGAGTGAGTGAGAGAGAGATTTCTAATCCACCGTCATCTTCTTAGATGAAGAGAGGCTCGGTACCTACACAATAAACCACCAAGTCATGACAAGTATGACTTTCACATCAAAAATCAAGAATCTAGTTTACAGATTAGATTTACCGTCAGGGATGTATTTCTTCCGTTTCGGTATCGGCAAGGCCTTAGCAACTAGTTGCCATCCTCCCAAGCCACTTGCACTAAGTTTCACCTCCCTTCGACTACGTTTCAGCGCCATACGTACTGCGCCTGCTCCGAAAAAATAAATAAGAGCCCGTCTGCGGAAAAAAAAAAAAAAAAAAGGGTTAGCTAGTTGGGGACAACAGATTCACAACTGGTTGTCACAAGAAGCAAGCAACAAACCTTTTGAGAACAAAAACATCCGTGATCAGTCCACACGAAGAGAAATGTTCACTCAAATCGCTCTTGACATCATCCGCAGGAAGCCAAGTGTCATATCCCGTAACGGAAATGCCACGGCTACTGCAAGAGTAGTTAATTTGCATATTATCAACACAATAACACATACATATCTTGCAGCACAAGTCTTTCAAAAACAAAAAAGCATCAATATATATAATTTTACCGGCTTCTTTGAAAGTATGCGACTGTCATAGCAGCGAACTGATGAGTACTAAACTCACTGCCTACCCACGGTATAACCTTAACAGCTACATTCCATCCTCCCACGTCACTTCCATCAAGTTGCAATGCCTTCTCCGCGAAGAACGACAAACGAACATCTGATACATTAAACAAACAAGAATCAAGTTTTTTTTAAAGTAGCTAGCATTCATTACTTAAGGTGAAAAAATTCACCAAGCCACAAACCTTTCGATGTCATGGGTTACAGGGTCTCTAGGAATCTCAACATCATGGATTTTTCCACATGATTTGAAGTGATCAACCAAAGCGTTTATGATTTTCTCCACAGGAAGCGAAGTGTCGTATCCCTCAACGCTAATCCTAACCCTAATTTGCAAGGAGATCAATATATATTATCAACAACAGTAATCATCCATCTTACATATACAAATCTCCTACAAAAGCATCAACTTACCCGCTTCTCTCGATCTCATAGTAGGATTTGAAAACATCGACAAAACGATCACCGAACAATGTCATCCCCTAGAGTATAAATCAGAATTTTTAGAGACTTACATGTTCAATGATTCTCAGTTTCAGATCTTCACCAGCTTCACCAGTTTGGAATTTACGAATTAGCACCATCTTCTAGATATCAATCGAACGATATACAGTATGTGTTTCTTCTTACTTTCTATTCATTTTTCATTCATCATGTTGCGGATACTCTCAATCAATGGGATCGGTTCAGTGAGGTACTGAACCAAAATCAGCAGATTGCTTACCAAGCCGGATTATAATACCAAACCAATCAGTTTGGCAAGGAACCACATAATATGAGCTCAAAACAAATTAGTAAATGGCNTCAAGTATCTCTCTTTTTTTCGACTTGCAGGTATATCGAGTTTTATGATGTGATGTCAGTTCCAATGGCCATAGCCCTGTCTGGACAGCTGTTTCTTGGACAACCCGTGATGGTGAAGCCCTCTGAAGCTGAAAAGAATTTGGCTCAATCTAACACCTGTCTCTTATACACATCTAGATGTGTATACGGGGCGTCAGTAGATCGGCTTCTGAACGAAGAGAAGCAGATGAGACTCGCGGAGAATGTCGCCGGTACAAGGAAAGCGGCTCTTGAGATTCTGCAGCTTTGTTTCGAAGCTAAGGACTGGAAACTTTTGAACGAGCAGATTCTCAATCTCTCCAAGAAACGTGGTCAGCTTAAGCAGGTACTTCGATTTTGTTAGGACCTCATTAGTTTGTCGGCTGAGCTCGTATAGAACGTGGGTTTCAGTTTGGATTTTCCTTTTCGTTTGACAGTTTGAATGAATCGTTTGTGATTGTGAATTGCATTGGCTTAGTCTTTGGTGACTCTAATCCTGGAAAGAGATAAAAGGAATTAAACATAAAATTCAGGGGATTCACCTTTTGTGTTCAATACAAGCTTATTTTACTGGCTTTTTCCTGTAATAGGTTGTTTTGGTGATTCATATGATCTTGATTTATTGTTACCCAACTTAAAAGTTTTCACTGTTGACTTAAGTATTAATGCGAAATTGGGTCATTGCAGATAGTGTCACAGTGATGGTTGTATTTGCTTCAGTTTATTACCAAATTTTAGTTCTATTTCATTGTTTCGTTGGGTTCACTTTGCTTTTCGTGTTTTCGTGGTCTACTTTCTTCATACGGATTTTGTTTAACATTTTCATGGTCAGAATTATATTGAAAAGTAAACGATACATAGTGAAAAGTGTTAACATCTGTGAATTTTTGTGTGCGAACTTCTCCATTTGCAGGCTGTGCAATCCATGGTGCCTGTCTCTTATACACATCTAGATGTGTATAAGAGACAGAAATAAAAGTGGGCTGGAGAGAATTTTCCTCTAAATTTTATTTTTTCCTCTAAAATAAAGATAACCGACAAAATCTTGATTAGTTTTCCACTATAAATTAATAGGTTGGTTTAATGATGTTGTTTCTGAATCCATAAGTTTAGTTACTATTTTGTAGTGCCATTGCAATTGCAGGTAGGTGGCTATTAGGAGCGTATCTCTCGTGATTTGGCACGCAAATTGTTTGAGCCTTTGATTGTCATTTTTCGTGTTGGTGTTTTAGTATGAATAACATCCTTGATAATCGAAATATATAATAGTGTAACGACCTCTATTCATTGTTCCGTGAACAAGAATAATAAATATCATTAATATACGTTTTAATCATATAAGTTTTTTTAGTAATAAACCCTAGTTATACCAGTTGTTCTTGTAATACTAGTTCTATCAGTAATACCAGTTTGTATAGTAATACCCAGTTCGTGCACCCAGAATTTTTTTAGTTATCTACGAATCTACAACGATTTATTACGATTCAGAATGATTCGATGCGCATTTAACGATTATAACTGCTCTTGTTTACCGATGTAAGACCCTTAACAAAGAATTTCAATAACCCAATGTCTGGTTTTGGGAAATATGAATGAAACATATCCACCATTATCATAAAGAAGATGATATGTGGGGTCGTTAGTATTTAAAAATTGATGAAAAAAATAAATAATTATTTTCGTTTTTAATATTAAATATGTGTTTATATATTATTAAATAAAGAGGAAGGGATGAGGGTAAAATAGAAAAAGTAATGTAAGGAGAGTGAGATTAGAGAAGGGGTAGTGAGATTAGTTTTTAACAAATAAGGGTATATTAGCTCTTCACCCCTAACATTGTTTGTTGTTTGTTTATTAGAATGATATTCACAGATACAAGGTGGAAACCTGTAATGTCCATCGCTCTATAAATTTTCAAACCCCTGATGAGTTCGAACATNTGTATTAATATCTTTATGTGCTACTTCAACCATGTAGGTACTATACTCATAACAATGAATACCTTGAAATCTGCCGTAGCTACAAGGCGATATATGATATCCCTTCTGTAAAAGAAACCCCAGAGCAGTGGATTCCAGTAAGGCTCATACCATTGATTGGATGCTTAGTAGTATACATTCTATGGTTAGTTTAGAATAACTTGTCTGTGATCTTCATTCAACTTTAGGTCCTGAGGAAGATCTGCTGGTTCTTGGTTTTGGCACCTCATGATCCAATGCAATCAAGCTTGCTCAATGCAACTTTGGAAGACAAGAATCTGTCGGAAATTCCTGATTTCAAGTATTTTTCTTTCTTCATAAACTTGGTTTCTCATTACTCTTTTGAGTCTTTTGGTTTCAAATGGGTTCTGAGTAGTCTCTTGTGTTTTATATTATTGGTTGCAGGATGCTTCTAAAACAGGTAGTGACAATGGAGGTTATTCAATGGACGTCTCTGTGGAACAAATACAAGGATGAGTTTGAGAAAGAAAAAAGCAGTGTTGGAGGTTCTTTGGGTGACAAAGCTGGTGAAGATCTGAAACTGAGAATCATTGAACATGTAAGTCTCTTAATTTATCTCAAAGCTTGTTTAACATCGACTTGATGCTGTTACTAATGTTCGTTGATCTCCTCTTTATAATTATTCTGCAGAATATTCTCGTTGTCTCGAAGTATTACTCAAGGATAACCTTAAAGAGACTTGCTGAGCTATTATGCCTGAGCATTGAGGTATGATCTAGTCTCACTGGTTGTACCATATGCTTCTACTTCTTAAGCTCTTAATTTATACAAATGGTTTTTTTTTACTGGTAAATTACAATTACAGGAGGCCGAGAAGCATCTCTCGGAGATGGTTGTGTCGAAAGCACTGATTGCAAAAATAGACAGACCATCAGGAATCGTGTGCTTCCAGGTCGCAAAGGACAGCAACGAGATTCTCAACTCGTGGGCAGTGAATTTGGAGAAGCTTTTGGATCTCGTTGAAAAGAGTTGCCACCAAATTCACAAGGAAACCATGGTTCACAAAGCCGCACTCAGACCTTGAACATGTGCTTTGATGATCCTCATGAAACTTTTCAGGATCTAGCCAATCTTCGTTGAGTTATTAGCATCTTTGTGTGGAAAAAAACTCGAAACAGTGTTTCTTGACAAGACTTTAAAAAATGTAGTATGGTTTTTTGTACACTAGTGGAGTTTTTGCCACTTATCATTGGTTTCATGACAGCCATTTGTTTTTTCGAGTAGCGTTGTTGGTGGATTATTTAGAAAATTTGGTTTATATTTTTTTTAATTCCGAAAATTTCGTTTATATAGATTTAAAAAAAAGATTACATAGTTGTGTTACTTGTTAGTAATTTAGTGAAAACTTTCAAAAAGCGAGGAAAACTTGGAACGTTTTAAAAACAATGGGCCTTTCGTGGAACTATTTGGGCCCATCATAGACGGTGCCGGTTTGTGTTCTGAGGTACCGTTTATAACCTCGATATTGTTTGGAATTTACGAATTAGCACCATCTTCTAGATACCTATCAATCGAACAGGCGGAGCTAAATTGGCCATTCCCTTAATCGCTTCTTTCAATTCGAAACCCTAACAAAAACCCTAATTGACGAAATTGCCGTATCGTTGACGAGGATGGGGTTCGACGAATATGAATACCTGGAGAAGTCGGTGGAGGAAGGAGATGGATCGAATAGGAAGAATGAAGAGAGCGGGAACGAGAAGAGTAACAGGAAGAGAGAAGGAGAGAGGCCTGACGAAGAATACGGGGACGATGAGCGAGTGAGCAGTCGGAGTAAGAAGTCTAGGGGAGACGGCGAAGAGAACGGTGCGGGTAGGAGGGATCGGGAAAAAGAGAGGCACAGGAGCAGCCGAGAGAAAGACAAGGAAAGAGAGAGGGATAGGGTTAGGGAAGGATCGAGAGATAAAGAGAGCGATCGGGAGAGGAGTAGCAAGGAGAGAGAGAGGAGCGATAGGGACAAAACCCGAGACAGAGAGAGAAGGGAGAGGAGAGATAGGGAGAGGAGAAGCAGTAGCAGATCTCGGAGGGAGGAGAAGGAACGCGAAGTAGTGGAAAGAGGAAGCAGGTTTGTTGGATTCTGTTCCTTTGTTATATGCTTTATTTTCATTAGCAAACTTTGTGGCTTGATTTCGGAATGATGCATAGCTCCAATGAGTTTTCTTCAGTCGTTTCAGATATCAGTTTTAGTACAAACTTCTTAAGTATGATTTCACGATTGCAGGAGACACAAGGACAAGAAAGATGAGCCTGAAGCAGATCCAGAGAGAGACCAGAGAACGGTTTTTGCATATCAGGTAGATTCTCAAACATTTTGTTAATAATGATGGCCACACAGTTAAGTTTTATTACTGATTAATCCAACCTTTATGTTTTTGTAATTAACAGATGCCTCTTAAAGCTACCGAGAGAGATGTTTATGAGTTCTTCTCCAAAGCTGGCAAGGTCTGTTACTTTGTGCCTTTCTACTTTGTTAATTGTTTTTCCCGTTGTTGTTAGTTTAGGC
Source organism: Alliaria petiolata (assembly GCA_020283515.1). Taxonomy (NCBI): domain Eukaryota; kingdom Viridiplantae; phylum Streptophyta; class Magnoliopsida; order Brassicales; family Brassicaceae; genus Alliaria; species Alliaria petiolata. The sequence continues at coordinate 163,848,258 of JAHZTW010000001.1, read as the reverse complement.
TATAGCATTACTTCATGAGTCTTTGTTCTTAATGTCTTCTTTTCATTATAATTTCAGGTGAGGGACGTGCGATTGATCATGGACAGAAATTCAAGACGATCAAAAGGAGTCGGGTATGTTTTCCTTCCAGTTGCTATTAAACTAAGTTTTGTGTATGTGCACTTGGTACGTAATATTCTGCATATTCAGTTTTCTCTGCAATTTCAAGAACTCAGATTTAAATGTATTCTTAGATGCACTAGCAATGCGATAATGATGAGGATGATGGCAATACCTTGCTCACTTGTTTAATCAATTCTGCGGGGTCAAGGTAGTTGTCAGAAAACCTGAATCCTATTTCAGTTGTTACTTTCCATTGCAAGCACTATCAAGGAGGAGGGAATCCATTAGCCTATCTTTTCTTTTCGGAATCTTCTTTTTATGCTCTCTCCTAGTCTCTTGGTGCTTTTTCAGTTCTCTGTTTGGGATATTCACTGATGGAGGAGCTTGCTTCGATCTTCATTGCTTTTTAGACTTGATTATTGTTAATTTTATCATGATGGGCTAACACTTTCTATTACTCTAGGCCTCGAGAGACTCAGCTTGAATCCCCGCACTAAAGTTTTTTGTTTCCAAGTTCTCTTTGCTACATGCTTTGTAAGTTTTTTTCTGATATTTTCGTCCTACGTGTGCTTGAAGTCAAGTATCTCTCTTTTTTTCGACTTGCAGGTATATCGAGTTTTATGATGTGATGTCAGTTCCAATGGCCATAGCCCTGTCTGGACAGCTGTTTCTTGGACAACCCGTGATGGTGAAGCCCTCTGAAGCTGAAAAGAATTTGGCTCAATCTAACACCACTACGGGCGGTGTAGGTGGTAATGGCCCTGTTGATAGGAAGCTGTATGTGGGGAACTTGCATTTCAACATGACAGAGCTGCAGCTTAGACAGGTACTGTCAGTTTTAGACATCCATTCTCCTTAATAGTTCTCTAGATATAAGGCTTTCTTGATAAGCTTTATTACTTGTGAACAGACCAGTTCATAAAATCGTTCCTGCTTACAGTTTTTTCATTTTTCTTTAACAGATTTTTGAGCCGTTTGGTCCTGTTGAGCTTGTTCAGTTACCACTTGACCTTGAAACTGGGCAATGCAAAGGTTATGGATTTATCCAGGTTAGTAGAACACGTTTTTAAATTAGTTGGTGCTCTTTTTCTTTGCGATTCATCACTTATATTTGTTTCCCTTCCATAGTTTGCGCAACTTGAACATTCAAAGGCAGCACAAATTGCGTTAAATGGAAAATTGGAGATTGCTGGTAGGACAATCAAGGTGAGTTCTTGAACTCCTTGTGGACAAATGATGAAATCTTGGACTTGAATGTATGAGCCTGCCTTAATTATATTTGTTTACTTAGGTTTCATCTGTCGCTGATCATGTTGCCTCACAAGACGCTAATCCCAAATCTGCTGATTTTGATGATGATGAAGGAGGTGGAATGGTGAGCTAGAGAACCTTTTCCTTGTACAATGTTTGCCTCTTTTCTCTGTAATAATTGTTCTTTAACGACTCTCTCTCTCTCTCTCTCTCTCTCACAGGCTCTAAATGCACAATCGAGGGTTCTGCTTATGCAGAAGCTGGATCGTTCAGGTATCACAACAAGGTATGTCTCTCTTGTATGCATCATTTGTTTAGTCGTTATATTTTTTTATTTCGTGCGTCTCTCCTTATAACACATGGAATCTGTGCACAGCATTGTGGGCCCTATTGGAGTAGCGCTAAATGGAGGAGCTTTTAATCAACAAGGCATGAATCATGGTTTCCCCACATCAGTGCTTCCGACAACAGCAATCCCTTCTTTTGTCAGTGAACCCGTTGGCCAGCCAAGTGAATGTCTCCTACTAAAGAACATGTTTGATCCTGCAACAGATGTTCGATTCTTCTTCTTGCTTCTTGTCTTTTTTTTTCCTTTTTTCGTTTGAGAGCTGTGAGAAGGAAACAAAAAAATAAACTGAGTGTCAGCCTTGTGTAAGTCGGGCTGCGTTGTATTAACAGCAAAGTGTTATTTGTTTGCAGACGGAACCGGATTTTGATGTTGATATCAGAGAAGATGTTGAGGAAGAATGCAACAAGTATGGCAGGGTCGACCATATTTATGTAGACAAGTAAGTATCATCCCATTAGTTCCATCAAAATGGTTTTGATGGATCATCAATTCATGAATCTGAATCTGGTAAAAAATGCAGGAACAGCGCGGGTTTTGTATATCTCCGGTTCGAATCGGTCCAGGCGGCAGCGGCAGCTCAGAAAGCGATGCACATGAGATGGTTCGCTCAAAAGATGATATCTGCAACTTTCATGGTAAAATATATTTGTGGTTATTTTCTTTTTTCAGATCTTTCTCAGGTTTATTGAATGACATATTTTATTGCAGCCTTCGCATGAATATGAAGCCAAAGCCAAGGCGTGAATTGCAGTCAAGCCAGATTTTTTTTTTTGTCTTTGGTAGATTTTCTTGTTCTGACTTGGTAAACCTAAACGAAACTGCGATCCATATTCAATCTCTTGTCTGAAACATGTTACATAGATCCAAACATGTTACATTGGGGACCCTTTTTTTTTTTTTTTAAATGAAGTATACTTTTATAGTTACGTAGTTTAAATGTTTGATGTTATTACGTCGTCTTGACCCAATGTGTACACCCAGTTCCACAAAAGAAGTATGAAACCAAATTGAAGGAGAAACTTGTACCAAGTTTTTACTAGCAGTTTTGAAATCGGCCTGGCTCTAAATTTTCATCTCTTGAAATTATTCACTATGATGATATGAGATCGATAAAAATTCTTTAACAGACTAGATAAACATTTACTAGCTTTCTCAAAAACCTTGACATTAGATTACATAGAAGATAGAACTTGCCAACTTGGCTGCTCGAGCACAGATATGTATGTTACAAACTTATTTTCCAAAATTAGTATTTCTTGTTATTATAGCTATGGGAAAACTCAAGATAAATTTATAAACATAACAATGTTTGGTTAGAGTGTCTGCGAAAGACAAAAGTCACAAACCCAACACGCGTATATATTAACAAAGACTTCCACGCGTCCGAAAATTTTATACGAAAAAAAAAAGAAGAGAAGGAAAGCTATTATCCGTGATCCTCGATCATAATCATTTGATCTTTTTTCTGATTTTTCTCCCTCGAACTACATTCTCATCCTCAATCGATTCTTATGATCTTAACAATCTCAAACATTAGTTCATAAAATAATAATGTAAACTACATGCATTGACTGTATTTCTTTTATAAAACTAAAAAAACATAAAGATTTTACCTTCATTCATCTTGCTTCGAACTAATTACAAAATCCTTAAATAAACCATAATGCAATATGTAAACCCTAAGCTTCAAACCAAAGAGAGCTGTTTCATCATCTAATCACGACCCTGAGAGGTCTAGTCGCCATGTAAATGCTCTCAAGCGTCCTAAACTTCTTCTTCTTCTTCTTCTTCGATGACATTACTCTCATGATCACCATTTCTTTCTTGCATTGATCTTGATGATAACTATCATCTACACCGAATATTTCCTCAATCTTCTTCTTCTTGATTATATTGAGATTAGTCTCTTCGTCGCTTAGCTGCATCAGATGTTGAGCTGCCTCCATCTCCGTCTCCGTTATCGTCTCTTCTCTTCTCCTCTTCTCCATAATGAAGCAAGAATCCAGATTGAAATTGAATATCAAGTTTCCTTCTGAAAATAAATTATTCTTTCTTGCAGATATGGGGTTGTGTTCGATTTATTTTTGTTTTTATTTTATTTTGTAGTAAATTTCTTCGAGGATTACGTAATGTTGAGAAGGGTTTTTGAAGGCTATTAGAAACTGCGAGGTTGGTGCTGCGAAATATCTCTCTCCTCATCTTTTCAACTATATTTTGCAGACTCGGTCCCTATACTTTTTGACTCGTTCAACAAATCACTTCTTCCTTTCTAAAATTATTGTTTTAACCATCCATAGGTGTAATTTAAGTTATAGAAATTCACTTTTGGTTTTTCATCTTAGAATTATGAAAATGATATAAATATTTGTTTTCTTAAATGAAATATATATATATATATATACACACAATTTGTTTCCAAATAATTGTATCAGTACTAATTGAGTTATCGCGAAAATAATACTATTTTTTTGTTATAGATAAAAAAAAAAAAAACTCATTTCATCTCATTTTGCCGAGTGTGCCATCTTATCTTAGCGAGGGTTAGAATGCAACATTTATAAACTTTCTGGCATGGCTATGATATCCGAAATGTGTTGGGGCAAATGTTTAAACAGCAAATGTAGAGCTATATCAGGTTGTTATGTTTTTTATTGGTTAGGACCATCGCAAATCTGTACCGTCAGATGACGAGAAAATAGTGGCTATTGTTTTACACGAATGCTTCTTCTGAACTTATTAAGGAAGGAAAAAACTGAAAGTTCCAAATTACCCTCTCGGTGGCCCCTACATACTTTGACTTTCCCTTGATCACAAAACGCGTATCTTTCTCTTTTCGCTGACTCGCTCTTTTATAAATTTAATTAAAACTGTATTAAGTTATTTAATTAACTGAATAGCCTAAAAAATTCAGAGAGAAATTTAAATCCATCTCCTCTCTTTCTGGCCGTTACAAACAAAAAAAAAAAAAAACTATATAACATAATGTATTTCTGTTTTACTAATACCCATATGATCTAGCAGACCAGATTGGACCAACCAAAATTCAGAAGAAAAATTTAATTTTAATAGCATCAAATTGGCAAATCTAAAATGCAGTCATAAATTTATAATAGTAGACGCCCCCGATTATATAATTTTTAAAGGTAAAACGCAAATACAAAACGGATAATGCAAATGTAAATGGTAACGCAACACAACATGAAACATAAATTTTGGACCGCCCAAAATTTAGAAATTTTTATTTTATTTTAACAGCAACTAAGTTAAAACGCAAATACAAAACGGATAGTGCAAATGCAAATCGTAACGCAAACACAAACATGAAACGTAAGGACAAAGACATGCAATTCCATAATTCTTTACAAGAAGCTAAAAAGCAAATTCAAAACGCAAATGTGAAACGCAAACACATATACAAAATGCAAATATGAATTCATTACTTTCAAATTAAATATTCAAACACAAAAACTTAATGTAAAACAATATAAGCATGTACTCCATTTGTTTTGTTTTAATATAAGGCACACTAATTAAAAAAAAAGGGTTATGTATTGGATTCAGTTTAAAAAATTAAATTGCAGATACTCTCTCAGTGAGTTGATGTTCATACAGAGTGATTCTACCTATGCTTGAATTTACAAAAAAAACATGTGCACGAAAAAAATAAAAATAAAGAAAGAGACAAAAAAAAAAAGAAGGGGAGAGTGATCTTTGGTTTGCTTCCAAAAGTTCCACAGTCAAAGAGTCTAGTTGACTGTTGACTAATTCATGTTCCAAAGTCTCTCGAGGAGAAGAAGAAAGAAAAGAATAATGCACACGAAGAAGTCTATTAAGAGAATTCGGACAAGAATCTCCTTGTTAAGGAAGAAAAGAACAGTACAGACAACTACAGACAGTCTTCTTCTTCTTAACAATTACAAAATAAAACACTTTTTTAGAAAAAAAAAAATCTGGAATATGCAGAAGATTTTTTTTGCTCAAAATATTCAATGAAATAATTAATAATATAACATCTCTCTTTTCTGTTTCACGTTCACCCAAAAAAAAATTAACAAGAACAACAAATAGACAACACTTTCTTCTATATCTACAATACAACACCTTCCAAAAATAAACATTATATATCTAAATCCTTCTTTTTTTGGGGTGGGGGGTTCAATCTAGTAGAATAGGGTTCTTCTCCCCCAAATAATAACAGTAAACAAACAAATCTGTGACACTTTCCTCTTTACTTACCTCTGTGGAAAAACGTTTTATGTATTCGAGATCAATCAAAGACAGTCCAAACCGCAGATCTCGAGGATCGGACCGCCTTTGGCCACAAAAGGATTGACTCGGACCCAAAGAAGCGTAAGGATGGAGGCGAGAAGGATCGACCAGACGAGAATGATAGTAGGCATTCTGTCTTGTTTCCCAAGCAGACCTTTCAGGAAAGGATAAAGATGGAGTATGACCCAAAGCGCAAAGAACATTCTTCCGAACAGCGGCCCCCACGAGTCTTATCCGTTGCTGATCGCATCAGAGATTCCCACGATGACTCCTATCACGTTGATGATGAGGAGCGTGGTGGGAGGGATCAAGAGAGATGTCCATTTGAATATGTAGAGCTCGGAGAATTCGCCGTCGTCTGCTGCTTTCGATGTGACTGTGAAGTTCGTGTTGACACCAGCTAAAACCTTGAGGAGACCTTGGAAGAGAGCAAAGAGATGAGCTGAAACACCTCCTATCACCCAAAACTGTTCGTTTCTCCACCAATCATCGATCCCAACTTTACCCCATTGCATCTCAAGAATCCCCGTTACAGCGATCGACGAGAATAGCGCCATGAACAGGATACTCGCATAGTTGCTTATCTGCAACAACAACACACAAAAAAATGAACCCTTAACACACTTAACTCAAAGACAATACTTTTACCTCAGGATCAATGAATTTACACAAAACAAGAAATAAAGATTCAAACTTTTGGAAGAGCTTAAAGAAAGTTTTTTTTGTTTTACCTCGGGGACGATGAATTTGCCGGTGAGAAGACAGATAGCAGGGAGAGAACAGTAAACGAGGAGTGGAATAGAGGTCCATGGATAAACCACAGAGTTGATGTAAGACAATCTCTCAAGCCATTTTAAACCGCCTCCATAACCGTACCATATAGGGCAATGCCTGCTCATGAAGATCTCAACAGACCCGAGCGCCCACCGGAGAACTTGATGAAGACGGTCGGAAAGATTAATAGGCGCTGATCCTTTAAAAGCCGGTATCTTTGGTGTACAATAAACTGATCTCCAGCCATGAGAATGCATCTTGAAACCCGTAAGGATATCCTCTGTGACAGAACCGTAGATCCACCCAATCTTGAATATGAATTTCACAAAACACCAACAAAATGATATCACCAATCTTATCGCAGCATGAAAGATAAAAGTGCTAATAAAGAGTTTGTTTGAAAAGAGCTCTCTGTTACCTCTTTTCCCCATTCGGTTTTATCTTCGTAGCCACAGCTAATGACTTGGATGGCTTCTCTAAGCAGAGAAGCCGGACTCGCGTTACTAGCAAGCCCACCATTCTCCATACCAGCAGACGCAACAAAAACAGGAGACTGTCCAAACTTCTTCTCCAACTTCATTTGCGCCGCCTCTGGTGATTTCACCGCATTATCAGTGCCTTCAAAGAAACAGAAAGAGTGTTCAGTAGTGAGCTGAAAACCAAATGATACAGCAGCTGGTTGCTTCTATTTACCGTTGGTGCCTCGCTCTTCGATATTTTCTAGCGCGTGTATCTGCTTTGAGGCTTCCCTGTTCTTCTTCTTCCTATCCGTTGTCTTTGCCTTACGATTCTTTCTTAAACCACAACAGAAGAGACACCATTTAGGCCAGCAGTTGCAAGTCATGCGCGGAGTCTTCTTCTTCTTCGGTGCATCGAATCCATAAAGTGCCTGTCTCCTAAAAACACACCCTGTTCCAACGTATATAGGCCCTTGTAGTCCATCCAAACCTTTCATGTTAATCTGTTTCGACCATTACAAGATCAAAAAAGACAGGTCACGTAAGAACGGATGTATAATAACTCAAGAATCGGAGACGGTGATAGAGGAACGTGTTACTTACATCGAAGAATACAACATTGCGATTAGAGTATCTATCGTGTCTATCGATCCCATCGAATCTTTGAGGGAACTGAACGTAACAAATTTTCTTTCCCGACTGAGGATCCATCATGAAACACATTGCTTCTCTAAGAGCTTTGCTGTTGTTGATGTAGTGATCACAATCGACATTTAGAAGGTAAGGAGCATTTGATAGAACTCCCGAGACTCGTATCTTCAATGTAAATACGGCAACAAGAAAAGTTAGCGAGAGACCATCGTAAATCAATTCAGAGCATATATATTCAAGGATCAAGCATAGTTATTTTACCAGGGAATTCATGGCTCCAGCCTTCTTATGATGGTCAAAGCCGGGTCTCTTCTCACGAGAAACATAGACCAGCCGAGGCAGCTCGTGGTTTTCTACATCGCGAACACCGTTATTTCCAAGGAAGACCTTTTCACAGGAGAAGAAACCGATAAGTTTGGGAGTATACACAGAGCACATAGAACGAAATGAAACAGTAACAGCCTCTGAGTATCTCACCTGGATCATGCCGGGATGATCTCGCACGTTATTACCGGGCCAAGGAGTACCGTCTTGCATTGTCCAGCCTTCTTCAGGCACTTTCTGCGCAGTCGCAACTAAAGCATTGATCTTAACCTTGAACTCTTCATATTCTCTCTGTAACCAGGTGAAAGAAAAATGCATTTTTTTTTTAATAAAGGCACAAAATTTTCTTTTAGGAAATTTATGAGCAAGAAATGAACAAACCTTCATGGCTCGGCGTTCCCTAACAAATGCAGGATGAACTTTATTCTTTAAATAATCCATTTTGAGGCAAAAGTACCACTCGGGAGCGCGTGGCTCGATTCTGTATTTCTTACAGAAAGGAACCCATTTCCTTGCGAATTCCGCTGTCTCTGAGAGTGCTTCGAAAGTAAGCATAGCAGCACCTTCATCAGACACATATCAAGCAACCCTGTCTACCGGATAATCAACCGCTAGAATAGACAGGACGGTGTTTGCTGTAATAAGCGGAGGCTCTTTCAACGGATCCACCGTACTCACAAACACGTCCACGCCTTCTAGTTCAGATGGTTTCCCTTCTTTCTCGTACCTCAATGAGAGCCGGTCCAAGTATGTTTCTCTCTCTATAGGATACCACTTTGGGAACTGATCAAGAACCCATGAAACCGCAAACCATATCTCGCATATTACGGATACTAGCCACAAGGGGTACGCATCGTTGACGGGGTGAAGAATACGGTAATGGAAGAAGAGGCCGAGAATCACGAGACGGAGAATGATTAGCATCCTGTACGGATTTATCTTGCTCGACTTTATAGGTACTTTCCTAGACAGAGGCTGCCTTCCCTCATCCATCCTTCAAACAAAAACAAAAGAAAGCTCGTAAACACCACAAAGCAGAGCAATGAATCATGACAAAAGTAGACAGTGTCTTTCGGAAAGATTTGTCTGCCTTACATGGGGATTTCAGCATCATCTCCATCGCCAAAACTAGAATCTCCATCATGTTTAACGACCTGATAGTTCTCGTTCTGCTTTCTCTTCCACTCCTCCATTCGATCCTTCCACGCGACACTTCCATATCCGTAAACCGCAAGGTCTTTCTGAGGTACCATTGGTCTTGGATGTGCTGTGACAGAACAAACCACTAACTTAGTAACCGCAGACAAAGAGAAAAAACAAAAAGGAAATCAAATACGTTAAGAAGAAAGCTTACCGGCCGGGTCAGGAAAAGGCGCTTGATGAAACCTATTGACATGACCAGGTGATGGAGAAACAATAAGAGCATGTCTATCAGATGAAATCTCAACGTCCTACAAAAACACAACCAAACCAAATGAGCCAAGAAAAGGGAATTTTAATAGGCAATACAAAACAAAGAAAGACTGAAAGTAAGTGTGGGAAAATACACAGTAATAAACCAACCTCATCTCCGTAAGTCAACAATGGAATCTGAGAGCCAGGTGGAGCAGAGGCCAGATCAAACTCCGAGTTGCGGCGAGAGAAAGTGTCAGAAACCTGTTCAGATCCAATGCCACTCCTATAATCAAACTCAAAATCAAGATCATCGATGCCATCATCTTCCTCATCTCCTTCAACCCTTGGACTCCCTGGAAACAATCACAGACATCTGTGAGATATGTGACACACACTCCTTTCTAATCTTCAGCATTTAAACTAAAGCTTAAACCAATTTTAATTTTTTAAAGTCACCTTTGATGCGCTTGTAACGGGTTTTGCACTGAGGACAAGATTGGTTTCCTTCTCTTCTCTCGTACTCGTAGCAAGGTCTACAGACAGGGAAAGCACATTCATTGCATGCCACAAAAGACTCTCCATCATCTGTCAGCTCTAACTCATCTCCTCAGATTTGACATATTTGCCCACTTAGTTCTTCCACTGATCTTATCTGTAATAAGAGTAGCTACACATCAGAAAGCAGCAGAAGCAGACTGATTTTGTCTATGAGCAAGTCGAATTAACATAGAACGGAGATTTCGATCATAAACTAACTCAAATTTGTGTGATTTCAAACACAGTATTTAGTTTTGGGGCCTGGCATAGCTTCAATTTGACGAATTTTACACTCTTGAGCTCAGAATTCAATCCCCACCGACACAAACTTTCACTGTACATCTTGAAAAAAGTAGGTAAGAAATTGAGAATTTTGATTTCGATGAAAACCCCTAATTGATTTTTAACGGGTAAATGTAAAAACCCAGATCCAGAGAGAAGAAAAAGGCAAAACCTTTACACACGGAGCAACGAAATTGAAACAATGGGTGCACATTAAAACAAGAAAGGAAGGTGAAATAGAAAAAAAAAAGAGACAAGCTTCAATTTTGGTAAATCTTACTCTGGCACTCTCGTCTGCATTAATTAACACGAACTCGTTCCTGTTGTGAGAACCTGCGATGAGCCGACCACCGGTATTCATATCCCCGACACAATGGCGGCTACAGAGAGAGAGGGAGAGAGTAGGTAGCTTCCGAGTTCTGAAACCGGGTCAACTCAGGCAAAGAGATCCAGTCGTTTCAACTCCCACCAAAACATGCAGTAAAACAGCTTCACAGACGAATCTCAGAGGATTTTGAGTGAGGCTTCTCCAGTTTATATATAGAAACAATGAAGAAATCTTAAAAAAGTGGGGGAAGCCGTGTGAAGAAGGTGTTTGATTGAAATCAGCTTTGCAGGCTTTTCACAGTTTTTTTCTGGTTTTACAAATGTGCCTACACAAAGTTCACAATATATAAAATACTCAAAAAGGAAGAGAAATCGAGAGAGATAGTGAAAGGAGAGCAGCAAACAATTAAAGAGAGGGGCAAATGTAGGAGAAGAAGAAGGATGACGCGTAATGAATAAGACGAAGAGAGAGAGACACGAAAACAGAAGAGAGATCGACCAGTGTAAGTGCTGCTTCTGAGATTTAATTTCAAGTATCAACTACCAAACAACACAACACACACACACAAAAATATAAAACGCAAAAATTAGCAAAAATTGTGAAAAAAAAACAAGAAAATAAAGAGTGGGACCCATACAAAGTGTGTCGTTTGGCGCTCTCTGTCCTCCACTCCAGTTGTCTCAGTTGATAATTGGTAAAAATGGTAAAAAATAAATAAAAGAACCGCGAACGTAGAATCAAAAATTTAATCCACGGACAAACGTAAAAAAAAAACAAAACAAATTCACAAGAAATCTTTTTCATAATTTAAATTGACGTAAGCAGATAGTATTAATTGTTTAAATACTTAAATAATTTTGACTTGCTAGTCTTTCTCGGAAATGAAAAAAAAATATATATATATATATATATATATTGGGTAAACATTGGATCACGTCCCTTACATTTATTTCACTGTGTTAGTTCTTCCGTCTTCTGTTTCATGACTATACTAATTATTACAAGCTACAAAATAACTTTTTTTTTTGTCAAAAAAATAATACAAGCTACAAAATAACTTAGGATTATCAAACAGATAAACTTTGTTTCTTGTAATTTCAATTCATATAATCTTCTTACCCGGCCGATAAAAAGAATCTTCTAATTTTTTTTTAAGAAGTTTTGAAAATGTCTCGGACAGTTTCCTCTTGTATGATGTATATAATCTTTGAAGATGTTTATTGTTTTCACTGTTTCGTGTTTGTGGAGATATAGCTGTCATTTTGTCACCAGATTCAATACCATCTGTAAGCATCGTGACCATGATCCTATTTTCTACAATTAACAAAAAAAAAAGGATCCTGTATTCAATTTTCTAGGTTTTAAATTTGTTAAAGATTTTTTCCGATTATTTCTTCTTTTCCTTTTAGTTTCTTTATTATATATTTATACTCAAATTTAGTCTTCCTTTTTTTTTTTTTTTTTTTTTTTTTTTAGTCTTCCTTTTTGTTTGTTGCATTATTGTTTAAAATATTTATTAATTTGGATGTGTTACAAATGATAATCTATCAAATTACATCTTTGACATAAACACAGCAAGCAAAACTAACACGAAACTGTTTGAAAGTTTGCATCTATGATGTTTTCAAAGATTAAAACCAAAATTCAATGTAGAAACAATAAATTTTGGTCAACCATTAGATCAAAAACACTTCTTACATTTTTTATTACATCATATGTTGACCGCATTGGTTTTAAGTAACTTTTAACTGTGTTTTATATTGTAATGTGTTTTCTATATTTTTTTTTTGAGAAAGAGTGTATTTTCTATTTACCTGAAACGCTATTAATTTAGAAATGCCCAAGGTGTTTCTTCTTTGTATCAATGGTTTCATTCCCTTGCCTTATATACAGACTATAAATTCTCTATGTCTATTTATTAACTCTTCCCTATATATTATTGGCTCCACCCACCACTATATCCCATTTGTCTTTTCTCCTGTTTGCATATAAAATTTAATGTACTATTTGACCATACAAAAAAAATCTACAAGAGGAAAACAATGTGCAATTATTGAGATTTTAGACTATCATGTCACCTCAAATTTATATACTATACATTCATTATTCATATGTATACATTTTGCCGACAATCGATATATAAGCCAAGAAAAAACCTACGTATTTGACAATATTAGCTTAAAATTACAAGTAAAGAAAAAGATGAAGTCACAACTTTATTAAGTATTTTATAAGAAAAAAAAAAACTTTATCGATTGGAAAGTGTATTCTATGTACTTGTTATCTCCAAATCCATGGGCCACTTGCTCTTATAGAAAATTAGAATAGTAACTGTCGGTGCCACATGTATTTTATTTTCTTCCGGGAAAATGGAGGAAATAAACATGTTGATATTTAGGCAAATATATTCGGATTTAGGTTTAAACGACAATATTTATTTCAAGCGAACTAAAGATATGACTTTAGCTTTTTTTATTTATTACTAACTTTACTCTTTGCACCGTTATTGTTTAATCTTTTGTTTCAGTTTGAGTCGACAACTTTTTTTTGGTCACAACAGTGCACTGTGATATATGACAATGCATGAACAAATTAATAGTGTAAGGGGTAAATTGACGAGGTGATTCGATTTGCATTGACAACAACTAAACGAAAGATACATAATTTGGGATTAAGGTTTAAAATATTCTTAATAGATTTCAGGTAGAAACATAATCAAATCACTATTACTCGATTTGGAGAACTATAGATTATATCTTTAGCAAAACTAAAGATTAAATAGCAAAATATAATACTCAATGTTGGAGTATGATTAAAATATAGATTACTAGAAACCGAAGAATGTGCATGATGAACCTTTTTACTACTTAGATAGAGAGATCCGGGGTGTTTGTGGACTTAAAATCGTGACATGGCTTAAAACCACTCGTTTATATTATAAAAATTGATGGCCAAACATCAAGTTTGGTTTGGTAGCTAATACCTAATAGTGACACTTTTAGTTTTGGCTTTAGGTCCCTTTATTATTTGATTTTTATTTTGTCTAAGTTTGTAATTATTACTGGATTGCGATTCAATCCAATGTTTATTGGTTGTTACTAGTATATAGTGTTACATTTAGTTGATAAATGACGTAAAAGAACTAAAAATGTATGGTTATAACTTATATTATAAATACCATTATGTTTACATATAACGGTAAACCTGAATTCATAGATGAGATAAAGTTTTATCTGACCCCTTAAAAAGTTTGGTATGCACATAAAAACGAGCTGAATTACCAACCCCTAAAAGCAAACATTTTGAAAAATAATTGTTAATTTATTTTGATCAACTCTTATTAAAGAACATAGACAAAAAAATTTACTGGCGGCTGTTGGATAAATTTGATAATTATTAAGAAAAGGGTGTTGACAATGTTTGAAAAAGACATTACATTCCTAAGGTATGTAAAATCTTAAGTTTAATTTTGACACTATTTCATACATCTTAATCTTTTGAGAAAAAAGGATTAAATATCCCTTATATATTAAAGACCAATAAAAAAAAACTGTAAAATGAATTATGTGAAAAAAAATTGGAACAATAACGAGTTGAATTTTTTTGTGCTCATCGAAATAGCAAGTCTAAAACTCAAAAATTAATACCATTTTTTCCTTGATAACCCATTAAATACTTATTATTTGAGAACAGCAAACCAGTTCAATTTTTACGCAAACAACAATAACATACTGGTTTATGGATGTCACCAAGAGTAATGGTTTCTCTATTTACTACATGTAAAACATATTTAGAATAGTACTTATCGTAATTTGATAAACGTCAATACACTACTAACTTCATATCCAAAGGATTCACCATTAAAGAAAGGGTTCACAAACTTAAAGCTTACCCATGACTTCATGAGATAAGTATAGGAGGATGATTAAGATCAGCATCTATCAAACCAGCTTCTTCTGTCTCAGTGTCTTCAATTTGGCCGGCCTCTTGACCGTTGTCTGTGTCAGAACCACCGAGTCTTTGTTGTTCCTCGGGTGTAGGAGTGTCCGCAATAGCGTCACTCTCCATCGCCTCTGCTTCGCCTCTTGATCCTTCAGCTTGAGCTTCAGTAGATGAAACACTAAACTGGATTCCCTCAGCTTCCTGAGATCCACCTTTGGTTTCTTCTTTCTTAGCACGTTTCACTTTTTCGTTCGGTTTAGCTTGGTATTTGGACCGGACTTCAGGTGGCAATAGTTCAACAGGGACAACTCCCTCGATTCCCAGATCAGTAAACTGTAAAAATACAGAATTAAAAAAGTTTTAAAAACCAATCGTATCAAGCATTGAGAAATCAGAGTTTATGAGTTATAAGAAGCAAGTACCCTAGAGAATCCTTCCAGGTCTTGCCGAGCTGTAAACCGAAGACCTTTCCAGCAGTAAACCTTTCAAGACAGCAACAATTAATTTGCTGTGAGACTTATTCAATGAGCCATTTTAAAAATAAAGTTGCTAGTCAGAGGAAAGTTATGTATACTCTGTTGTTTTTATGATGGTACTCATCCTCTATGCCAGCTGATGGGTCCATCTGAGATTTTAATAAAAACACCAAGTGGGCTTATAAGACATTAACCATTCCGGAAAATGCCGTTTGTCAAACCAACAAAAAAAAAAAATGCTATGTTGTCTTACATCTTCTGCTAAAGGTTTCCAGTAGTCTGCAATGGCAGGGGTCCGTACACGTTGAGAATCAGTCAAAGCATTCTGTCACGACATCAGAGATACAATTATTGTAGAGACATAAACTGAAGATTGGTACAATAATATCTTAGAAAGAGAGAGTGGAATTTTGATCGGATTACTGTAGAGACACAAATTGAAGATTGGTACAATATCTTACAACAACGCACACTGATGCAAGAAAAATAATACATACCGGATTTTGATCGGCCCATCTCCAAAGTTGGGAGAGTTCTTTATTGCCCAATCTCCATCTTTGCTTCCTGTAAAAGCAAAAGATAACCCACGTGGAGATTAATACTCTGATTTAGATTTTACTAGTTGATTCTCACTTCTAATGGAATATTAACTAGAGATCACCAGGGAGAGATACCTCTCCTTCTATCAATTTCTTGCACCTAAAGATTCTAAATTTATAATGGTATGTGACTACATGGGAAAGAGGCGGTTAAGTAAATAGGTCAGCTTTTCCCATACCGTTTCTTTTGCCCTGCATTAGGTGATTTCTTCTCTATCGGTTGCTTTTCAAATGGTGGGCATCCATCACGTTTCCACCAGACCTGTTATGGTGGAAATCATTATCGACCCTCGCCTTCAAGCCAGAAAATAAGAGAGAAAGCAGCACACATACCCAATTCTTTTCACGCTCCAGTATATGCTCAACTGCACGGAGGAATTCTTTCCCTTTAGGCGGAGTGATCTCAAGCAATTTCTTTACGCGATCCTCACATGACTTAAGTTCCTCCTTCTAGGCCGAAAAGACAAACCAACCATAGAGTTTTGAGTGGTTTTGCATAAAACCCATATACTCAGATATAAGCTAGGCTTGTCGACCTTTAAAACAAAGCAAGAGAGCATTTGCTCATCGAAAAAGCAAAAGCACTGACCATGGTTTCAGATGGCAGATCTTTGTCGTTCTTCCCCGGTGCCTAACACGAAATAGGAGTCGATTACACCAGGCTACCAGAGAGAAAGTAATTTAACATACAATTCTTGAGAGACATTTACCCTCAGATAATCAAACAGAATGAGGCACTGGAGAAGAATATGTCGTCGGAAACTTGAATCCTTTAACTGTGACCAAAAGTGAGAAAAGTGTATTACTGCTAAGTTCAGAAGTTTGTATTGTATGTCAACACATCTCAAATGCAATCTACACAAAGAGATACAATGTATATACTTACCTCTAAACCCATTAATTTACTACTTGTTAGGTATTTTATATTAAAAGTTGCTGCCTCTTCCTCCAAACTATTAGCCTCTCCTTCTTCTTCGCTTAGTGGTTGAGCATCAAAGGTGTTTAATACGACCTACATATGCAGTTCAAGAAACGGGATCTAAGAAGATTTCTCATTACCACCAGCATCACTGGTCTATGCGTATGCATATGTAAGAAAACACGTAGTGCATTATAGCCAAAAACGCAAAAACCATGGATCACATACCGCCAAACTAGATGAAAACTTCTGCCACTTGGTAGATGCGGAAGTAAGAGAAGCAGGATTACAGAAATACTCCTGGAAATGACACAGATTTCTCAATAAAAGGAAGCATTACCTCAATAAACTAAGTAACAAAAGGAAAGCTGAGATGCTATCTCCAGTAAATGATTTTGTATGATAAGCAAGCAGAAGTTCTATGAGACAACCCTTATGAAAAAGGCTACAGAGTTCCCTACACAGTTCCTTTGACTAATACATACCTGTAAACTCCAAAATGTCTTATAGAAGTTGAAATCTACAGAAATTCCTGAGAAGCAATGGCATAGAGAGAACGGATAACACGTATTAGAATGGTCTAATGGATATAAGGAGCAGAAACCAATAGATAAGAGTTTTACTTGCCATTTGGAGGATCTTTTTCATATTTGGTTTCATTAGATGTATTAAAAACGCCTTTTATATTGACAGCTGCAAGAACAAGTCAAGCAAGTAAACGTTACACAACTTCTAAATATTTACATACCTAAAAATTGTACTTGCAAAAAATTACGAGAAACCCTCCTTACCTGAGCGCTCAGATAACGGGAAAAAGTGAGCCAAAAACATGAGAATTCTTCCACAAAATACCACATCATTAGCCTGTATGCCAGATTGTGAAAGCAGGAAAGGAATTAACAAAGGGTGGAAGTGTTAAAACTGAAAAAGCAGATTTTCACTTAAATTAAGTTTGACAAAGGGAACTAGAAAAGGGTGAAGATAATGAACCTTTGAGAGTCGCCTGAGAAGTTGATTGCAAGTCCTCAACATTACAAGTTTTCCGCGTGCAAAAAGCTCTTGCTGCAAATGATTGTAACAACCAATTCAAAAGACAAGATAATCATGCAACTAATACAAAGAAGACAAATTTGGTTTCATCTAAGACATACCTTGCCCAATATATCTTGTTTGCTTTCGATATAACCAAAAACATCTTTACAGTTTTTCATGGTAGACATTTCCGTCAAATCCTCCAGCAGCTGGAATATCATGCCACCTTCTACATGCTCATTCTCACAAAGATAAAGCACAACATCTATCAAACCAATTGAAAAAAGAACAGGAAGATGGTGAGAGGTTGGACAAAAAATAGACTAAATGAGAATAAGATGTTTTACGGGCACACGCTTGCACCTATTTACGAGCTATGCAAATCAGACAAGACAGAACGGTTTGACATAAATTGCTAACCTAGAAGATGAGGAATCTGGCCATGTGTATTTTCATCATCATCATCAATCAACTGACCATACTGCATTATTTGCTCCCCTGACTGCGCAGCAGAGGCCTGAACCCCAAAACACAGAGAGAAATCCACACAGTAAAACAACTGACTAAATCAACAAACATATGCAGATAACGAAAATATAAAGTGGAGAAACAACAGACCACAAGCTCCTGCAGCAACGTCCGGAGCATGTTTTCAAGCATTTGGTTTTCATCTTGGGCCAGCTTTGTTTGTTTCTGTGGGATTTATATAAATAAGACCAAGCAACATAAATCAACAATCTACAAACAGAAAATGGGAACATTTGTCTAAACCCATTGAGTCGATGCTCACTCACAAGGACCAACTCAAAAGTTTGGGCCACAATATATTGCATCGACGACTTTCTAAACTTCGCAAAACTGACACAACCAGATACGCTGAAGAGTGAAAACTTAGTTTATTGATTCCAACAGTTACCTGAGGTTGTATAAACTCTTGGACAGTCTTGAGTGCAAAGCTTTCAATTGGACCTCGCTGCAGTATAGCATCTCTAAATGCATCCTGAGAAGAACCACAAAAATGCACAAATCAGTTTTTTTAATGATAAACACTATCAGCGTTTCTAATCGAAATCTGTAAATATGGTGCCAGAGGGTCAGTGTTAAAGATTTAAATAGGCCCAATCAAAAGGGTCGTAGAATACCATTCTAAACGAATCAGCTTCCACCTCCAATTGCTTGCCTGCAAATTTTGAAAGGAAACATCTTGAGCCAAAACAAAAAAAAAAACCTATCGGATTATCGCTGTCGGAGAAAAGGACTAATGAAGAGGAAATTACCGATAACACCAGCACCGGATTTTGGCCGTCGGCGAACAAGCACGGCGAAAGCTTTGAGCAGAAAGCGACTGTGTCTGTGGATCGCCGAAATTAAGAGAAATAAACACTGCGACAGTTTAAGCGGATGCGAAATTCGAAGAAAGAAGAAGAAGAAGACGAACAGTAAAATCAATCTAGGGATTTTATTGGATGTACACGTTGGGTTCCAATATTAATTTCCCTTTTTAATGGGCCTACCGATTCCGGTTAACTCCTTGGTTTATTTTAATGGCATTAATTTGATCCCAAAAAAAAAATGGGCTTATTCGAGTTGGGTTTATTCGATAATCAATTGTTCGTTCGTTTGTTGGCGTTCGTCGCCGAAATCGACAACCGACGACCATAATAATGCAAAGTTGTACTTAATTATCTTAATTTGCGAGATAAACCGGTCACGTGTGGCTTTCCGTGGGTGTGGAAAGACAAACAAAACACATTTTGACGTTTTCCGGTCGATTATGGTGTTACTTTTGAGGCTTTATTTGGGTTTCGTTCTTTAGTTTCGGTTACCTTTATATTTAAAAGGACACAACTCATGATAACATAATTTCAAAGCACAATAATTAGAAGTTACACGTTATTGATCAAAATAAAGTGTAATTTTTTTTTAACAATGCCAAGTAAACCAATATGATATAAGTAAGTTTGCCAATTAATTCATTAATTAAAAGAGACAAATGGACCCTTAGAAAAAAATAAGACATTTTTCTATCTATGTATATGAAAACTAAACACAATGAAGCAAATTAAATTTAATATTTTAAAATACTGAACTTATAAAATTAAACCAAAATATTAAACAAAATTATATTAAATTGGTTATAACAAATCTAAGTGGACTAATATTAGTGATAGTAAAATTTGTGATATATATTGGCTTTTTCAAGTTGAGCGGAACATTCAAGAGGGATGAAATATCCATTTTATGTTTATGAGAATTAAACACAACAGATTCAAGTGTATAATAATTTAATAAAATAAAATCTCTGAAAAAAAATTATAACATTAAAGTGTTTACTTAATATTTCTGGTTTTAAATAAAAGAAAGCCTAGTGGGACCAATGTCTAAATGACAAAAAAAAAGTAAATAATATTTATTTTCTATGATTATTAATAAAATCTATAAATTATAAAGAGATAAAAATAAGATTTTTTTGGAACATACATAGATTTAAACATCCTTGACTATTATAAATATCTAAATATTTTTGTGTAAATGTAAATCCTACAAGCAAACAAAAAAAATTAGAAAACAATATTGATCTTATTCATGGATTTCGTTTGCAAACTTGTTATATTCATATTCGTTGTTTCTCTAGTTCAATGTAAAGAAACTATAAGAGATTTAAAATCGGTTAAGGTAAATTGGTAAAAAACTAATATATATATACTACATCCATCTAAGTTCCAAACTAATATTTTATAGATTATATATGATATTGATCTGAGATATATTTTCCTAGTTAAACAAAAATATCATATACGATTGTGTGGATCTCTATAAACAACCTTCGTTAAGTCATCCACTACTGCAAAACCATAAAATTCAGGTATTCATTCCTCAGACTGCCTTTTCATATATGTTTTTGTCTTGCTAACCTCGTTTATTTTTATATTTGCTCTGTAGTTAGAGTATATTTGAAGAATTTAGTATGTTTTGTATATATTTTCCTAAATTAATCAAGACCACTACTTTTCTAGTTCTGCATATATTAAAAATTGGATTTAATCGATTTAACCCAATATATGTTTTTAATCAAAATGATTAATATTTTATTTGATGTTTTAACATGAATTCGGTAAAATGATTATTGTTTTATTATGTTTTGGGACTGAATTTATATTTTTCAACTGAGGATTTAAGTAAAAGAATAAAAAACTAAAACTTAAATATATATATTTTAGTTTATCTAAATATTTTTTTGCTGATTTTTGATTAAATTTATTTAAAATGTAGCTTAGTGTAAAAAATTGAATAATATCTAATATGGTTTATTTCTTATCTCACATAAATATTTATTATGTAATTATATAATTTTGCATAGTTGGAGCCATCTTTTTCGATCTCAAAGCCAAAAAATCAAATTAAAAGTGAAAGTGAAATAAAGAAAATTATTGAGTGTCCAAATGGAACCGTTCCTATCTTGAGAAATACAAAAAATATGTTGCAAATGCTCAATATTGGGCAGAAAAACACTACAATCCATTCACAGCTGAAAGTCATGGGACACATGTAAGCAAATTTACTTAAACTAATTAAGTTACGAATATAGATTTTTCAAATGAGTATGATATAATAAGATTATTATAACTTTGAGAATTTGAAGATTGCTGGAGTTAGATCACAAGATAAAGGTCCTTACCATGGTGTGGCCGCTTGGATGAGTATACATGATTTGAATATTAGTGGAAACCAAGCTTCATATACTAACATATATGTAGGCAGTGGAGTCAACAACAAAGTTAATTTTATCCAAACCGGTTGGATGGTAAACTAATGTTGATATTTATTAAAATTTGTTTTTTATATAAATGATTTAATAAATAAAATCACTAATTTTATTAATAGGTGAATCCAAGATTATTCGGTGACGGCCGCACGTGGAGTTATGGATTTTGGAAGGTAGATCTATTGACATATCATCTTTATCATATTTTCATTAAACATTAAATTATAAGGCATATACTAAACCATTTTAAGTGTCTTAATTACAATTTCCTCAATTTCTTAAGAACATTATATTGTCTAAATTTGTTTTTTCACATAAATTCATGGAAAAAGTATATATTGAGAATGTAAAGTGACATTTTAAAAACAAACTTTAAAGAGGCATGAAAAATGTAATTAGCATTTAATGCTATGGTTTAAAATCCAAGTCATTCTAAAATAGATTTATTATTTTAATAATTAATTAGCTATTTTTTAATATGTGTTTGTGGTTTATGTCCTATTAAATGTACATTAATTTTAAATACTTTTAACTATCATATAAGATTATATTAATATATTATGATTAAATAATGGCAGGGTGCCAATGGAGCAGGATGTTATAATACAGTCTGTCCTGGTTTTATACAAGTGTCAAAAACTGATCATTTAAGTGGACCTTTCCCTTATCCTCGTAAAGGAGTAAGGGCTGTTTATCCTAGTATTTTACAGGTAATGTATATATTTTGTTTCATAATAACAAATATTATGTTTGTAGTGTATCAAATCTTATATGGTATGTATTTTTTTTTTATTATTATCTAGGATAAAAAAACAGGGAATTGGTGGACAACTGATGTAAGATACAATGCACCAGATGTATATGTTGGTTATTGGCCAAAAGAACTATTTGATCTTATAGGTAGTAGCGTGGACATGGTTGGAGTTACAGGAGCAGTTCAAGCTTCTCCTTCTGGTAAAAGTCCACCAATGGGTAGTGGTCATCTACCAAGTGAAGATGAGACTAACGCGGCCCGTGTTAAAGATCTTTACATCGTTGATTCTAACTTCAAGGTCAAGGGAAGTGACAAATATAAGTTAGAAAAACTATTAGACAATAACAAATGTTATGGTTTAAAAGATGGAAAGAAAGGTGGTTTGTTTAAAGAGTCGATTTTGTTCACATATGGTGGACCTGGAGGAGATTCTTGTGGAATCTAATATTTACTAAAATGATGTTGTTGGTTATTACTTATTAGATCATATATAATAAATAAATAAATTATTGGATTTCAGGTTTCATGTTCAAGTATCTAATTCTTTCATAATTTCTTTGTTCAACTTAAATCTTATATCTATGTATGGAGAAAAACTTGGTGATTTATCGTTTGATGTGGTGGTACAAGATTGTTAGTATATAGTATAATGTTAACTAATGCATCATTTAAGCCCATCGTATATCTTTTACCAAAATTGCCATTATTAATGGCCCGTTACTATGTCTTGACGGGCATATTCAGCAGCACCGGAAAAACTCGTCGTAAATTCGTGAATCAATATCTTCAAAAGTTAATTTGCTCATTTCCTTTTCTAGAGTTTTAAATTTGATTCCAGGTCACCGAATTCTTGGTATGCCCACTGACGCCATGTCGTTTATAAAGCAATGATGACACAATGACAAATCAAGATATAGGTTCAAGGGCAGGGGTTTGTGTTGTTAGTGAAAAAGTTCTCTCCTTATTTGGTTTCCAGAGAGTTTACTTGATAGACAAGTCACATATGATTGACTCAGTTCAAAAGGTTCGGGTGTTCCATTGCAGCTCGAACCAATCACCATGTAGAATTAGAATCTCCACAAGCAATCTCAATACCGTCAAGCATTTCCTGTGACCGGAGAAAAAAACACATATTACTTTTACTTATGTTTTTTTTTTTTTTGGCTCAGTAATGAACCACACTCGCACTCTATTTGAAAAAAAACAGAGTTTTTCATGAGAATGCTTGAACATAGGGCATGACATTACAACCAACAAAACAAAACAAAAAAACACAAAGGGCATGACACTTGCTGTTTCAACTTCATCATTGTGACTGATCCCTGCAACATTTACACATAGATCTGCACAAAGCAACCACCTAAGATTCAGTGTTTTTTGATCGTGGTTTGCTTTGGAGGCAAAATCGGCAAAGAATTCCCCTTCACGTCTCTATAATTTGCTTTTTTCTTTTCATGGAAGTTGGTTGTTAGAAAGCGATTACTATCCAAGTTCGTCCACTTTGTGTTCTTTGGGCCTTTTTGGGATAATTTGTTTTTTTTCATTTTGTGTTATTTTCTCATTTTCTCTACATGTGCATGTACAGATTGGCGCCCTGTTTTTTCTCATTTTCTCTACAGATTGGCGCCCTGTTTTTTTTTGTTAATTGCTCTGGTTTATGTGTTACCCTGTTTTTGGAGCTTGGTTTGAAACTAACTAAACATTTAAGACGATAAAGAGATATATATGTATATTGATTGAGAGAGTCAAGAACAAGAAAATATTACAGACACGTCATTGACTTACACACTACATTTATGGAGATTGACAGAGAGCCAAGAACAAGAAAAGATGACAGACACATCACTGACTTACACACTACTACGCCGCTACGCAGATAAGGAGAGGGATGCGATTTAGTATAAGACATCTTCAAAGGCAAGGCCCATCATATACCGGCGAGTGCCAGGACTCCTGCGGATACGGGCACCACCGGAGCCGTGCGGCGTCTCAACCACCGTATGGCGAGGAAGATCAAGACGCAAAACACAAAAGTACGATAAGGAGGATCAGAACCTTAGAAAGTACGAATGAGGAAACCTATTTGCAATGTTCGGAACTACGTCGTCACCCATGATTTGTTTTGAGTAACTCGTAAACAAACGCGACGTCTTTTATATTATGCGATTTGTCTAACGACACTTGATTTGGCAAATGTGTTAAAGTTTATGCAAAAAGTCAAGAAGCGTTTACAATTGAACTTCAACCCCAATAAGGTAAAAAGCATTATCGCTTTTTTAGCATAAAGCCTTTTCATATATCTTTCGTTATCAGATGTAAAGCATTAAAGGCATTTAGAGTTTTATAGAGGAACAAGAAGCGCGTGCGTAGCTTCCATTCAAGCTATCTAAGGTCGCTGCAAATGGAACAGATTTCAGGAAGAACAGCAATGAATCAACAAACTCCATTTTAGTGCGTTGGAGAAGAAGATCAACGACGAGGACTACAAGTACTTTGGGCCGTCTCAGTTTATTATAGGGCCCAGTACAGATAGAATGGATTCACTTAGTTTGGGCCTAGAAATTGTTGGCCCATTAACTAAATTGTACAAACATGTTTTTTTTTTCCTTTTTTTTCTTTTTCCAATTACCACCGTATGGTCTCCACTTATTTTGGGCCAAAAATTCGTAGGCTGTTTAACACTGTACTGTTATTTTCAATTTCCGTCTCTCCAATTAAAAAAAAAAATCCAGAAAAAGTAAACGCCATTATTGAAAAACACTCACATCTCTCTCACCTCTCTCAAGCTGTTCATCTCCCCAACCACAACAAACCAACTTGCTTTGCTTTGCTCTGTCCAGGGCAAGAGCATCCTGATTAAAGCAAATCCCTTTCTTTTTTTTACACTTGTAATTGTTTTGTATGAATTCGAATATTTTTACGGAAAAAAAAAGAACTTGCAGAAGAATGAAGGAAAAGCAATAACACCCCTAAACAAATTCTAAAGCCTCAAATTTGGAATATTCCCTTTCATCTTCTTCCATTTCTTTTTTCTTTTTCTTTTTTTTTTTCCTTCTGCCATTTCCTTATTGATCTATGTAAACTCT
Organism: Alliaria petiolata; assembly: GCA_020283515.1. NCBI lineage: Eukaryota > Viridiplantae > Streptophyta > Magnoliopsida > Brassicales > Brassicaceae > Alliaria > Alliaria petiolata. Next base: position 163,822,964 of record JAHZTW010000001.1, on the reverse strand, counting down.
GTTTCTGTTTTTTTATTGTTCTACCTTCCTCGTAACAGTAAAGCTTCATCAAAGCTCGAAAGGGTCTTCCTTTTATCGGATTTAATCCGATTCTTATTGTTTTTTTATCTTTAAACGATTGAATATAAGCTTTGCTGGGGCCTTTTTCGGATTTTCAATCCTCCGATGAATCGAATTCATCAAACGTTTTCTTTTTTAGATCTGGTGATGTAATACCAAATCGGCTGCTCTGTTTTTGATTATTTAAAGTAACCGAATTTGGGAGGGGTGAGAGTTTTCGTTGCTGCCGGCGATGGATTTGGACGATTTCCGGTCGATTATGGATAACGCAGGTGTCGATGTTTGGACATTTATCGACACAGCGATCCTTGTCGCGTCGCTTGATTACGGCCAAGAGCTGAAGCGGCGGAGAGATAACATCGTGGAGCGCCTCTACGCGACGTCGATGGCGAACAAGTGTAGAAACTGCGATTTCGGCGGCGGAGGGGGCGTTACGGATGCAGCGGTTGCTAGGGTTAATGGGAGGGTTCACGAGGAGACGGAGGAAGAAGAAGGAGAAGCAGCGGAAGAAGAAGTAAGAGAGAAATCTGTCAATGGTGAAGACGACGACGATTTCGATCCGTTTGCTGGTTTGTTTGATGATGAGCAGAAGAGTATTCTTGAAATCAAGGAGAAGCTTGAGGATCCTGATCTGGTTTTTCTCTCTTGGATATAAATATTTCTCTTGTGTTCCGTTTCAGTTTCAAAAGACTGAATCGTTTTGTTTGTGGTTTCAGTCTGAAGAAGCTTTGGTTGAGTTGCTTCAGAACCTCGAAGATATGGATATAACATTCCAAGCTCTTCAGGTAGTAGCTTGGATCAGAATTCGAATACAACACTCTTCTGATTCTTCAGTCTGTTCATAGTTTTTGAAACTTTATGATGTTTGGTCACTTTAGGAAACTGATATTGGGAGGCATGTGAATCGAGTTCGGAAGCATCCATCGAACAATGTTCGAAGACTAGCTAAACAGCTTGTCAAGTTACGATCAAATCCAGAGACTTTCTGCCCCAGCTTCAACAATCAAGAACCACTCTTGGTTTTTCTAATTCAATCTACTTGTGTCTCTGCAGAAAGTGGAAGGAAACAGTGGACGAATGGGTCAAGTTTAACCAGCCTGGTGATCTCGAGCCTCCGAGTTTGATAGGTAAAAGAAAACAACCGTAGTTCTCAGAACAAGCATCATTCTTATCTTCCACATCTCAGAACAGTCGATCTCTTCATTGTAGCCGATGAGGACTCACCGCAGCAGAAAGCTCTCCACAGCAGTAATCGCCAACAGGTTAAAATCGGAACGCTCTCCTTCTCTTGGTTAAGTTAGTATTCGAGCTTCAATTGTTTTCTTTGTTTCTGTGGCAGGTTCCTGATTTCGGGTATTCACCGGTTCCTCAGGCTCAGAGTAAGTTGTTGAACAAGAATTCTAAAAGCTTGGATCTTTATCCATTTTTACTCCACAAAGCTTATTCCTATTCCGGTTTTCAACAGATGGGTATTCCGGTTCAAGCAAGAACGGTAACATTGCCGAGCCAGAGAGGAAACCAAGGCCTGTTGCTCCTCCTCCTAGGAGAGAATCTCCTTCTCCAGCTAAACCATCTCGTCCTTCTCCTTCTCAACAAAACATTCAGGTACATGCCAAACCGGATCCTAATCTCGGTGTTCAAGTCTCTAATATTATGCCAATTGTGATGATGAGTTTGGTTTGGGGATTACAGAGGGAGAAGGAGCATAAAGAAGTTGATTTCGACACAGCCAGGAAAAGACTACAACAAAACTACAGACAAGCCGAGAACGGTTTTAAAACTCTCGATCAATCTTCTTCTGTTTTAGTTTCAGATCTCTACTCGATTGGATCGTTTCCTGACTGTGTTTTTTTGTTAATGCTTCGAATCCAGCTAAAAAGCAAAGGACTATACAGGTGATGGACATTCACGAGATCCCTAAACCTAAGAAAGGTGGATTTTTTCCAAGAAAAGGCGGCAGTTCTCAAGGCGGTAGACACTGGTAAATTGATTGAATAAAGATGATGAGAGTTGAGTGAAAACGAGGAAGAAGAGAGAGAAAAAAAGACAGAGAACAAAGCTCTGTTTTTTTTTTTGTTTGAGACACAAAGAAGAGACGGTGAATTCTAAAAATGTTTCAAGACTTTGGAATTAAGTTGGTGGGTACACTTGTTTTCCATTTTGTTGTTACTACTATTTTTTTTTTTTCTGATAAAGAACATAATTTTCTTGGATTTTATGAATAATAGATTCGGAAAAAAAACAAGTTTACCGTATGTGTTTTTGTGTGTTTTTACACAATGATGCTTGTATCTTGTTCTTAAAAGAAAATGAATTTGATTAACTTAGGAATTGATTCTTTTGCTTAATGCCAATTTATATCTAAAGATTTGACCTATTTAATGTTTTTTTTTCCCCCGTGCAGATTCATGGTTTGCAGGAAATTTTTACCACCAAATATAACGATGGATGAGAGTATAAAATTTAGAATACAAGAATTCTAAAGTTAAGAATGTTTGACCAAAAAGTTCAATATCTGTCTAACGGGTCAATCTTTAAAGTCGGTTTTTACTTTTTATGTTTACAATCAGTAGAAGTAAAATTTGGTGGTATTTTTCCAAAGCTCCTAAAATATATGGATGAGTATATAAAGATAGAAATGTAATTTTATGTCGAGCTTATCTTTTAGATTTAAGAAATCGAAACAAAAAACAAACGAATTTTTTTCTTTTTTGACTTTGTGCAATAGCCTTGAGACCCCCGTTATGATGAGTGATGAGACACATTTTTATTATCTTTTTGACCGAATCATTGTGGATACGCGTGAGCTGTTTTGTTAATTATTGTATTAAAATATTTATACAGGGGAATTAATAACAATTAATATTGGTATACTTTAAGGGAACAAGACAAAATTACGCTTAAATAAGTAGATTAATTTTCGTTCTTTATCCATTTTTAAGTACTTTTATTGATGTGTTTTTTACTGTATTAGTTTAAGTGTCCATTGAGAAGACTCAAGTGGCAAAGATAATCCACCAAGCAACTCCCACATGCAACGCCACAATTTCATTTGAAACTTTTCTATTATTTGTTTCTTTTCTTAAAATGACAAGAAAAACTGAAAATAGTTTTTTTTTTTTTCAAAGAAGTTTAAGAACAGTTAGCAAGAAAAAAGGTAGTATTAGATTAAATAGAGTTTGTTGACGTGTTTAACACCTACTTATAACCAAAAGCACGCCATCATCGTCTTAATCTCTTGAAGTTTATACAATCGAAATAAATGTTTAATTAATTAATCATCACTCTTGGAAACCACGTGATATTTTAATTAAGCAATCACATAATACAGACTACCAATTAATGCAAGCAACTGCTAGTATTAGATTAGGTATGGGAATCTTCAAGAAAACTAAACTACACCTTGAACCAATTTGACCTTAATACTCATTAACCGGATTCGGTTTACCATAGACCAAACCCTAAACCAACTTTCACAATTTCACTCAATCTCCCGGGAGAAACACTCTCTTAATCTTTAACAAAAGAATACGTCTTTGAAGGCTTTGGCTTCCTAATGTTGTTCACAAGCTTTCTCTCCTCTGGTTTCTCCTTCTGAACTTCCCCATCTTTGCTTGTGTAATAAGAATCCAGAATTTGCAATAACGAGCTCTCATTATCCTTTCCATTCATCACTTGCTTCTTCTTCTTCGGGTTGTCTCTCTCTGAACCAGAATCTTCATCCTCCGAGAGAGATGGTTCATACACTGGAAGCTTTTTCGTCGTCGTCGGGTGGTTAGTTGTTGCGTCAGAAACTGGACCGAGTTCTTCGAATGACAAGTCTGACTCATCTTCTTTTGTAGACTTAGCACCCGGTGAAGAAGTTGAAGGAAGAATGTATCCAGATGATATTCTCACTCCAGGCATTACTTGTATCAGAGACTGCAGGTTTTCGCAACCGAGCTTTTCAACAGCTAAATGGTACCCGTATTCCTCTAAGAAGTCTTTCCTGAAACGAATCAGGCTATAACCTTCAGGGTTTTTCTCTGTTATCTTCTTTATCAGCTTCTGACAATCAACAATTGCATTACTTTTGTAACCAACAGAAACTCCAGCATGAGCAACGTTCTTCCACCTTTTCTCACCGTCTTGTTTCTGCAACTGTGATTTTGAGCAATCCGAGAATATTGAGCTCAAACCGTTTGAAGCATGACGGTGGCTAGGGCTAGGGCTAGAGCCTTTGATGATGCTGAATGGTGGGGAAGAAGAAGGGTCTTCTTCAATCCATTTCTTTTGTGATATTAATAAGGTAACTAAATGGAGCATGCTTGATTCATCGAGTTGTCTGAGACAAGAAGGCCCTTCCCTCTGCAGATTCTTAGCCATCATTTCCCTGACAGGTTGTAGAAGAACACAACATTAGCCAAATACTCTTCCCTGAAAGACGAGAATAATCGCTAATGCAAGAACCAATTGTACTTGTTCTCAACCTAAGATAGATTTACATAGTAATCAATATCTAATTCACACTCCTTCCAAATCAGAAGCAAAAGAAAGTAAGAACCTTGTCCTTGAGTGAGAAACAATAACGAAGCCTCTTGGAGAATTAATGAAAGATTCAAGATCGCTCCAGGAAGACTCTTCTGCAAAAACGGCATGTACTTGAGAATCAGCATCGAGCAGCTTCTGATTCACACTCGAGTCATTGCTAAGCCCTGTGTTTCTTCCCCAGAACTTGAAACTCTTCAGAAGTTGACTAAAAAAGCCTGGACTTACATTTTTATCATTATTGCCTACTTCATCAGTTCCTGCTTTAACCTCCTCTGCAGATTCATTAGCAAAGGAAGTCGAGATTCGAGACATGGGATCAGTTCCCTGACTAGATGATTTCAAGTCCTCAGCCTTGCCATTAACAACCCCTTCGTCCTTGTCTCCACTTCCAGAAGCACTTTTATTTTTTGGGAGATGCTCTGATTCCATCTCAGCTGAACCAGACCATAGTCTTTTTAGTTTCTGAAAAAAGCCATCTCCCATGGAAGATTCAGTCCCCGCTATAAGAGAGACTTGATTCGTCTCCACGGGTTTGTCATTTGTCTTAACGTCCTTCCGGTTGACCAGAATGGATTCTTGGGAACTCTCTGGTGCGTTCTCTTTGACATGATTATAATTATCCGTCAAATTTTCCTGCTTCTTTCCAAGTGAGTCATCTCTTCTTCTTTCGGAAGCAAGTTCTACATCGGACGTTGGTTTTGGCGATGAAGCATTAGCAGTTTCCTTCTCTTTAATCTTGTGATCAACCGCAGTAGACAAGCCAGGACTGGAATCAAGTCGCGTAGGAATTGTCTTTTCGGTGACAGCGCGAACAACAAACAAGCCGTCACTTGCTGTAGTAACTTGAAAGATATCTGGCATGGATAGTAGTAACCGAGAAAACGTCTTATGTCCATAGAAATCTTTATCTATAGCCAAGTTGCTCTTAATCAGCCCAGCGTGTAGTTCGGAAATGGGTGCCCCCTTGGGATGTAAGCTCAAGATCAGACGAATCTTGTTAACAACTTCTTTCGGGACAGGACGAACTTTAACAGAATTCGAACTAATCGATTCCGAATCGGGCTTAGACTCGGATACTTCTTCGGTTTTCACAGTAGACGATTGCTCAGTGGTGGTGGTTGCAAATGGGTCAAGAAGAGGAACCCTATAGTGACCATACCAAGAGTTATAAGGACCATCTGGAGGCTGATTAAAGTTCTTAGCAGTGACACTATCTCCTTTGATCATAGCATCCCAATCCCACATAATCGAAGCAGCACTACACAGAACACCAGGAGCAGATGATTTGCTCGCGAGCAAGATGTTGTAATTGCTCATCCTCAATCTGTGCAGTACACTTGCGAATCCTTCGTCGCTAGAGATTAGAAAGAGATGAGCTGGAGGTGGGTTCTGAGAAACCCAGCACATTAGATCCGTAGTCAGAGACCTATCAGCACTGTTCTTCCCACCTGCGAGAGAAATCGAAGAAATGATCAAGGCTTTGGCTAAACAGAAACACTATTATTAAACATTCGCAAAGAGGGAAAAAACCGAACCTTGAGGAACATGAGAGAGGCTGATTCCGGTGGCGGAGAGAGCGTCTTGGTTTGATCTGGGGAGCTGAAAAACGTCTCCGAAGGCTGTGATTGTGATCGGACCTTTGATTCCGCTGTTTCTGATAGCTGCGGTGATGTACTGCGCTACCTTGAAGACTTTGGCGCCCGCCGGCAAATTACATTTATCGAAGTCCCACCACACCGAAACCCTAACGGATCGAGACTCTTCGTCGTGCTGAGGGCGCCTCGAAGAAGAATGGCTGGATCCGGAGCCGGAGCCGGAGCCAGTGCTGGTGGAAAATGTAGAGGACTGAAAGTTCGTGACGAGAACGGCGATCGCTCGACGGGGAGACTGCGCGGTGGAGGAAGAAGTGAGGTGGAGGAGGAGGGATTTAGACGGTAGAGATGCCAATTTCATGGTCGGAGAACTGATTTTGCTCCGGGAATAAAATCGGAAATGGATCAGTGGCAGAGGGTTTTAGGAGTGAGGGAGGGAGACGGAGAAAGGAAAGCAGAGCTTAAACCCTAATTATTTATTTATTTTTATTTGTGGGAAACCGAACTAAACCGAACTTTCGCTAAACCAAAACCAAACACCATATTATGTTTAATTTCTTCTAATCGGGTAAAGAATTAGGGATTTGAGATTTCAAAGATTGTTGCAGAGCGAGAGCGATGGGGGTGACGAAGGAGCAGGTCGAAGCTGCGCTGACTTCGAAACTCAAGCCTATTCATCTCGTGAGTTTTTTTCGACTCCTTTCTTCTTTCAATTTCATCTCTTGATTGAGTCTTCTTTTCAATTTTGTCTGTGCATCTATGGTTTCTGCTTCTTTTTTTTATAAAAAAAATATAACTTTTTGAGGAAAACAAGTAGCCCTAGTCTCCTGAGTAGATATCTCTTCAATTGGTGCGCATGTTTGTGTTTCTTCTAGGAGAAGATGGATCTGTAAACATGGTCAATTTGAGTTTTTGAACTGTTCACTTGGAATAAACCATAAACTTGAATAACTGGATCAGAAGATGATTCTGGAATATGCTTACTTTTATGTTGTCACGGTTTAAATTATAACTCTGCTATGAACAAGAAGATAAAACGTTTGTCTTTGCATAGTTAGGTGTGTAATGTGATGATCTCAAGATCCGATGAGGTTTCATGATGCATTAGTAACTTAGGAGCCGAGTGTTGTTATCGGAAAAATTATGTATGTTGTTGTTTGTGAATTGGAACTCAAAACCAAATCCAAGAGCGTTTCTTTGCTTTAAAACATGTGAAGGTTGGAGTTAAAATTGGAGTAAAACTTAAATGCAGTATCAGTCTATTGCCCTTTTGATCGACTCATGGTTTCAACTGTTCCATTTTTACTTTTTAGCTTCATTTCTCTATAGAATGCTTAAGAGTTTGATCTTGTTTTAGAAATGTTTTTACTGACATTGTTCATTTTTGTGTGTACCAGGAAGTCATTGACATATCTGGAGGGTAAATACAGGATTACCAATATCATCATACACATCTTTAATCCTCTGGCTTAGGGCATAATCTCTTGTTCTTAATCGTCGCTAATCCCTTCTTTACAGCTGTGGTGCGAGTTTTGAAGTCGAGGTTGTCTCTGAACAATTCGAGGGGAAGAGATTGCTGGAGAGGCACCGTATGGTGAATGCTGCACTTGAAGAAGAAATGAAGGAGATTCATGCTCTCTCTATTAAGAAAGCTCAGACTCCACAACAATGGAAGCCATCACAAGACTCTGCAACTCAAACTAAAGATGCTTGAAACTCTGTTTTAAGGCCTTGTGACAAATAACAGAGCATGACTATATGTTTGATACTTTGTGGTTGCTTGCAAATCTATTAGACTATAATAATATACATTAAGTGCCGCTTTTATAATTCATGGCTTTCGTTAAATAAATTAATCATGTTTTCTCAAAAAATGAAAAAAAAGCCCGAATAGACTAAAGGGTCATTTTCCACCTGAACAAACTGCGCGGTGCCTTTTCCTACCCAAACAAAGATTCGGTGCCTTTTCCCATCTAAACGCTTTAAAAATTCAAAAATCCAACTCATACTCTGACTTTTGTGCGTAAAACAAAGTTGACCGTCACAAATGTTAGTCAACCGTTAAGTTTGCTGACTCAGCTCGTACACGTGGCATTAAAACGATGACGTGGCATTAAAAATAAAAAAAAACAAAAATTAAAAAATATAAAAATTGAAAATAAAATTTAAAAATCAAGAAATTTTTTTTTAAAAAAATAATAATATAATTTATAAAAGGGAAATTGGCAAAATACTCTAATTAAGATTTAAAATTTGAAAAGGCCTTGGTTTTTTTAGTTTGTGGTAATTACACTTATTGATATGTAATAAGACTATTTTGATCAGATTTTAATTAGAAGATTCATAAATAAAAATTCACCTTCAAAAATCGAAAATTATAAATATTAATCAGATTTTCATAAACGAAGACACGGTTGTAGAAGAAAGCAAGGTTCATATTCGTCAATCTAATGTCGTTGATCGGTAGAAGTCAAGTCAAAAAGCCTTCAACAAGACCATATGTTATGAATTGACTAAATGACTATATTGTCCCGATTCTACAACCGTCTCTTCGTTTATGAAAATCTGATTTTTCGTATGTCGTTCGATTAACGTTAAATTTTTTTAATAAAAATAAAAAAAATAAATGTTTTAGAATCGAATGATATCTATTGAGATTTTATTTTATTTGTAAATAATAAATCTTAGTTTTAAATTTATCTAAAAAATATTCTATTAAAATATATATTTTTGGCCGACATAACGCAAAAACTTACGATATCGTCTTCTACTTGTAATTCAACCATTATTTTCGCTTCTTTTCACCATTTCTTTTTAGTTTCGCAGCAATTGCTATTAAGTTTAATATATTTTTGACTTAGGACATCTTCATGTATTACTCAAAATCATAATTTTACTGAACAATAATTCATTGAACATAAACATCGATCAAAAGCGTGATTAAATGAAAAAAAAACTGAATTGAAAAAAAAAAATTAAAGACTAGGGAGAGAATACATGAGTTCGAAATAAGCTTTGTTTGTTTTTAAAGTTAAATCAAAATAGTCTTATTACATATCAGTAAGTGTAATTACCAAAAAAAAAAAAACAAGATCTTTTTCAAATTTTAAATCTTAATTAGAGTATTTTGCCAATTTCCCTTTTATAAATTATATTATTTTATTTTTTTTTATATTTAAATTTTATTTTTTTGATTTTTAAATTTTGTTTTCGATTTTTCAATTTTTATAATTTTTATGATTTTTATGATTTTTATTTTATTTTTAATGCCACGTCATCGTTTTAATGCCACATGTGCGAGCTGAGTCAGCAATTTTAACGGTTGACTAACTTTTGTGACGAGTCAATTTTGTTTTACGCTCAAAAGTCGGAGTATGGATTGTATTTTTGAATTTTTAAAGCGTTTAGGTGGGAAAAGACATCGAGTCTTTGTTTGGGTAGGAAAAAGCACTGCGCAATTTGTTTAGGTGGAAAAAGACCCTTTTCCCGACAAAACAAATGCTGTAGTTAACAGCGTTACTGACTACATTTTAATTTTGGTGATATAAATAGTAAAGTTAACGTTACCAAAAACGACAAGTTTTCTGACAGAGCTCTACTAAAACCACTCTTTTGTTGTTAACACAAAAACACAGCCCATTAATGAAATCATTAAGAGTACACTGTGACCGAACCAAAAAAAAAAGGCTCATAATGTAGTGAAATTGTATCGACATCGAGGAACGAGTTTCGCTATCAAGTGGTACTGGAAGGCTGCTTTATTCGATCAGATCTAGTGGGCACCTAATTAGCCTAATCAAAAGCAAAGCTCCAAAAAAAAAACCATTAATTTAGTGGCCCAAACATCTGAATCAGCTCTAATTATCTATCTATATTATTTTTTTGGTAATTCTTACATACATTTCTAATTTTTATTTTTAACAGAATTTGTAAGTTACACAATCTCTAATTTTAAAAATATCAATTTTTATATCCACCGAAAAAAAAAGTTAAGATAACCAAAAACATAAATATAAAAAGATATGAAAAAGGTATCCTTAAGAAAATGTAGGCTCACATCCTCTACATTTATCTTTTTATATACAAACTTTTATAACAGCCCACCCGCATTTTAATTAAAGGGGGAAAATATCAAAAGTTTGAAAGATTAGCAATATTGGAAAGAAGAGAAAAAAAAAAACATTGGGATTTTAATTTTATAATGAGTAAGTGCACAGTGTGTATGGTGGTGATAGACTGATATAGATGCTAAAAGATACTACTAGATAAAATAACCAAACTGTCCAATCTCATCCCCATAAAATTCACCGTCTCTTCCCCCCCAAATCCTAATTTCTTACCTAATAATCAAATCTCTTACCTTCTCCTTAAGGCTCCATTCGATTCCTTGGCGATTGTGTGACAACTGGCAATGTCGAGTAAGCTTCTCCAACCAGCTTCGATGGCAGCTTCACGAGGACCAATCTCAAGAAGAACAGGGAACGCGAAGATGCTACTGATCTCCTTCAGCAATTTCAATCGCAAAACGCTGAGTTTTAGTGACAACCCATTTCGTGGTAGACCCAAGTTCATCGGAAAAGTCACAGAAAAAAGCTCTGTTTCCTCCCCAAATGAACAACAACAACAAGAAGAAGAAGAGGATATCACAGTTCCCCAGATTAAAGAAAAGCTCTATGGAGCTCTTAAAGGTGATTAGATTCGCTCCTTTCACAATCCTTTTAATGCAACAGAAAAAAAAAATCTATACTTTCTCCGGTTTGAATCATTAGGTGGTGCAAAAGGGAGAATTTGATTTCGATCATCGAGTAAATAACTTTTTTACTGATATGTCAAAGAATGATTTGTTTGGCGGATGAAAAGGGATCAATAGAGGGATTTTCGGAGTTAAATCGGATAAAAAAGCAGAGATCGAGCGTCTTGTGGAGCTTTTGGAATGTCGGAATCCGACGCCGGAGCCAACCGGAGAGCTAGACAAGATCGGAGGTTGCTGGAGGCTTATTTACAGCACAATCACTGTATTGGGCTCTAAACGAACCAAATTGGGTCTTCGAGATTTCGTCTCTCTCGGAGATCTTCTTCAACTGATCGACATTGCTCAGGTAAACCAAAACCGGATTGGACAAGATCTTCGAGTTTCTCTTCCTGGTGTCTGATTTTTTTTTTTTTTAAATGTTTTTTATTAACCAAGGGCAAAACGGTCCATGTGTTGAAATTCGATGTCCGGGGACTGAATCTACTCGACGGCGAGTTTAGAATCGTCGCCTCCTTCAAGATCATATCCAAATCGGTACATTACAAATAACAACTTTGGCGTTTTTTGGTTTCAGATCGCGTTTTGACGGATTTGCGTTTGTGTTGTAGAGTGTTGAGATTACTTATGAAAGCTCAACGATCATGCCGGACCAGGTATAATGTGTGTTTTATTTATTTTCTTGACATAATCAATTTATAGAAGAAAAACATTTCTTTCTTTTTTTTTTGTTGGAAATTTCTTAATTTTTTGTTGGAATCAGTTGATGAAAATTTTCAGGAAGAACATGAATCTTCTTCTGGGAATCTTCAATCCGGAGGGGCTATTTGAGATTTCGTATCCTTTTAGTTATAATCCAGAAACGTAATCACATCAATTAATTAATATTTTTTTTGGCTGGATTCCTTGATTCTGAGAATTTTGCAGATATTTAGACGAAGATTTACAAGTAGGGAGAGATGGGAAAGGGAATGTATTTGTATTGGAGAGAACAGAGAAACCCTAAATTTTATATGAAAAATGCGTACTGCGTTTTTCAAACTCATTTCCATAAGAAGAAATTGCTTCTTCTTCAAGAAAAAAAGTTCCAACATTTTTGTTTAATTTGGTTATCCTCTGTTTTGATACCATTAGTACCTCCTCTTCGCGGTTTTCTTAAATTTGGTTATTCTCTGTTTGATACCATTTGAATTTCCTCTTTGCAGATTAGGGTACTTCATTTTTGTGGGATTTTGTTTATTTTAAATCGAGATTAGTGGGTTTTTTGTTTGCCTTGGAAAATATTTGTAACAATTTATTGACACAATTGATTGCTCAATACACATCTTCTTCTCCTTCTTTGCTTATTTCTCTGAATACCTCTGTAATCTATCTATTTTCTCTCTCTTTTGAATCCGCAGTGTTCTTGTCGTCGCTTAAGCTTGTAGTTGTTGAAAAAGAAGCCATAAAACTTGCATTCCCGTAAAGCTCTTTTTGTCTTCCACGCGCACACCATTGTTGTATCAGTTTCTGGCAAATGTGTCGAGCCGAGACAGAAAAGAAGCGGTTCCGGATCTGACACCCTATCCACCGAAGTACTCTGTAACCAAGCTGAGACACGGACATGGTAATGGCAGAGAAAGATGGAGTCAAAAAGCAGAGATGAGACCAAGAGGTAAATGGAGGAGCGACTTACCAGATGCGCCATAAGCACATAGTGCTCGCGTCTGAATCAGGAACAGCCAACAACACTGTAGAAGAGAAACCAAAAAATGCAGTAAACATGGGTTTGTATAACATATATATTAAAGGGGAGATGTTTTAAGATATGTAAACAGAGACGAAACGTGCCTGCTCTCTATAAACTCTGACAGAGACCTGCTATCAGCCTGCTCCATAAACTCAAACAGACGTTTCTCAGCCACTCTCGTCGCCAAGGCCTGCCTAAAACCAAACCCATACCGCGCCTCAAACTGCGCCATGACCTTAATAAAAGTCTCCTTCCATGGGAACCACCCATCAGGAGATCCAGATCCAAGATCGTCGGGACTTAGAGGAGGAACCTCCCTATAACGCTGAGGCTTAAGATGGGCTACACAAGGAAATCTCACTGGAGGCAGCACAAGCGTACCAGGAAGCCTGAGTGTTGGTGGGATCATATCCATCAACAGGTGTACAGGTGCAGGCATGATAAGAGAGTATTCTTCATCATCCACCTGAGCAAAACAGTCAACAACATCCACAAAAGCATGCAAACCCTTAGATTGGACAAGGTTGAAAAAAAACCCGAGAACGGTCGCCGTACGAGCATCACCTTTCTTGAGCTTTTTGCAACGCCTTAATACTAGGTCATACGCATCAACAATCCCACCATAGAAATTTTTCCTCTTATCATCTACCTTCAAAAACTCAAACTGAGTGTTCATAACCACTCTACTTATCAAACTCAACTCGAAATAAACCCCAAACCGCGCCGCAAACTGCGCTGTGAGCATAATAATACCAAGCTCCCTGAGAGTGATCCCTTTTGGAGGGAGTCTAAATCTACCACCCAGCCTCAGATGACGCCAAAGATCGGGTTGTGCATCACCAGCTACACAGTCAAGTTTCTGAGCCTCAAGGTATTCATTGAGCTGAGGTCCCAGCCGACTCATAATGGTTGAGAGGCGTTCAGGAGGGAGCATGCTAGTAGAATAGACTTCAGAATCAATGTGAGCAAAACAGTCAACACCACTCACAAGCGCAAGCAAATCAACCGTAGCCATCTCCACCGAGTCCTCCAGCTTCTCCAGTTGGAGACATCGTGAAAAAAACTCAAGAAACGTGTCCGGAAGACCACCAACATCAATCTTCCACAGCTTTTGGGAAAGCCTTAATACCTTGGCATACGCATCAACGAGCAAATCGAAAAGCATGGACCTGATGCAAAAAGTTCGCCTCAGGAACTCAAACAGAGGGTTCGTAACCACTCTCTCCATCAAATCCAGACGAAAAGCAGTCCCGTACCGAGCCACAAACTGCGCTGTGAGCTTAATGATACCAAGCTCCTTGAGTGGGATCCCCTTTAGAAGGAATTTACATGCAAGAATCTCACCTCTTAAGCTATCCGGTTCATCAGTAAGGTTAGATCCCAGTGGAGGAGGGTGCATCTCTGTACATCGCTTCATCATCACTGAGAGGGGTGCAGGGCTTGGCATGGCAGCAAAAAAGTCCCAATCATCCGCGTGAGCAAAAGTGTCAACACCACTCACGAAAGCATGCAGATCGATCATAGCCATCTCATCTCCCTCCTCCAGCTTCTCCAATTGAAGACGGTGGAAAAAAACCTCGAAAAAGGGCGGCTCACAGATTTGAGCTCTGATCAGGTATTCTCTGTGAGGCCTTAGTACACTGGAATAGCAACGGACAAGCCCGTCAAAGAAAGCAAACCTGCTATCAGTCGGCTTCAAGAACTCAAACTGAGGAAGTTTCTTCTTAGCCACTATCTCCTCTAAACCCCGCAGGAAACACATGTCATACCGAGCCACAAACTGCGCTGTGAGCTTGATAATACCAAGCTCCTTGAGTGTGATCGAAGCAGGCTTCTTTGCAAAAGAAAGATTCCAGTAAGTAGGAGGCGACGGAAAAAGGGATCGTTTACCACAATCATCATCAGCTACACAATCATGAGCATCAGGTGGTGGTTGAGCTTCATCTTTATTCTTAGGCTTAAGGTGGTGGTATCCAGAGAGCTTGTGCTGGTAGAATGCGTGACAAGGGTCTGATCTCCGCAAGAAGCTAAATTTATTCCCATTATCATCCGTATTAAGGGCCATCAACGTCTTCTCCATCTCCAACCCCTTTTCGGAAACCAAACGAGCAATTGTCTCCACAAACCTCAGCTTTTCTACATCACAACTGAACCTACTGCTGCTTCTCCCCTCCCTATCCCTATCCCTATCCCTATCCCTCTCTCTTTCTTCGTCTTTCTCACCGTCTCTGTAGCTGTCTCGGCCGCTGCGCCTGTGCATCTCTTTCTCCCGATCCCTCTTACTACCCTCACGCTTCTCTTCGCCGTCTTCTTCGTCATGCCCATCTCTTCCTCTCTTCCTGTAACTACTACTCCTCACGCTCTTCTCGTTCACACTCTCTTCCCTCCTCCTATTCGATCCATGCCCTTCCTCCACCGTTCCTCTCCAGGTACTCGTTTCCACCGGTCTTCATTCTCGTCAACGATTCGGTAATTAGGGTTTTCTGTTAGGGTCGAATTGGAAGAGGCGGGTAAAGGAATGCAATTTTGTTCTGCCCTGTTCGATCGATATTTAGGGTCGTGACCACAGTTCAAGAGAAGAATGAGAAAAAACGTCACCTTCCTTTTTATTCCTAATATTTTTTGGCCAGTCAAAAGGAATATTTGTTACATGTAAGACGACGACTCACATTAGGAAATATTTGTTACAAAATTAACTTTTTAATGTTTATTCTTTTTTTATTGTTACTATTGATTGTTACAATTTGTTCTATTCCTTGTAAATGTTTTTTTTTTCTAATTTGTTCCATTGATTCTTCTTCTTCTTTTTTTTTTTTTTTTTATCATTCCTACAATGTCTAAACTAGTTTACCAGTTGGAGCTTTAGAAGATGGCGATGATTTGTAGATTCTAAAGAGGTTACAAACTATATTTAACACATAATTAACAATGTTTATGATGAACCCAATGGTTGATATAGTTCCACACAAAGGCATATTCGTCAAGATTGTTTGATTTGTTTTCTCTCTAATTAATTGTTTGGTTTCAATTGGGGTTTGGATGTTACTTTTAATTCAACAGTTATCTAACATCGGCTATTTTGGCTCATCGATGAAGAAAACATTAGGGTCTCTGAATGACACTACGATTTAGATGTTGTGCGATGATCCTAATCATGATCTAACATTAAATGGCAATGCCATTTGACAATGATGCGATTCTTCTATTTTTTACAGGATGATTAAGTTATTTACAAAATATATTTACAATTACTTATATTTAACAATTATATTAAATTTTGTTATTATTAATTAAAATATATCAGTTAAATTTTATAATGAACTTCATCGGCTTTTTTTGGCTCATCGATGAATTCTTGGAAGGTTCGATAGACTTAACAAAAGTGTAAACATCAAAGTTAGAGGAAGTCGGTGATTAAGTCAGGCAACTACTCCTTTTTGTGTGTGTATATGAGTTGTTCAAGAGAATTTGTTTCAATGTGTCGATTAAAGTATTTGGGTGATTTGGTTGGACCGACCATTTCACGTCTTTGCAATGGTGGGGGCAAACAAATTAACTCAGTGGGAAAATACAGATTGCGATGTTTTAAAACACTTTGTGTGATTTGAAAGAGAGAATATATTCGAAAAATCCAAGAGCGTAACCAATAATATTCATTTCCTTCCAGGCTTCCACCTACCAAAAAAATAGAACAATGAAAATGATTGACCAATTTGACGGACTGTTCTTCTGTACCATTTAGTGTGAATTTTCAAAATAGGTTGGTTACAACTTGCAAGTTCCAACGGCTGCAATTGACCAATTTATTTCAAAATGGTTTTGGTTTAAAATGTGTATTTCCTATCTAATTACTTTACTTATTTCATTCTTTACTTTTATATTCGAGACATTCCTTATCTAATTCATAGGCTAACTGAACGTTCCAGAATGTTGGTCAAAATAACTGCCTTGCAAATTGATACTTGAAAAAAAATTTGTCCCATACAAAAAACCCAATACATCCAAATAATATTTTATAGGGAAAAAGCCCAAAAATGAAGAACGACCAAATATAATATGATATTTTTTTTGCTTAATAAGGACAAAAAAAAAAAACCAGCACCATCATCACAAGCATCCTAAATAGAAAATAAGAAACAGAGATAAAAACTAAAGTACACAGAGACTCTTGAGACATCCAAAAGGTTCTAAAGAGACCAAAAGAAAAATAAAAAAAACAACCACATGACAACAGATAGTTTAAATTCCCATCTCAACTAGGGAAATAGATTTGTAACAAACTCACCACCACGAACGGGACAAGAACCTTAGAAGCATTTCCTGTGAACAATCGATGGACCCGACTCATCGTACTCTCCCTTCGAGATCCACATCTGATTCACACACACACACACAAGCAAAACAAATTTCAATATTTTCACTCTCAAGGTCTAAAGGTTTTAAGAAGGAAGATAGGCGGAATCGGTTTTATCTTTTACCTGTTGGAAAGTGCTGAGCGATGCGAGGATAGATCCTCCAATCCAGACACTGTATTTTCTCTCAGGCGGTGCGACCACCTTGATCTTCATGCTGCTTGGTGCGAGTGCGGTGATCTCTTTGCTCATACGGTCAGCGATTCCTGGGAACATGGTTGAACCACCACTGAGGACGATGTTTCCTTAGAGATCCTTCCTGATATCGACATCACACTTCATGATGGAGTTGTAAGTTGTTTCATGGATTCCAGGTGCTTCCATTCCGATGAGCGATGGCTGGAAAAGAACCTCAGGGCAACGGAATCTCTCAGCTCCGATGGTGATGACTTGTCCATCAGGTAGCTCGTAGTTCTTCTCCACTGAAGAACTGCTCTTGGCTGTCTCCAGCTCTTGCTCGTAGTCAAGAGCTACATAGGCAAGTTTCTCTTTTATGTCACGGACAATTTCTCGCTCTGCCGTTGTGGTGAACATGTAACCTCTCTCAGTGAGAATCTTCATTAGAGAATCTGTAAGATCCCTACCCGCAAGATCGAGACGGAGGATAGCATGTGGAAGTGCATACCCCTCGTAGATTGGCACGGTGTGAGACACACCATCACCAGAGTCAAGAACAATACCTACAGAAACAAAAACGAAAAGAAAAGAATCTTAAGCAAAGCCGTAAGAACAGAATGTTATTCAGATGTATATATGTTTCAAGTAAGGAGCACTAACCGGTAGTACGACCACTGGCATAGAGAGAAAGAACGGCCTGGATGGCAACATACATGGCAGGGACATTGAATGTCTCGAACATGATCTGAGTCATCTTTTCCCTGTTGGCTTTAGGGTTAAGAGGTGCCTCTGTGAGAAGAACTGGGTGTTCCTCAGGGGCTACACGAAGCTCGTTGTAGAAAGTGTGATGCCAGATCTTTTCCATGTCATCCCAGTTGCTTACAATACCATGCTCGATTGGATACTTCAGAGTGAGAATACCTCTTTTGGACTGAGCTTCATCGCCTACGTAAGCATCTTTCTGCCCCATCCCAACCATGACACCAGTGTGCCTGGGACGACCAACAATACTTGGGAACACTGCCCTCGGGGCATCGTCACCAGCAAAACCAGCCTGTTCAGATATAAAATCGTGATCAGAGATATACAAGTACAACAAAAGACCCATAAACCAGACTTTAGCTATATATAAACAATCTCTTACTCACCTTCACCATTCCGGTTCCATTGTCACAGACAAGGGGTTGAATGTCCTCACCATCGGCCATCTTTCACTGAGCAAAAAGAAAATAAAACCGAGACAATTAGATAAGCTCATGAAGTAAATACTATGTTCTAGGAGCTAAATCCGTTTCTATCAAACAACAACACAGAATACACGTCCACGAATCAGATCACAACTTAGCTTTGACGATTAGCTGCGCCAATTGAAATTCAAACACCGTTTTACATATTCACGATTGATCAGATCAGGCATGGAGTTAAGTAAGATCAGATAAAGTTGAAAAAAAAAGCTGGGTTTAAACCCCTCAGATCTCAAAGAGAAAACACTTGAAATTGACTTGTAAACGTCGACCAGCGACAGATCCAAGATTAAAAGTCGGTCAATCGAACACACAAATAAAACACGAAATCATTTCGAGCTAGACACTTCGCTGAACTGGAAAAACAAAATTAAACGGCGACAGATCGACCCAAGCCAGAAGAATCCCCGAACTCTATACAGATCTAACGCATAAGCCTTAGGAAAACAACGATAAAATCAGATCGATCTAACCAGCACCGAGCGAGGTAACCACAAACAAAGATATGAACAATTTTCTCAATAAACACAACGCATGCGTGACAGATCTAGCAAATCAGCAGAGGAAAACAACAAAATAACCAGAAGGAAATCAAGCGATGAGTGAAGAAGAGTCGGATCTAGACTCACCTTTAAGAAGAAGATGATACAGAAGAGAAAACGATTCGAGAAGCAGCGAGAGAGAGAGAGAGAGATATGAAGCAGAGACAAACAGCGGCCAGCAGCTACTTAGGAAAGTGAAACGCGAGTATACGTGCGAATATATAGGTAGGATTTTCCCTTCATTTCACTCCTCATTTCTCGTTTTTTTATAATTTATTTATTTCTATCTTTTTTATTGTTCGAAATGAAATTAAAAAAAAAAACTGCAGGAGAAAATGCTATGGTGACCTGGCTTGACACTTGTTTTAGCTCACCGACGCTTCTTTATAACCGTCGGATTGGTTTTAGATGTATCTCATCCGTTGATCACGATTCTCTTCAAATAAATCATCCCGCGAGACGTGACTGATCTTTACGGCTAGGCTATGCTCGGCTCGGGTTAGGATTTATCGGCTCGGCTTTTGTGGTTCGGACATAGTTCAAATTTTATTCTCGATGATTGCAAAAACTAATAATAATGATAAAATAAAATAAAAACTATTGCTGACAAACGGACTTTGTGGTTTCTCCCGTGACTTTTTTTGAAGATCTGTGGAATTTTAAATTTATCATTTAATGTTTCTCTTATTAAGCTTTCGTCTTTGAGAATTCAAACTTCAACATTTGACGAAATTTATTAATTTTTCAAAATGATAACTTCTTTTTTGTTAAAGAAAACTAAGTTAAATTATAGATCAAAAACATAATTATAAGTAGTATTCTCAATGTGCATTGTGAAGCCAAACGATCTAAGATATATAAAATTACAAAAACTAAAAATAAAGAGAGGTAACAGAATATATTAATTGCGTGTATGGCGTTTGGTATCTAAGAACAAAATATGGCTTCTAGCTTTGAATGTACGATATGAGAAGTTAAGGTGCGGACATTGAATAGTTTATGAGGAAATTGTTATCAGTATATAGTCTCACAACATGTTCTGTCCATTTATATTATTTGGTATATGTCCAAAATTAATTAGTTCAAAATTTCAAATGCTAATCACCTTTTGGAATGATTAAATTGTTATAAAAACAATCTTTTTGAAATAAAGTTTCATATCCCATGTTGGAAGCATGTGCTAAGTTCCTACACTTTGCCAATAAAAGTTGGAAAGTGGTCTCGCTTGGTTGGCAGCTTAAATAATCAAAATAGTTATGGTCGGTCCTTCACATTTAATTTCTTAACATTTTTGTCAAATAACCTCACATAAATAAATAATTACAGACTGTTTTAAAAAGGAGAGGTAAAAAGGTAAATTCAAAGGGAAGCCAAAGCCATCATCATTTGTAGTTGTATTCAAAGGAAAGATAAGTTGAGCGACCATTCTTCCCATTTGCACTTTACAGTGATTGCAAATTTTGAATTGCATTATCGTAAATAGACATGAAAGTGATATTATTATTTTTCTGTGTCAAAAAAAGTGTTCATATTCTTCATTTCCGATAATAAATAGTAGATGACTTTATTTCCCTGGGTTCGTGAAAATAAACGGCCCGAATTATATATAATGGACCGAAAGAAGATCAGTAACATATAGGGCTTAATTATGTACCCGCTTTGGCCCAATAGTATCCTTAAGACCCAATTATCGAAGTTATATTTTTGTGTCTAATCTAACCAGATGAGAAAAGGTTTTTCTTTCTGCCAACAAAATAACAGAATAAAAGATTTTGTTCTTTTATAACTTGGTTGGATTTCAAACTTTAAGAGTATACAAAATGTTGGTAGAATATCACATGTTGAAAATAAGTTAGGATCTAACATGATATATAGCCCATGTGAATAGGTCCACGTAAATGTAGTAATATGTTTTTTCTCCTTTATATAAAAAGATAATATATGTACATGAATCTGTATACTTATTTCCAATTGATTTTTTGTGTTTGTAGATTTTAGAACTTTAGAGTGCTCACTTTAGAAGTATATGATACGTGAATATACAAATTATTGTGTATGATAAATAGACACCTTTTGCCAAAATAGAGAAAATCTTGGATTGGTTGACCATATGTCAAACATTCCATATGAAAAATTATATATATAGTATTAGATTATATTCAATAAGACATGAAATTTTTTATCTTTTTTTTTCAACATCTCGTGTTATATTTACCCATTTGTGGTTTATCGTTTTTTTAGCTTGTTAGAGCAAGTCCAATAGAGAATTCATGTTGAGTGTTTTAAATATATTTTAATATTAAATATATTATTAATTTAAGTTAAAAAAAAATTTAGTTTAAGAATCCAAAAGTGTTTTATTTTATATATTTTTCTTAAAAATAAGACACTTTAATCATTTTTTATTCAATTTTATTATTAAGAACCTTTACTTAAGTCACCTAAAAATGACCATTGGGGTTGATCTTAATGTGGATGACTCTCCCAGTAGGTGCCGGAAAGAACAAGAAAAAAGACTCTCACAGTAATGTGGTTAAAAGCTTTATTATTTTTCTTCTGTTATATTAAAAAGACTTGTGGGCTTCAAAAAGAAAGAAAAAGAATATGCGTTGAATCTGAAAAAACAAATTGAAACACATGTTTTTTGTGATTGCGGTACCGTTTTGTTTGTTTTTAAGCTAATCGTAATTGTATCTTTTTATTCGTAGAGATTGTCAGAGTTTGACGGTGATTATCATGATATATATCATCACGGATTTTCACATGATCAAAGGGACAGATCAAAAAGATTTTATTAATTTGTGATTATTTTGTATTTGTTTTCGAGTTATATGCATGGTAAATTAGTTATTTTTATAACCAGATAAGCTGTGGATCAAATAAATAACAGACCAAATTAAAAGTATAGCCAGCAAACGTCAAAACATATATGTAATTCTAACATATTGAGTATGAAGCATATACGTAAAACTAAACATATATGTAATATATAATTACAATCCGTATGAATCATATATACAATCAATAGTGTCACGTTCAATCATTAACCAAAATATTGAGTTTTTGGAACGAATATGTTTGTCGACGCGTGCATATGGATAGATTATAGATTTATTGGTTAGCAACTATATACTTATATATAGTTGGTTCA
Source organism: Alliaria petiolata (assembly GCA_020283515.1). Classification (NCBI taxonomy): domain Eukaryota; kingdom Viridiplantae; phylum Streptophyta; class Magnoliopsida; order Brassicales; family Brassicaceae; genus Alliaria; species Alliaria petiolata. The sequence goes on along the minus strand of JAHZTW010000001.1, from coordinate 163,800,837 downwards.
AAAAAAAAAACTTATATACTTAATATACCAATAATTCCATTTAATAATTTAATATATGTGATTCGAAATACTCGGACCCTATCCAGGCGGGGTACACCGCACGTGTACGTGCACGTGGACAGGAGTCCACACGTACGCATGAACACATCACATGCCGCATATCCATTCCATCGTAATATACACTCTAGCATTTGTCACATCGTTTGAGCCAATTTTTGCTTATTAATTTATTCAATCTCACACGCATGCTTTGATTAATACAACATTGCAGAGGTGACAAAATTCCAGTATGTAATCTCATTTAAAAATAAGACGTCAAAACAAAACATACAAAACTCGTCAAATCAATAGTTTCACACCAAAAATAGTTTTAATTCTTTTAAACATTTATAATAAAAAGAAGTTTAACGTATCACTGTATCAGGAAGTACTGATGTAAGCACAGAGCAGTGAGCCACTGACGTTATGTAGGGGGTTAAAGATACAAGATCCATTTTTGGGAATTTTAGGTTTAATAGAAGACCAATGACACAAATGACAAATCCTTTTACCGTTTATGGAATCTCTTTATTTTACCTTTTTAACTAAATCTATAGCTCACGCCTAATTAATTTTAATGACCTAAACTGAAGTCGTAATCGAGACAAAAAAAAATTGAGTCAAGGGACCCTTTTGTTCATGAAAAGTATATATCATCACATGGAAATCCAATAAAGCTATTCAAAGTTTGAATGAGAAACAACTGAATACTAGTATAATTGATTGATTATTTTTTTAAATTATGCAGAAAAATGCACTAACCCCAATAACAGTTCACTAACCCCAAAAAAACGTTCAAAGAACATCTGAAATTCTTAGGAGATATCACATCATATCCTCCAATAAGAATCTGCAACCGTTGGTCCGTCGCATTCACAACGACTACTCAATGACATTATTCACTGCAATTAAACAAAAAAGGATAGATCCAAAGTAATCAATTATATGTTATATGTATAATTCCAATCTTAATCACACGTTTTAGTTATAACATATACTTTTAATTGCTTCATACTTTTTAACAACTGGCCATTCTCTTACGCACGAACACACATTATTTGTACTTGTCAAAGTCCATTGTATGATTATTTTTATATCTACATATCAGTATTTAATTCTTTATGTCTAATCTAACAATTCGTCTATTTGAAATACCAACTCTTGTGGTTTAAATTCCAATTTTCTCTTTGAGGTATATGCAGTTTAATTACATGACACAACATATCTATTTTCGTTCGATCCATTTTAATTAATTTAAAAGTTCTTGTAATCTTTACAAAAACATATTTGGAAGATAAATGAACACTAAAGTTCAAAAAAAAAAAAGATAAATGAACACTATGATATACAGTTAACGTTTTGATTAGATATTTTGTTGGGTTCATAAGTTGATTCTCCGATCCTTTTGTTTTTTATAAGAAGAAAAGTTCACAATAAATAATTGATAAAATAATAATAATAATAATAATTGATATCATCAATCGGCTTATATGAAATAAATAAGACACTATTAATTCTACCAAACGAGTCGGTGATTGTACGTACGCAGTCTAGATTGATTGGGACTTATATCTTAATAATTATCACTTGTATTGATATATCATCATCAATCCGGATTAATCCACCATTAGAATATAGTAGTATAAAAAAAATTGGACCGAACTTTCTCCTTAAAGGAAAATCAAAAGGAACAATAATTGTTTAATTACAAAAAGACCCTTTTCTCTCCTCTTGCACTTACGTACCCGTACGTGCAATATTTCAATGGATCTAAACAAGTTCCAATATTTTAAAATAAAAAGTTGATCTATCCACAGCATTTCCCAGAAATAAATCAAACTAAAATCCCATTTACATCAGTTAAAACCAAAATCAAAAGGGGGAAAATTAAATCACAATAAAAAACTTACAGAAATAAAAAAAAGGGAGACTCATAAATTAAATCTTTGAGCTTCAAGGAGAAGATTGAGTCCTAGTAGTACTACTACTTAAACCGATGTCGTTATGTTTTCTAGAAGGACCAGAGGCTGGAACCGGAAACTGACGTGGCAAGAACCCCAAGAACTGTACACTTTTGTGATCTTGTACGTGACGATGATGATGATGATGATGAGGTGGCGAAACTACGTCGTTTTGTTTGGGTGGTGAACTGGTGTTGAACACGTTCGTGGTTCTTGCTCCATTGCAACAACTCAGAAGCACGAGAAGAAGAATGAGAATAAGGATTGTTTTCGTGAGTTGATATGTTCTTGATCTGCTGCTGCTGTTTCGAGAAGACATTTGTTGAGTTAAAAGATTGGAGTCGATGAGAGAGAAAAATAGGGAGAAAGAGAGAGGGAACGGATTTATGTTTTGAAGGGTTTTTGGGGTGGAGTTATTTAATATTTAAAAGGGTTTTTTTTTTTTTTTGTTGATGGGTGATGGAATGAAAAAGAGGAGGAGGTTGTGAATTGTTGACAGCAAGAAATATGGGCACATCAAGAGAGAGAGAGAATGTGATTGAAAGATGTTGACTTATGGTTCTATGCGTATGTTCTTTTATTTACTTATATGGTTCTATTCGTATGTTTTCTGTTTTTTTAAAGAAACCACTGGACGTATATCCAAATTAATCATGGCTTTCTCGTCGTTAAGTAAGAAACCTTACTAATCTAAGCAGTCTATTCGGTATTAGCTCTTATATGACCCACAAGAAAACATTTTTTTGGTCGAAGAAGACTTCTTTAATTAGGTTCACGGAAAATTATTTACGTGATTTCTAATTTCTTTTCTTTTTTTGGGTGAATGAGATTTCTAATTTCTTTAAAAGAAAAATATACATTTTTCCTTTGTATTTTTTTGACGTCATTTCGTTATTCTTTTCATTTGTTCCAATAAGTACTATTATCATCTATGCGAAATGAAAAAAAAGGAGGGGACAAAGAGAGAAGAAAATGACATTTAAAATAATTAGTGGTGGTGGGCCAAGGTAAAGCCTTTTCTTTTCATGTTATATTCATTTGCTTAAGTTCGTATTAATTTTTTCCTTAACCTGAAAATCTTATTACTTGACAACAAGGTAATATAGTGGTTATAATTTCATATAACTTTGATGATACTATTACTATAGTGTATTCTATCTTTTTCTTTTATAAATTGTTATATTAAATTTTCGCATGTATGTAAAAATAAGAGATTCAATAGTTATAGAAAATATTATCACTATAGTTTTTTTTCACGTATCAAATGTCAGTATTTAGTATGGTTCGTCCATGTATCATCGTATGAGAATTCACTTGTTAACATTTATGTTTGGTATTTACGAAGATTATTGTTATTTGAATGTACGTGTTATGTTATCATAATATACCTTATGTTGGAGTAAAAAAATGATGTAATATTTGTTTCGGTTTGAGTTATCTAAGATTTATGTTGTAAATGGTGTTTACTATGAATGAATAAACTTAGCCCGTAGAATATTAGTTGATCCAATTACTAGTGGTTAATTAAACAATTCTTCTTCGTATTCTTTAAGCATTCTACTTAAACCCGATATTAGTGCCAGTAGCATGAACCATCCCACAGGTCTGATATCATATGTAAACGTTATCTTACAATTGGTTGAGCCCAACCACGCATTTGCATAGATACTTTAGTTTAACTTTTATTTGACCAAAAAAAAAAAATTTACCTTTTACATAAAATAAAATAACTCGAGTTAAAACATGACTTAACTGTTTATATCTTGGCCACAAGACACGGATCAACCAATTCTATATTTTGGCCACAAATTATCATCAACTGTTTATATCTTGGACATTTTTTCTCAATGTAGTCTACTTAAAGCCCGTAGGTTTTACTAAATAATGCACAGCTAATAAGTTGTATCCCCTTTTGGGGCATATAATTTAAGTGGAAAGACTATCTTACCGACAAGATGTTAGAAGAACAGAAGGAAACTGAAAATAAAAGGGCAACAACAGTAGTTATGTCAGAACTACAGCAAATAAAATCTAAAAACTTGTCCAACTTACTCAGCATTTCTGTATCCACACTGTCGAAATCTACTATTACAAACCGAAGCAACGTTTAGTCACACGTTTTATCCTATGCATTATTCTCATCGAGGGTTTTTTGTATTCACAGTATTTTTTTTAACCAAACCGGAATTGAAGGCAATTCTCTCTAAAGTTAACTATTTTTTCACAGTACTAGTAGTAGCCCTAACCAAAAATGGTTAAAGTACAATTCTGTATTTTTGGAAATATTTTTTCATTGTAACCGCTGTACATATATAATTATATTCTTAAATAGTCTTCTTACTTAGATCCTTTTGTTCATTTAAAAAAAAAAAAAAGACAAATAGCTTTTGACGTGTGTTTAAATACTTAGAAGTTTTAATACAAGTAAGCACTTTTAACAAAATTGAAGAAACATACTATTATTAACCAACTTAACCAAAACAATAGCCTCTTTTAAGAAAAAAATGTATGGTGGTGTGTATTGACGAAAGAAGGAGTCTTTAAATTTAATGGTTGGCAGAAATAATAACGAACAAGACTCTCTATGAACGAGACTTAAAAAAAAGCCTCTATAAGCGAAGGTTTGGGTTAAGAGGCCCATATAAAATAACTACTGTAGCTCTTAGCAAAAGAGAGATATATTTTTTTTCGTTTTGAGAGTTCTTTTTCCCACATCAATTTTTTCTTGTTGTACACTGTACACATAATACACAATACAAGCGTCGAATGTCACATATCCCTGTAGTCTTTTACCCTTGCTGTCGTCGATACTTTGGCACTAAGGCAAAGGCTTTTTATTCTAAGTGGACTTTGAGAAAAAAAAAAAAGGAAAAAGACAGCAACAAAAATCGCAAAAGCCATAGAATCTGTCCGGTCAATAGTTCAGTTCCTTTGATCCCATGTTTTAATTCATAAAAGAAGTGAATATATTCTATGTTTTAAAAGGGAAAGAACAATATTAATTTACAAATCGAAGAGGGAACTTAAAAAGAAAATAGCGAGCGAGAGAGAGAGAGCTTATACAAGGGATAGACAAATTAACTCACGGCTCTTTAAAGAAATCAGAAGGTTCCGGGTTTCCTCAACCGGCGTAATTTTTTTTTAATGCAAGTGGATGAAGCATACCGTAAATCTGCACCATTAACGGCTGAGATATACTCAAGAGTAATTGATTACAAATCCTTGTCTCCGCGCGCCGAAAGATACCCAGACTCAACTCTTTGACCACCAAAAGCGATGAGAAAGAAACACGGAAATGTATTTTAATTTCACGGTCTTCTTTTGTTTATTAAAATAATAAAAAGACACAAACAGAGGCTTTTTTTTGGTTTTAATGTTCAAAAAAGTTTTAATTTTGATTCAGGAATAAAGGGGAAAAACTTGTAGTAGTTCAAAAAGTGAATTTCGACGTCAACATAATTTGACTCGCTCCCTGTGAACACTCTCATCTCATCTGAAATGATCTCATCTTCTTAAACCAACAAACCTCACGGCTTTAGTAATTCTCTCTGAAACTTTCTTGAAAACGCTTTTCGCCGGAAAACCTTAGCTAAACATGAGGAGCGATGATCTTTACATCGCCACAGTCCCTTGTTTCTTCCAGTGTCCAATTTCACTCGATGTGATGAAATCGCCGGTGAGTCTCTGCACCGGCGTTACATACGACCGAACCAGCATCCAGCGTTGGCTGGATGGTGGTAACAACACTTGTCCAGCGACGATGCAGATTCTCCAGAACAAAGACATCGTACCTAACCTAACTCTCCTCCGCCTCATTGATCTCTGGTCCGACTCCATCCGCCGTCTTCCCGGTTCCGAATCTCCGGATTCCGATACTCCGACGCTTTTCGAGATCAACGCTGCGATTGAAAGACTCTAGACTGATGATGATTATGACGTGTTTTCGAAGATCCTCCGGTTCGCGAGAGAATCTGATGAGAACAGAGAGTTTCTCGCCGGTAAAGAGGATTTCGTACTAACGATTGTTGATCTCATCAGCCAATTCGTTTCTAGAATCTCGTCCGATTCTAAATTGCTGCTTGCTGGAGAGGCGGTGAGAATTCTGAGCATGATTCGGGGGAAAATCAACGATCGGAGACGTCTATCTTATCTGATCTTATCGAACGGTCGAGATTGCTTGACGGCCATCTTCCTATTGCTTAAGAGCGGGAACTCCAGCTTGAAGATCGATTGCGCCGCCGTGCTGGAGTTTATCGCCGTCGACGCGGAGTCAAAGCTTCTAATCGCCGAGAGAGACGGATTAGTCACCGAGGTTTTGAAATCGATAAGCCCAGATTCCGATTCCGATCCGAGCTTAGTCGAAGCGATCTTGTCATTCTTAATCGCAATCGCGTCTCCGAGACGCGTGAAACTCGCACTAATCGGAGAGAATCTAGTCACGAAGCTCGCGTGGCTGTTAACAGATCCAACGACGAGCGTTTCAGCGACTGAGAATTGTCTATAGCTTCTCGAAGCTCTTTCGTCTTGCAAGGAAGCTCGATCGGAGATCTGCGGCGGGAACGGTGCGTGCCTGGAGACGGTGGTTTGGAGTCTGATGAAAGTGTCAACGACGGCTACTGAGCACGCCGTTACGGTTTTGTGGAGCGTCTGTTATTTTTTCAAGGAAAGGAAGGCGCAGGACGCCGTTTTGAGGACTAACGGCGTTACGAAGATACTGTTACTTTTACAGAGCAATTGCTCGCTTAACGTTAGGCATATGCTGACGGATCTCCTCAAGGTGTTTAAGGTGAACTCAAGATACTGCCTTTCGGTATACGACACCAAAACGACACACATTATGCCGTTTTAATTTTTTATTTTTCCCCTCCGTATCATATATGTTCTTTAGGAATTAATTACTTGTTGGTAAGAAATTCAAATTGTAAGCAAAAGAAGAGCAGTGGAAAGTGAATGGGTAAGCAAGCAATTGAGATTCAATTTAATTTAGGGTTGTTGTTGCAGGCCAGGCCAGAACGTTTTCAGTAGCCCGTTTTACACATTTCCTTTTTCCTTGGTTCAGTTAAACTAAATCTAACGTTCATTATGTCTATAACGGGCCGGATTAAATAGCCCAATTTATTTCTTTCTTTTTTTTTCATCTAAAAGAGATATGCTTCATTCTATGATTTTTTTTTTGTTAGCTTCCATGTATTCGTAAAAATTTCCAAGTTTGTCCGGAAGAGATAATCATCTTACATGTGTATTCATCAAACTGAAATTTAAGACTATTTAGAATGATTTGAGTTTTTAGATAATTTTGGGTAAATTAGATAATTTGTTATGATTTTTATTAATTTTTTTTAAAAATTTCATTTAAAAACATGAGATTTAGATTTTAATATTTTTAGTTAATACTCTACCAAAACACTTTAAAATCATAATAAATTACCTTAAATATATTCTTTAAAATATTTTTAATAACATTAGATTTTAAAGTATATTTTTAAATCACTAGTTCAATAACACTGGATTTTAAAAGACTTTTTAAAATTCATGTTTGAATAACATACGATTTATCATTTTAATTTAAATCACTCAAAATTTCAGTTTGAATACACCTATTTAGATAATTTTTTTAATAAGTGAAACAAATCTTCTCTGTCTTTTTACTTTTGTGGATTTTTAAGAAAACATTTGTTACTTGATGATTTTTTAGGAATTAAGTAGAGAAATGGGCACAACACAAATATCTACTATACTTAGTATACTTCTTACTTGACTTATCTTGTGTGGATCATATAAATTTATATTGGCTTATTAAAAATGGATATTCTTAATTTCAAATACTTACTAAAAATTGTATATTTGCAATTTTTTGTCGCGTTTTATTACTTGTTACTTGTAAAGTATTTGCGAATTATTTAATAAATAATAGTTATTTCTAATTATAATTCTCACTCCTTACTAACTTAAAATTTAATTTAAATTTCAAATCTAATTATAAGTTTATTTTAAAATTTATATAGAATATTTAAAGGAAAAAATGAGTAACGCATAAAACAAATCGTGTATTGATTTTTTTTTAAAATATTTTTTTTGTCATTTGGTATTTAAATTGTGTTACTTGTTTTTTTTTTTTACTCAAAAATGTGTTACTTGTTTCTTGCCAAATACGAAAGTAACAAGTAATAAAACGCGCCAAAAAATTAAAAATATATTATTTTTTAGCAAGTATTTAAAATTGCTGATACTCAACTTTAACAAAATAATCAAATTTTATGTAATGTACATTTTCTTTATATAATATTTTCAACAATTTATCTAAGAAACAAATAAGACAATGCTCGGAATCAAATCTGTAGTCAATAAAACTTTATTTATTTATTTAAATTTTTAGTTCTTTTGTAAAACAAAAACAAAAAGATATCTATTTTCTCTCTTACATGTTTTTATTTTTTTTAAGACAAACAGAAGCTGCATACCAGTAACTTTGAATTTGTCAAAGAATTAAGTAGAAAAAAAAAAAAAAATCTAAAGGAGCAATCCCAAATTACACTCGAGGTGAATGCGCACATCAGTTTCCATGCCCACACGCGGTGCACATTAGCCCCAACCAATCAAAATCATCTCTTCCTTCTCCGGCGACTCTTCGTCGAGAGCCTTCATGGCCACGTGGAACGCCTCCTCCCCAACGGCGTCCCCTTCCCGTTTCGTCTCCTCGAGGCGAAGAACGAAGGCTCCAGCGAGACGACCCTCCTCCGAATCTCCACCGAGGAAGATGAGATCAATCGCCGATATAATGGCGAAATCTGTGCCTGTGGTTGAACAGGAACAAGACGACAGCTACGGTGACGTCATTTGCGAGAAATGCGACTCCGGAGAAAGAGACGACGAGCTTCTTCTCTGCGACAAATGCGATAGAGGGTTTCACATGAAATGCCTTCGACCGATCGTGGTTCGTGTCCCCATTGGACCATGGCTCTGTGTCGATTGTTCCGACCAACGACCTCTACGAAGTAGGGAATTTTTTTTTAGCTTGAAAATTTTCTGTCAAAATTCCCAACTTTCGTATCTTCTTTTATTCAATTTCTTTTTTTGGGGATTATTTTATTGTCCGGGTAAAATGTTTAGGGTTATCTCAGAAGAAGATTTTGCATTTCTTTCGGATTGAGAAGGAAATTGATCGATTGGAGAAATCAGAACTGAGTCAAGGTACGATTTTTTTTATTTGCTTTCATGATGTGATCATCGTTATTGTCTAAAACTTGATGAATCTGAAGAGATGGTTCACTTGGTTAACAGATTAATGAAATATGAAACAGCTGAACTTTAGCCTATATTATACTTTAAATCTGGATTAATCTGTTGCACCTCATCAAGCATTGTGGCTTAGGGTTAGTCAGCATTGATGATAACACATCTTATACACACAGATTCTTCAGGATTAACCGAGTAACAAGTGTTTGAAATTGAGCTAAATCCGTTTTTATGGCTTCCTTTCTTGTTTTGAAGAAGAGGCTAGAAAGCATCGGAGACGATCTTTCTCTTTGACAGTGAAGAAGAGGAGGAGAAATCTATTACCTTTGGTTCCATCAGAAGATCCTGATCAGAGGCTTAAACAAATGGGCACGCTTGCATCTGCTTTAACAGCTTTGGGTATCAAATACAGTGACGACTTAACTTATGTTGCCGGAATGGCTCCTCGGTCTGCAAATCAATCCAAGCTCGAGAAAGGTGGGATGCAGGTAAACGAAGAAAAATACGAGACAATCTTTCAGCCCTTCTCAATACCTCTCTCATTTAGGCTACTTCCCTTTGTTGTTTTTCTCGGTTTTTATTCTTTTGCAGGTGCTTTCGAAAGAAGATCTAGAGACATTGGAACAGTGTCGAGCTATGTATAGACGAGGAGAATGCCCTCCTCTTGTTGTGGTATTCGATCCGCTTGAAGGGTATTTCTCGATTCATTCGATCAATCAATCTTTCCCTTAATGACAAAGTGGAGTTATAAACATGTTTTTCTTTCCGTCCAATACAGTTACACAGTTGAAGCAGATGGTCCAATTAAGGACTTAACATTCATAGCTGAATATACAGGGGATGTTGATTACTTAAAGAACCGAGAAAATGACGATTGTGACAGCATAATGACTCTCCTTCTATCAGAAGATCCATCGAAAACTCTTGTTATCTGCCCCGACAAGTATGGAAACATATCTCGCTTCATTAGTGGCATCAACAATCACAACCGGTAAGCAAAGTTTAATACCTTTTTTAGGTTTTCTGACAAGAGTTTGTAGCTTTGAATCATCACATCACTGATTGGATGCAGGTTTGGTAAGAAGAAGCAGAACTGTAAATGCGTGAGGTATAGCGTAAATGGCGAATGCCGGGTTCTTCTGGTGGCTACAAGGGATATATCGAGAGGGGAAAGGCTCTATTATGACTACAATGGTTATGAGCATGAGTATCCTACTCATCATTTCCTCTGATCTTTCACCCCAAACAAGTTTACAGAGTCTCTGGATCAATTGGTTTTTATTTTGTTGGCATTTACAGGCCAATTAGAAATGTAGAGCTAAACTGTATGGCCTTTGAAGAGGTTATGCATTCTTAATTATGAAGTTAGTGATAGACTAATTCTGACTTCTTTGGCAGAATTTTTGTTTGATTTCAAATGAAATCTTAACTTCTTTACTATGTTCTTGGAGTTTTTCACCATCTTTAAGAGGTTGCCATATAAGATTTATTTCCCTTTGAATTCATCATAATATTGGTTGGACCAACTAAAGCAAAATAAAACTCTGAAACTTGTACAGTTGTAACCATATAATATGAGTTTTATTTAGTCATATACTAAAAAGTCTAATTAAAGTTTAATAACTGGTTTGTTTAACCCAAATACAAAAAAAAAAAAAGGGAAGTGTATACTTTTGGGCCCAAAGCCCAGCCCAACACTAAGTTAAGCTGTACACACATTTACCGTCTCTCTTCTCCTCCTTAGGGTTCTTCTCTCCGATAACTTCTCCGACGCAGAAATGACCAAGTTCAGGAAGCTCGGCCGGCATGCGGGTCACCGTATGAACATGCTCAGGTTTCAATCTCTCCTCTTGCCTCCTCTTCGCACTTTCTCTTTTTCCATATAAAAATCTTTCTCGTTTGATTTTGAAGTGATTGGTTATTTACTCTTGTAATCAGGACTCTTGTGTCTCAATTGGTGAAGCATGAGCGTATAGAGACCACCGTCACAAAGGTATCCCCAACATTTTCCGGATTCTGTGGGTTTAATTAGGGCTTATTAGTATCTGCGAATCTTCCTTCCTGTAACTCGATTTCATCAGATTGTTTTGTCTGTTTGGTTACATAGCAGATTCCGATTTGTATTCACCGTGAAATGGTGTTTAGTGATTTGTTTATATTTGCGTTTTGCAGGCTAAAGAGGTTCGTCGTCTTGCTGAAAATATGATTCAACTCGGTAAAGAGGTATGTTGGTTCCTGGATACCTTTGTAATGTTGAACTCAGGGTTTCGTATTTTCGGTTACTGGTTGATCCTTTATGCCATTTTCTTCAAATACTATATATCTCACAATAACTATCCTTGGTTTTGAATAGCGCATATCTAGTGAAAGCATCTGCTTGATTGAAAAATGTGTTTGTGTGTTATATACTGTTAAACAAAAAATATAGATTTGAGCCATACTAAGTTCCTCTCACTTCCTATAAGTGCTTTGGATTTCGTTGTCTATTCCACAACTCAAGTAACTTCCTTGTCTATTCGACAAACTTCATATTACTGATAGAAATTTTTATCAGGGTTCACTCGCTGCGTCAAGGCAGGCAGCTGGTTTTGTCAGAGGAGATGAGAACCTTCACAAGATTTTCACAGAATTGGCATATCGATACAAGTGAATCTTCAAAACCTTTTGCCATCATTTTAACTGTTATCACCTAAGCGCGTTGTGTGGTCATTGGGATAAGTGTCATTTTTGTTACAGAGATAGAGATGGTGGATACACAAGAATGCTACGTACTCGCATAAGAGTTGGTGATGCTGCACCAATGGCCTATATCGAGTGAAAAATCATTTCTTTTCTTTATCGTTCCTCCTTCTACATTCATGATCCGATCATAGATCGAATAACTAGTGTTGATGATCTAAAAGACTGATGTCTTTGGAAGTTTTTTTGGTATACTAATTGATCGTACTTTGGGCAGGTTTATTGACAGAGAGAACGAGCTTAGGCAATCGAATCCACCAACACCTCAACCACCACAACGAGTGCCGTTGGACCCATGGGCAAGATCCCGCCTCATGAAGCAGTTCGCTCCACCTAAGGAGGACAAAAGCTCTGATTCCGAGCTATAATGTGGAAACTGAATCTCCTATCCACCAAATATCTTGTTTTTGCTTCAAATGTCTCCTATCCACCAAAATATCTTGTTTTTGCTTCAAATGTATACTTTCTCTATCATTAAACATTTGCCATAATATGTTTCCAAGAGGTAAACAATAAACTATAAACTTGGCTTTTTATTGGTTTTGAACATTTGAAAATCTAGTCTTAAAAGCATCAACAGGTTCGGAGAGTCTTTTTCTTTGCCCATCTACCTATGAATTACACTACAAGTAAAAGTTTCTCTCTTTCTCTTGCTTTTACTAACTAGACCAGGTAAGAGTTTGTGACCACTCATCTCTTAATGTGTGGCCCTATGATCTACCAAAGCAGTAGAATTATGTGCCTAATGCATGGACCTCTACCGACTTAAAATGTCATTAGGTGAACCACTTAAAAAGAACCCTATAACCCATTTACAATTGAAACCTAATCTACTTTGAAATTAACGGTTCTTTTACCTGCCCTTTACCAGTTTCTGCAACCTCCATCATCCTCATGACTTTTACAGTCAACTCTAAAACATTGAGATGATGATGCCTACTTCGTTGAAAACTTTTGAGGGGTTTCGTTTTCTTACAGCAAACTCTGCTTTAACGTCAAGCAAAAAGCATCATACGCTTCCCAGCTCGCAACTTGAGATCCTCCTCCATACTCATCAATGATTGTTTGTAGCCCAACACGCTAAACTTTGATAGCTACACACAATGATAAGCCAAAAAGCTGTTCCCATTATTTTACTTCAGTTTGTCCTAACTATCACAACTTCCAATTGATATAACATGAATGCAAAGTATGGAAATTTTGTTTACAAACTTTTTCAACTTAAAAGTACAATGAGAAGGTCCTCTTCTTATAAAGCTTTCCTTTAATCCATTTTTAATCTTAGCTCGAGTCAAGCAGAACCCCATTCATCAGCCTGAATAAAGTTGGCCACGGAATACACATGAACATGCTCGTCCGGTATCTCACTGCTCCATGAAACCCTTTGTGACCTATCCGATCCCGGACCTGTATTCTTAGATTCACCGTAATAAAGCGTCTTCAGAGCGAAATCGCCGCTCCACGGTAACCATCCATCAGGAGTTATCAAAGCCTCTAAATTGCAGCCTATAAACACAGTCCTTGAGTAATCTTTCCATGGCCTCCCCAAGAAGTTCTTGTGCACCTTAGGGTTAGCTTTATATAGCTTCATGTACTCCTCTGTTCCGTTAATCAAACAGTTCAAGAACACGAATCCCGTGGATTGTGACGGGTCGACTCTTCCTTGGGCAGTGACAGCGTTTTTCTCCCCCTTTTCAGGGTTAACTTGACGCGGTGCGATTAGGATTTCGCAATCTTGGAAGACAGAAGCTGAGTTTCCAAAGATGAAGTCAACGTTTCCTTGGATACGGCAGCTTTTGTAGAACTGACGAAGGCCATGGGCATAGAGAGTGTCTTGGTTCCCAAGGAACTCACAGTTCTCGAGTAAAGAAAAATCGCTGTCGGATCTAAACGCCACCGCTTGGTGAGCGTCTGGTCCCGCCGTGTTCTGGAACGTTATATCACGAGCCATGAATCCATCTCCTACCACTCCTATCAAACCAAACATCACATAAATTAGATGTAAAGCGAGCAAACAAAAATAAAACGTAAAGATACGATTCATACCATTTTGGAATGGCAAAATCATGATTTTTTAAAAAAAAAATGTTTGCAAAACGGCCCAATCAATTAGCACATAATTTGCGATTGAAATTTGTTAGCAGATAAATTGCGATTCCGTATTAAATGAAAATTATTGGCTTCTTTGACTTTATTGATCAACTATCTAAATGACTAACATTACAAAAATCTTTCACGTGCCCATTGCAAACCCACATAATATTTATCTATCTAGCACTACTTAAATCTGAAAATATAAAAGAATATAAGAACTTTCAACGCTTAAATTCCAATCACAAAAACTACGTTTGCTTTAACATTAAAAGGGCGTTTACTCATAATAAAGACTCACCGACAGTTGCCGTGTTGTAAGTGGTGATCCCAGGCATCCCGGCGTTCAACGAGCCTGTAATGACCGTTTTGCCCATACCGTCTCCGATGAACACAACGTTCTTCTTCTCAAACGGAACCCTAACGGTCTCCTCTTACACTCCTTCGCTTATCTTTATAACAAACTTACGCATCCCGTTATCCTCCGGCGCCGCGTTAACGGCATCCTGCACCGTCTTGTAACGGCATTTTCCGTCTTTACACACCGTCACGTCTTCTTTAAAACCGGAAGGAAATCCCAAATTAGGCCCCGTACCCGGCTCCGAGCCCAGACCCGGCCCAGTCTTCTCCCAGAACCCGTCTCGTTCGGTTGCCGGGTAGGTCCACGTCGCGACGTTGTCTCCGAAGTTATCGTACGATATCATCATGCTAAGCGCGTTACTGCTGAGGTGGATGAGTCCGTCGAGAAACGACATCGTTTCGCCGACTTGCTTCGTGTCGTTGACGTATTTGAGCGCGGACCATGAATCGTACTGGTACACGAGAGCAGCGCTCAGCCAAGCGCGAGCGTCCTTGATTTTGCCACGTGTTAACGCTTGATCCGTCGATTGGGTTCGGTGCTCGGAGTAGGAGAGTAGCTGGAGACACGTGTTCGCGGCGTTGGTACGGTTCAGATTCCCTGCGGACGCGTCTAGGATAGACTTCACTTTCGACTGAGCGGTTTTGAGGTTTTGGAACGAGACGGAGATCGCAGAGTGGATGATCTGGGATGGGTTAGGATCCGGAGGGACCCGACCCGGCTCGGATAGTGAAGAGACGCATTCGTCTGGGTAACGAGTGGCGTTGCAGGCGAGGCGGATCTGAGCGGCGGGAGACGGCGAGGGCTTGGCCGGAGGAGTGTCGGAGGGTAATTGGCGGGAATTGTGGTGGTGGTGGTGACGCGAGGAGGAGGAGGGAGAAGCGAAGAGGAAGAGAGAGAAGAGAAGAATGAGAATGGAGGACATGACGATGATTAGGAGGCAGACGCAGCGGATTGGGAATTTTCTGCGGTGAGATTTAGCGGAGGAGGAAAGAGGATGATGAAGTAGTTTCCAAGAAGCCATTAGAGACCGATGTATATATATATATATATATATATATGTGCGTGCGTATGTGTCTGTATATGGAAATTAATTAGTTGTTTGTGGAAATTGAATTAAAAGAAAAATAGGAAATAAAAATAAAAATGGAGAGAAATGGATTACAGTCACAGACCATTAGAGTCACGGGCGGTGCATAGTGGAACACTATTGCGATCATGCGCAGAGACGGAGAGGAGAGAGAGAAAGAGATTGGAATTTTGCGAGTGTCCTTTTTTTTAATTACGGTTCTATTAGGGAAGAAAGGGGATGAGATGAGATTGTCCGGTTTGGACTCCGGTTTTTTTCGGTTTAAATGTTTAGGTCTTATTGATAAGCGTTATCGATCTGGTTTTAGGTTGGTAATTGTTGTTTCTTTTTCTTTATGGGTTTTCCTCTAATATCGAATTATATAGATCTACTTCTACTTTTGGATTCTAAACTGTAATATAGAATAATTTTAATTTTTTAAAAAATGTTGATTCGGTTAGTTATTATCTAGATCGGCCTTAGCAAAACACTAATCACCAGTCTCATCCATAATTCCATATTGTGTGTTTTTCTGCAGTTACAGATCTTTGTATATAGTATGTGTTCAAAAATTATAAAAATGATATCTTTAAAGTTTAATACTTTTTGTTGACAAAAAATTAGTTTATTACTTTTTATAAGACGAGATATAGGTTTATTTCATGACTATTAACTAAAAAAATGATATCTGTAAAGTAAATGTTGAACATATCTTGCATATATTAATATATATAAATATTGGTAATTTGTTTTTTTGTCTAAAATTGTATATGGAACTTTGCATTTATACAGATAAAATGATATTTAGCTATTTAGTTCTCATACAAATAAATTAAAATGAGAGAACCTTAGCATATATTGATGTACATATCTTTCCCTATCTTTAAACATTATTCTATTTCAGAGATTTTTTTGTTTAAAAACAAAAAAAAAAACTTTCTTACATTTGGTATAAAAAACAAATCTGTAAAATAAAAATAGGGTCAATTTGGTTAATAACCATAGCAAAAACAAAAATTAAGAAAGTAACCAAAATTGTTGACAAAAAAAAAAAAAAAAGTTAACCAAAATTTTGCCCGGCCCATATTTTGAATGAATATTTTGGGCTGGTATCAGCCCACAAAAATGTGAGTTGCACGTTTGCCAATTACCAAAAAATATATATATATATATATAGCACACCATGGCTTAAGATTGCAAAACGACAATTACCAGTTTTAAGCAAAACACAGCCTCAGACCCTCAGGTAATTAGGGCTAAATCACGAAGTTCTGCCTCTGATTGAAGTCCCGAAAAATCACACGTAGGCTCCGGTTTTCTTTCTGAATTTATTCCTAGCGGATTCAGATAAGACACAAAATAACAAATTATAGAACACTTAATTGTGTTTAGAATAAGTTTTCTTTTTACTTTAAGTTTTATAATAATCTTATAAATATATTTATTCATGTTTCCTTACATTTTAGTTTTTTTTGGCAACGACTACTTATAAAGACAGAGATTGCAAGTGAAAATCTCCAACCCAACGTTATGATGAATTAACTCGTATATGATAGAATGACTATTAAACAGTAGTGACTTGCTACTAGTTGAGTCTATTTTTCGTGTAGATCGCTAAAAGTGCATGTCCGTATGCATGGATACTAACACTACATTAATCCAAGTAAATAGTAAAAACCATTGAAGTTAATTTCGTCTATTTAATTGATTTATTTTCCAAAAAAATAGAAGCACTCCACACCATCACAACACTTCCGAGTAACAAACAAAGTGAAAAAATCTCATTAAAGAGCTTTCTATATCACAACACTTTCGGACCAAACAGGAGACTTCTTCACTTTCTCCACAGCATCTGCCCATGCCTTGTAATCACTTTTTTAGACTTTTAGATCCTCTCGCGAAAAATAAAACAGATTTTTTAGTTTCTTACCATTTGTCATATTTCCAAAACATTTATCGACATAGCTAAGCTAAGTAATAACGATTGCATCATAGCTGGCATAAGTGAAATTTGGGGGAGATTTCAAATTTATTTTTCTTGTTAAGTTGTTATGTAATTTTACTTCTCTTGTATTATCATGACTATGTAAACCGTTAACAATTCTAATGAGATAAATTTGAAAAAAAATATTGGACGTCATTAAAAGGTTTATATGAAAAAAATTCAGCAAGTTATTTAGCATAAGATGAACGAGTTCAAATAAATGCCATTCTGATGAGGCAATTTATGAATCCGACATTGTAGATAAATGAAAATTTTATAAGAATCATAAAATAATCCACTTACCGCCCACAAATTTTAAAACTAACAGAGTTTTACAGTTAAGTATTAACATAGTCTTAATTCTAAAACCAGAAAAAGGCATATACAGTCTTGATTTTGATTCTTAAGTCGAATTGTTTCGGGTTCCTTTTCTCGTTTAGCCATTTTTCTTCTCTTAACTTGATCACCAAATTGAATTTTTATTTTCGGAAAATATAATGAGTCGGTGACTGGGAATTAGAAAAATGTATTTTCTTTGGGTTTCATAATTATTAATCACAACCGGTGAAATTTTATACTGATAAAGTGAAGTCACTAGATTACAATGTGTGCAAATTTAGAAACATACACTACTGAGTTTTTATTTGTTTGTTCTTCTCCATGGTGCAAGCAGAAAGAAGAAATGAAAAAAAAAAAAAAAGGTCGCTGTAAGAGACCGGACTCTGAGGAAATGAGGGTGGGCCTTTGGGAATCGTAACACACAATTGTTCAAAAATAGTATATTGTTCAGAAAAAAAGACGCAATTGTTCAAAAATATATACTTTTATAAATAAATATGGTTATTGAATGCTTTTATATACGCGGTAATTTGGATGAAAATAATGGAGATCGTGTCAGATTTTATGATTCAATCTTCCTCGGAAAATGTTACATATTTATTTCACCCACTCACGTGGAGATGTACTATATACATTTACATTAGATTCATCTAGTTAGGATTTACAGGTTACAGTTTTTAACTTATATACGGGCGAGAAAGGGGCCGTTTGAGCTGTGACATGATGTTAAAACCATATCATAAAGTTAATTTAGTGATAATCGACTGAAGAAATGATTTAGCGATGTATCAATTGCATTCAAAGTTGTTTTATTTAGTTCAAATTTATCTCCAGATTTATAGCTAATAATCGTCAGTTCGTCACAACCATTAAATTAGAAAATTTAAACAATTCGTAGATGCGCATGTATGTTTATGAGCTTCCTCTCAACTTTAAACCACCAATCATTCCAACTTCATAATTAACAGAAACTATCAGCCGGGTAAAAGGGTTATCGTTAATTGTTTTGGCACTCAAGTAACTTTTTTTGTTCAATCAATAAAAAGTACGCGCTATGAACTAATAATATTTCACATACCGTTATCGAATCCAGTAATCACTAGTAGTAACTAGTAATCTAGTAAGTCTACCACCAGATAAATTATTGGATCGAAGTTTGGGAACAGTAGTCCAAAATGTATAATTCAACTTGCACATTTTAAAAAATTAGAAGAAAAAAAAACTCTACATTTAAGACCATGTCCTAAAAACAATTCTTAATTTCGCAAATCAGCCTGAATTCCATTATATAACCATACCAAGAAAAGGAACTACTTATATAACCAATAATATATAATTTCAACTGTTATCCAGCAAAACTATAGTATATGATTGAATGCTATTATATTAGATCAAAAACTTCTATATATAACTCGTTTATTTGCATTTTCTTATAAAGAACATATTACACGATCTTGGCAAAATATAATTATACCATTTTAGCACAAATGCGAAATTATATACTATAATATATACGACCTAAACACATGATCAAAATTAAAATTGTGTGTAGAAGAAATGTACCTGTATATGTAGTTGGCCGTTGGGTGGCTTTAATAAAAATAAGATACAAGGAACGATGGATGTATACCAAAGAAGGAAACCCTATTATGCATGATTTGCAGCCTGCATGCGCAATTCGCAATTTGTATGATTATATATTATGCAGACCAAATCATAACATATGTGCAAAAAATACAATTTTTCCTCGTATATGTAGACACATGTAGATGCATATACATTTCTTTTGCGATGAGACATATGACATAAGAAACTTGTGTCACATTACATCATGGACCGTCTGATATATTAATTATAAGACAAGACAATTAAGTTAGAAAATGTTCCAAAAAAAAAAGATAACACAATTTGATTAATTGGAGCACTAATCAAGAAACAGCAGCGTCTCTCTCCCTCTTTTGAAGTCTCATAAAACTTTCGTGTATTTTACGAAATTGCTTTGCGATATACACTTATATACATGAACGTACTTACGTAGATGTAAACATTGAAATAAAATGTAGAATTTTCGTCATGGAAATTGATATATTATATATATAACGAGTCACGACGAGGATACACGTCTTTCTTGTTAACGACAATCATGGATAACACCCAAATCTTGATGAAGGTGTCCCCATGCGACTGATTTGATGTGATCCTTTTAAACCTTTAATCACGTCGCAAATTATATATATAGCATTCGAGTCTCACACACAATTTACATTCAATTTTGGACTCTATCGAGAGGGAGAGAGCTAACCACGACCGTTGATTAGGATATGAGCGCAGGATCAATAAAATGTGCTATTTAGTAAAGAGACAAGGGAATGAGAGAAAATTTATCAATATTTCCTATTTTGGTGAATGGGTTTTGCGTAGAGAGAGAGAGATATAAGAGATTGAAAATTGAGAAGTCAGAATAAGAGCACACAAGTGGTGACATCTTTTGAGAATCAAAGAGAAACAGATGTTCATATAAAGTAATTCACATCCTTATTAGATATTACTTTGGTGAAAGCAACTTTCTCAATCTACCCTAATTTCAAGTCTCAATGTGAGAGATAGAAAACCTAGCCAACTCTAAATTAATATCTCATTTTTCAGTATATTAGTGTAAAATTTATTAAGGAATGAGAGGTGTTGTACAATTTAATTAGCTGCAATCTCATTAGTTAGAGCTTCTATTTTAAAACGCTTTTCTTGTGTGGAATAAGGCAAACTATATATACTCTCTCTTTTTGGGTATAAAAAACTATACTTATTTACATATAGGACGATTGTAAACATCTTTAGAGCATTTGAGGGACTTCTTATTCTACTATAAACAAATTAATTTAAAGTAGCGGCTAGTGACGTCCACTTATTGAAAAACATAGACATATACAATTCTTAAATTATATATGTTTTTTCTCCGCACCAAAAATATCCTTATTGCATCACCAACCTAACCCCCCCTCTCATCATATGATGATCACCTTTCTTTTTCCTTTAAAATATACGCACATTGACACACACACACACATACACACAAATATATATATATATATATATATATATATATATAATGATTATATCTCTGCTTCAAAGGCATTAAAATTCTCACAAATCAAACAAACATAAAGTATGAATAATAATAATAATATGAACCCATCTCTCTTCCAAAATTACACTTGGAACAACATCATCAACAACAAGAATGATGATCATCATCATAACGATCCAATCGGTATGGCCATGGACCAACACACCTACCTCCACATCTTCAATCCTTTCACTTCTTCTTCTTCTTCTTCTCATTTCCCTCCTCTCTCTTCTTCCCTCGCAACCACCACTCTTTTCTCCGGAGATCAAGAAGACGACGAAGATGAAGAAGAGCCTCTAGAGGAACTCGGTGCTATGAAAGAGATGATGTACAAGATCGCAGCCATGCAGCCCGTCGACATCGATCCAGCAACCGTCAATAAACCCAAACGCCGTAACGTTAGAATCTCTGACGACCCTCAGAGCGTGGCAGCGAGACACCGCCGTGAGAGAATCAGCGAGAGGATCAGGATCCTCCAGAGACTCGTGCCAGGTGGAACCAAGATGGATACAGCTTCAATGCTCGACGAAGCCATACGATACGTCAAGTTCTTGAAACGGCAGATCCGGCTACTCAATAATCCTCCTCCTCCGCAAGATCAAGCTTCGCAGGCGGTGACGACGGCATGGGTTTCGCCGCCACCACCGCCAGATTTCGGCGGTGGAGGAGGAGGAGAAGGAGAATTGATCTAAATCAGGTGAAACTTCCATTAATAGTAACTAATTTATGTTATAAAGTGTGAGTAATGGTGCAATTATGGAAAGTGTTAACATATAAAAATGGATACGAAGTAAGAGTTTGTTAGGATATATTGTTGTTGACCGAGAAAAGGTTGTGGAATAATCATAACGGTTAGCTTGAGTTGTGTACCACCATATATATTTAATATTAATGTTATCATTTCGTATATATATAATAATAAGGTCTTGATTTGTAGTTTGGTTGTATACAAGTTTTGGCCGGGCATTTTTCGGGAATAAAAACCATGACGCCATGAAAAAACCCTATTTAAATAGTGTTATCATTACTGTGGACTTTTGTCTTTGTATACACACAACGCATATATTTGTATTCTAGTATGTTTTATACTATAGAACATATGTGAATAATGAATGTACTCCATTGTTGCATCTCTCACTTATGTATGCATGCGTACGTGTATGTTTGTATGAGACAATTTTTAACAGATGATTCAATACAAAAAAAAAAACTTAATTATTATGACGAGAATATTCTTATTAATCATACAAAACTAAAAACCTAATAGACTAGACGACTAGACGTATCCCAATTATACTTTTTGGTGGTAAAATCGCTAAACGAAGTATAAGAACGTTAATGATAATGACAATTACGATGATCAACCCATAATAAAACTTTGTTATATACATCATATCTCATGTCTAAACCGATATGGTTTCGATCATATACACATAACTATAGATACACCAAAAAGGGGCATATTGATACATTTATATACTATTATATAGAGGATGGTGGAGAGAAAATGTACTTGCTTCTTTGTCTTCGAAATAATGAATCGAAGTCCAATTAAAACAGTTGCAATATCTTTTTACCTTCCCAATAATAAAAAGAAAACCTTTGACAACAAACATTAAAAACCAGAGCTTTGCTCCACACTTGTTGGTCAGAAAAACTCAGAGAGAGAGAGACCAAACGTATGCAGAGTTCCTTCCAATTGGATATTTCTGCTGACTTTTGTGACTCCTCACATTCATAAGTTTTAATAAAGGCACAACGAAATGTCAGTGAGATTCAAGGAAACCTATCCGTTTTGTCTTGGAAATCATTCAAAGATATTTATTTTATTTTAGGCCATAGTTACAGTTTCATAGCCTAGAGATAAGTAACCATAACTTAACGACTTAACATGCATTAATTTTCACTAGATAGCCAACGGTATTGATAAGAAAAATTCATTTAAGATTTGGGATAATTCTTACATGAGTAATCAAGTTTTGATCTGACAAACTGTGATTCTGTGAAAACAATTAAGCAGGCACTGGGCTAAAAAATGTTCACATGCAACATATCAATAATATTTTATTTTCTCGGCCCGTTAAGGAGACAGAGATAGGCCCAAATAGCATATACACTAACTAATGGGCCTCAAGTGTCGTTTTTCTCTCTAGTTAATTTTCGCTCGTATGCGAGAGAAAGTCAGAAAACCCACCCGGGAATCTCCGACCCGCCGAAAAATGGGATCGTCTGCGATTACAGAAACCAACGGCACAGTCTCGCCACCGCCGTCGAATCACAAGCCTCCGGCTACGAATGGCGATGAGGCGCCTCTGAATCAAGCTCATCATCCTTCTTCTGCCCCTGATCAGGCGATTTCAGAGTTGGATCAGTCAAAGAAGAGGAAAACGTGGATGCTTCCGCTCGAAGTGGGTACTCGTGTGATGTGTCGATGGAGAGACGGAAAACACCATCCGGTGAAAGTAATCGAGCGCCGGAGGATTCATAACGGCGGCCACAATGATTACGAGTATTACGTTCATTACACAGAGTGTATGTCGTTTAACTCTTTACCAAGTTTTGATCCAGGGTTACGTGTTTGGATCATGATGTGCAGTCTTCAATTTTGGTTGACTGGTACTGTTGGGCATTAAAATGGTGGAACTTTAGTAAATGGCTTGCGTTTTAAATACTTAATTTTGTTCGTTATACTACACGATCGAGGTTCACAATGTTGGAAGTAAAACAGAGTTAAATGGCAAGCCTTTATCAATTGGATCATTGGAATTGGCTTCAATTTGGGTGTGATTTTGAGAAGGAGCTCAAAACCTGCATTAGATTTTGCTTCTTAAGATTTTGAACCCTTTTTTAACTATTATGATCAAGCTGAGTAAAATGATGATAACGTTGGTGTTTTGTGAAATCTTATGATCATCAATGTGTATGTTTTGAGTGTTTGATTTTCGTAATTTGTCTCCGAAACTGCAGTTAATAGGAGGCTGGATGAATGGACTCACCTGGATCAACTGGACCTTGATTCTGTAGAGTGTGCTGTAGATGAAAAAGTGGAAGACAAGGTACTTCTTTAGTTTTATGTTGTTAGTTGCATAATGCTCCATTGCATTACTTGAGTTTTCTCTCCCTCGTTTAGCACCGAGCGGATAATTATGTTGAGGTTTCTAGGTGACGAGCCTGAAGATGACACGCCACCAGAAGCGGAAGATTGATGAGACACATGTAGAGGTAAGTTAATGAATGCCACTTCAAGGCGGATCCTGGAAACATAAGGCTTATGTTGATTCAGTATTCTGTGTTTCAAAATGTTTGTATAGGGTCATGAAGAGCTGGATGCAGCAAGTTTGCGTGAACATGAAGAATTCACGAAGGTGAAGAACATTGCAACGATTGAGCTTGGAAAATATGAGATTGAGACTTGGTATTTTTCCCCTTTTCCGCCAGAATACAATGACTGTGTAAAGCTCTTTTTTTGTGAGTTTTGCCTGAACTTCATGAAACGCAAAGAGCAGCTTCAAAGGCATATGGTGAGCATCTGTTTTTTCTTATCTTTGATTTTTGTATGATGCTTTTCTATTTCACTGTTGTTGCGAGCTTCAATATATTGGCCGTATTCTCTGTTCTTAAATTCTATTATCATGGCTGTAGATAGTATTCTTATGTTATATATAGTATCCTATCTTTCAGATTCTGCTAATATTGTCATCGACATGCATATCTACATTCACAGTTCATTGAAGTTGCATTCTTATGTTTTTATCTATAAGGTTTGTATAATCCCCTATTGGTTTTCGCTGCAGAGGAAGTGTGACCTGAAGCACCCTCCTGGTGATGAAATTTACCGAAGTGGTACCTTGTCAATGTTTGAGGTAATACTCCAAGATCTTCATTTTATTATTTCTGTCCAGTCTTCTTCCCCTGGGAATGATGTAATATTGTCTGTCAGCTTCTATCGCTTGCTTTTTTGTATATAGATTATAATTAGTTATCTCTCATTTTGTTCTGTTGTACATTAAGAAGTGAGTTTTCACCAGCAGGATTTTTATTTCTAATATATTTCTTCTAACCGTACCCTGATCTTCCAGGTAGATGGCAAAAAGAACAAGGTCTATGCACAGAATCTCTGCTACCTGGCAAAGTTATTTCTCGACCACAAAACTCTTTACTACGACGTTGATTTGTTTCTGTTCTACGTTCTTTGCGAATGTGATGATCGAGGATGCCACATGGTTGGATACTTTTCAAAGGTTAAACAGCACAGCATTTACAGATATGTTTGGTTTCATTTCTCCGATTTGTTTATAAAACTTAACTTCTGTTGGGTACAGGAGAAGCATTCGGAAGAAGCATACAACTTAGCTTGCATTCTAACCCTTCCTCCATATCAAAGAAAAGGCTATGGAAAATTCTTAATAGCCTTTTGTGAGTTCTCGTCACTTGACTCTATTGGCCTTTTCAGTCCCTTGTCGATTAAATTAATAACAGATTGTGCTTCTGAGTTGCAGCCTATGAACTGTCAAAGAAAGAGGGTAAAGTTGGGACACCGGAAAGACCCTTGTCGGATCTAGGCTTACTAAGCTACAGAGGTTATTGGACTCGTGTTCTATTAGACATCTTGAAAAAACATAAAGGAAACATTTCTATCAAGGTTAGGTTGTGTTTCAAAATGATAGAAAATCTTAGGCAAGTCCTCTGTTTCTGCGATCTAAGAATCCATCCATGTGTCTCTGTTTCATGTATGATGATGTAGGAGCTGAGCGACATGACAGCAATCAAAGCGGAAGATATATTAAGCACACTTCAGAGCCTAGAACTGATACAGTACAGGAAAGGACAACACGTGATATGTGCGGATCCAAAGGTTCTGGACCGACATCTGAAAGCTGCAGGCCGAGGTGGTCTTGATGTTGATGTTAGCAAATTGATTTGGACACCTTACAAGGACCAGAGTTAAAAGTTAAGTATTCTTGTGCCATTGGAATTGATTTGAGTCATTGAGTGTGTAAGTATCTCCCTTATAAAAGCTAAGCGCACTCTTCTTCTAAAAAAATATCTGTGTAGTTCACTTGTAAATGTTTAATTTTACTTGAAGTGGTGTTATTAACAATTCTTAATATGTGGAATTTGAAGCAACTTCATTGTTTCATCTTTCTTTTGCTACTATATGTGATCTCTTAGACCTCTATTTAAAATAATTGCATGGCTTCAGTTTCTAATTAAATTTAAGTTTTAGTTACTCTTTTTCAGATATAATGTTGATATTCCATGATAAAAGCCAACCTCAATCATGTCTATATTCTCCAGTCCACATCTTCATCACCAACGAGCCTACACTTTTGATTTTAGGTTTATTGGTGCCAATGTGGTCCATTCCATTGTTAACATTTATGTATAGTTTCTCTTCTTTGTTCAGAACATACCCAAATAGATTCTTCTTTTTTTGTTAACCTATAAAAACTATAACCTATAAAAATTGAGTTTTATATACGAAATGAGAAAAAGTAACCATGCAATCATATATTCCCCAGTTGTCTGTAATAAGGTTGGTTATAATTTGATGACCAATCGTTATCGATATTTTAATAGTTTTTTTTACATAAACATAGAGTTTTAGTGGTCAATAGATTACAACAAGATCAACATACCCAAAAGTGATATAGAGTTTAAACCACCAGAATACTTGAAACATTGTATATTGTGGATTTTTTTTTTTTTTTTACTGAGTTTGTTAAGCGTATTAGTATTATTATCATCAAATAAATAGAAACAATGATGGAAACTGTAAGATATTGTCATCCACCATGTAGAAAATAATTGGAAAAAAAAACATGACTTTTGTATTTGTTAAAAAAGCTCGAGTTACAGAATCAGAGTTTAAAATGAAAAGAGAAAACTTAAATAAAATGTAATCAGTCTTTGACAGAAATCCCTCTCTCGAACTGAATAAATCCAAATAAAATACTGTAAGTTCTTTATTTCTTTTTGTTCGGAATAACGTTTTCGTACTACGAAACACAATCCTACCATGAACAACTGATATATGAAATGTTGTTTACTGTCTTAACATTAAAACCAACAAACAAAACTGTAGAATCAAAATATATCTTTTTCACTTACGGATCACCAAATCGTGGATTCTAATGAGTTGATTCACAATTATTCGAGAAAAAGACATGACAGCTAATTAAAATTTCTCAATTCTTTTTAATAATTTATGTTTTTGAAGTCCAAAATACTTTTATTATATAGTATGTTTTTAGACGGTATTTAGTCAATCTGTTAATGAAGTTAATGAAAAAGTTAACATAAATTTATAATTTAAAAATCGATCAACGAAAAAAGTTTATTATTTAAATGAAATAGTACTTAAAATAGCTGAAATTTAAAAATTCAGTATTTAAATGTCATTTTCCCCGTTTGGCAAATATTGGATTCGTGACTCTTTAGTCTTGTATTTGGCAAAACATCCTCGCTATTGGGATTTTATGATTTTATTTCCACACTCTATTTTTACTAGTATTTTTTACGTATAAAGTAGTTAAATCTTTTTTTTTTTGACTTTTAAGTAGTTAAATCTTCTGACCAAAAAAGTAGTTAAATCTTTTTCTATATCTATGGCTTTTAAATTTTACAAATTTAGATCCTCTAGTTATCCATCAGTTGGAATCAATTATTATTTCAGATAAAATTTATCACTATGCATCTAGACAACAACTCATAAATTCATCCTTAACTTTTTTTTTCTATATATATAAAATTTTGAATGGAAAATTGATCTCTATAACAGTGTTTGTGAGAGGGAGTAGGATGAAAATAAAATGAGGGGGGTATTATGGAGTAGAATTAAAAATGCAAAAGGTAATATAGAAGGAGATTTTTATCCATCACCATACAGTAATTTTTATCCGAATTTAGGAGAATCAGATTTATGATACATGTTTGTATCAAGTTTCTTTGTCGAGTACCATTAGCTTTTTTAGCAAAGAGTAGGAAATATCATTTTCTTTCTTTGAGAGTTTAAAAATATATATAAATATATATATATATCATTTTCTTTTCGGCAGGAAATCCAGTGTGATCTTTAGTTTAATATGTCCTCGCAGGCTGCATCTTCAGTTTAATATGTCCTCGCAGGCTATATAGATATATACAACTTTAATCCTAAAATTACAATTAAGCACCACTCTGATTAGTATATAATAGTGTCAATAAGCAAAATACACACAAACCAAAAAAAAAAAAACACGAGACAAAAGACACAATGGGTTATTCTCGGCAAACGAAGCGAAACAGAGCACTCTCCTCTGTTTCCACACTTCTCCTAGGCTTCCTCCTCTGCATCTCCGAGCCATCGAACGCCCAACATCCGCCGGTGTTCGCATGTGACGTCACCGGAAACCCTTCTCTCGCCGGGTACGGATTCTGCAACACGGGGTTGAAGGCCGAGGCCCGAGTCACCGATCTTGTCGGAAGATTGACGTTGGAGGAGAAAATCGGGTTTTTGGGGAGCAAAGCTAACGGCGTGAGCCGGTTTGGGATTCCGGATTATAATTGGTGGTCGGAGGCACTTCACGGCGTCTCTGACGTCGGACATGGTAGTAATTTCTCCGGTCAAGTCCCTGGCGCCACTAGCTTCCCTCAAGTCATACTAACCGCTGCTTCCTTCAATGTATCTCTATTCCAAGCCATTGGCAAGGTGAAAGAGTTGTCCCTTTTTCTTCATTTTGCCTTAATGTGAAAACTCACTCGTTATGTAAATGGGATATTTTATTTAGATATAAGTAATAATGATTCTTGTGTTGTGACCATTTTTTTTTTTTAACGTCGTTTTCTTGCTTCTAGCCTTAATATCTTTTTTTTTATCAATGACTTGGTTTAAGGTTGTGTCGACGGAGGCGAGGGCAATGTACAACGTGGGATCAGCTGGTTTAACGTTCTGGTCACCGAATGTGAACATATTCCGGGACCCGAGATGGGGAAGAGGACAAGAGACTCCCGGCGAGGACCCGACGCTCGCGAGCCAATACGCGGTGGCTTATGTTAAAGGTCTTCAGGACACCGACGGTGGAGATCCAAACCGTCTAAAAGTCGCCGCTTGCTGCAAGCACTACACCGCCTACGACGTTGACAATTGGAAAAATGTCCATCGTTATACTTTCAACGCCGTGGTAAGAAAAGAAGAGTTTTTGAATTCCTCAAATTTTGGGTGTCTTTTGTCTTTTGGTCACACCAAATACATTTTGTAATGTTCCGTTGATTGTGTGTTTTGTGTGTTCTGTGTTGGATTAGGTGAACCAACAAGATATGGATGATACGTTTCAACCACCGTTCAAGAGCTGTGTAGTTGATGGGAATGTGGCTAGTGTCATGTGTTCTTACAACCAAGTTAACGGTAAACCGACATGCGCTGATCCTGATCTGCTTTCTGGTGTGATCCGCGGTCAATGGAAGTTAAATGGGTAAGGGTTGTTTTCTACACGGTTTAATTCTGTGAAGGGTTTGGTTTTATAATCATAGATTTTTGTTTGTATTTTTTTTATTGTTGTCGTTAGGTACATTGTTTCGGATTGTGATTCAGTAGAAGTGATTTATGCGAGCCAACACTATGCCAAGACTCCAGAGGAAGCTGTGGCCAAATCAATGTTGGCAGGTTTGGATTTGAATTGTGATCATTTCACGGGTCAACACGCGATGGAAGCGGTCAAGGCTGGTTTGGTAAACGAAACAGTTATTGACAAAGCGATTTCAAACAATTTCGCGACTCTGATGCGTTTAGGATTCTTCGATGGTGACCCGAAGAAGCAGCCCTACGGTGGTCTTGGTCCCAAGGACGTTTGCACCGTTGAGAACCAAGAACTCGCTAGAGAAGCCGCAAGGCAAGGCATTGTCTTGCTCAAGAACTCTGCTGGTTCGCTTCCGCTCTCATCCTCCGCGATCAAAACGTTAGCGGTGATCGGACCAAACGCCAATGTCACCGCAACGATGATCGGAGACTACAGTGGTAAACTGAAATTAACCCAAATTGATACACAAGTGATTGATTATTGGCCAATTAAATTTCAAGCTTACACGTGTAAAACCGAGAGCGTTTTTTTTATCTCATCTTCAGGCACCCCGTGCAAGTACACAACGCCGCTTCAGGGGCTGGCGGAAACGGTTCCGTCGACGTATCAGTCAGGGTGTTCTAACGTGGCGTGCGCAGAGGCGGATTTCGACTCAGCCACGGCTCTGGCGGCTTCTGCGGATGCGGTTGTGCTCGTGATGGGGGCAGATCAATCAATTGAGACGGAGAACCTTGACCGGCTCGACCTGTTACTTCCCGGGAAACAGCAAGATCTTGTGACTCAGGTGGCTAAGGTGGCCAAAGGACCGGTGGTCCTCGTCATAATGTCCGGTGGAGGATTTGACATAACTTTGGCCAAGAACGACGAGAAGATCACAAGCATTATGTGGGTCGGGTATCCTGGTCAAGCCGGTGGTCTCGCCATTGCTGACGTCATCTTCGGTCGTCATAATCCGAGTAAGATTCTGTTATCCCGCTTGAACCGGTGATAACCGACCGGTTCGTGTTTACGATTGATAATTTCCGTAACCGGTGAATTTGTTTGGTTTTTCGGTAGGCGGACAGTTGCCGATGACGTGGTATCCTCAGTCGTATGTAGAGAAAGTTCCGATGTCGAATATGAACATGAGACCCGACGAATCGAGCGGGTATCCGGGTCGGAGTTACCGGTTTTACGCCGGAGAAACCGTGTACGCCTTCGGAGACGGGATTAGCTACACTCAATTCAGCCATCGGCTAATCAAAGCCCCACGACTAGTCTCTCTCCGTCTTGACGAGAGCCACCCTTGCAGATCGTCGGAGTGCCAATCACTGGACGCGATCGGACGATACTGCGAGGACGCCGTCGGGGGAGGATCGAATTTCGAAGTCCACCTAAATGTAAGGAACGCCGGAGACAGAGAGGGGAGCCACACGGTGTTTCTATTCACGACGCCGCCGGCGGTACACAGATCGCCGATTAAGCATCTGCTAGGGTTCGAGAAGGTTCGGCTGGAGAGGAATGAAGAAGCGGTGGTTAGATTTAAGGTCGATGTATGTAAGGATCTGAGTGTGGTTGATGAATTCGGGAAGAGGAAAATCGCACTGGGCGAACATCTTCTCCATGTGGGAAGCTTGAAACATTCCTTGAACATTAGGGTCTGATACGATAAATGTTTTTTTTATTGGTTAAAATTAAAAAGGAATAAAAGTTGAAGGATAGATTTGTTTGCGTTTTGTGCGTGAGTGAACGCTTGTTTGGCGTCTTATTAGGCGGCTGGTTTAAATTAAATCGCGTTCGAAATGCAATTGAGTAACAAATTTGAAAATTTCGTAGTCTCTCTTCACCTTCTCACTCACGCCGCCGCCCGTTTTCATCGCCGTCGACGCTATAATAACGGCCGAACCTGAGAAAAACTAGCAGAAATGGATCTCGTATCTTTCCGTCGGATTTTTAAAAGAATAACCCAGTTAAAAAAAAAAAAAAAGAATAACGACTTTCGAGGAATTTTATAATGGAAAAGGAGCAGATACAACGAAAACCCACTTTTCTTAACCCAACTGGGTTTTTCTTTTCTCCGTCGATTTCATATGAACAGTACTCAAAAAGGTCCGATTCTGCTCTTATTCGATTGGGTGCTTTTTGCTATTGGTTCTCATATTCGATTGGTTCTCAAATCGATTGGTTCTCATTTGTAGCGTTGACTTCTTAGGCGTTGGTGGGTGCAAACAGTGAGAATCGGAGATGTCGCCTGACGGAGAACTGTTTCCGGTGGATCCATCGGCGGTTGTCACGGTGAAGAGGAAGACACCTCAGTCATCTCGGAGTTGGATATCCATAGACGCGACGGGGCAGAAAACGGTGCTTGACGTAGACAAATACGCGATTATGCACCGTGTCCAGATCCACGCTCGCGATCTCCGGATCCTCGACCCAAACCTTTTTTACCCTTCTGCTATTCTGGGTCGAGAGAGAGCCATTGTTCTTAACTTAGAGGTTTGGTCGAGACTTTTATTTCTCCTCTGTTTTTTTAGTTAATTATGTTTGGTTGATTCATGTTCGTTTTTCTGGGTTCGATGCAGCATATCAAGGCGATTATCACTGCCGAAGAGGTTATACTCGGTTTACTTTAATTTATATTTCTTGATAGAGAGAAAGTTCTTTCTCGCTGGGGCCTTGTAGCTAAATTTGGATTTTACCACAAACACTAAACTTTGGTTTAATTTTCAATACTTGATGCTACTTTGTTTAATAAGTTGACAATCTAGGCTGGTTCTGATCTGGTTAGCATTAGGTGTCCTTGCCGATTTCATCATAGTGGTGGATGATCTTCAAACACATACATCTATATATGTATAAATTTATGTGATAATCGGAACATATTCTCTCCTTTTGAAGTGATGATTTTGGCTTCTAAAAATGGTACAGGTTTTGCTTAGGGATTCATCAGATGAAAATGTTATTCCCGTCCTGGAGGAGCTTCAGAGACGTTTGCCTGTTGGAAATGAGGCACACCATGGTCAAGGAGATGCTGAAACGGGTGAAGAAGATGGTATTCCTCAAACCTTTTTGTCATTTTTAAGCACTATGAATCTGGATATTTCTTTTTTGATGTTCTTGATGCCTAAGACTACATAAAGAACCATTCACTCTAGTTCACTTTTGGTATTTGAAATGTTTGCTTGTTACTGTTTAGAATCCCCGTTTGAATTTCGGGCGCTAGAGGTGGTTTTGGAAGCTATTTGTAGTTTCCTAGATGCAAGGACAACAGAACTAGAGAAGTCTGCTTATCCTGCTTTGGATGAACTTACCTTGAAGGTAAAGTAACCCTGCGATTATTGTCTACACTGATCCATTTCCAACTATACCAGACGATTAAAACCATTTCGCTTTGTAGATAAGTAGCCGTAACTTGGAAAGGGTTCGTAAATTGAAGAGTGCCATGACCCGATTGACAGCTCGGGTCCAAAAGGTGAAGAGTTATCACTAAGAAACAGAGCCTATATTTATGAATTATGCTTAAGCCTCATGAAAATTGACTGTGTCATAAACTGAGCCACACACTCATCTTGCGCCTGCTTCAAAGACACATTTGTCAGTGTATGAGACGAAGAATTAAAGCTCCCTCGCCACTTTTTGTAGGTAAGGGATGAGCTCGAACAGTTGTTGGATGATGACGACGATATGGCTGATCTATATCTTTCAAGGAAGCTTGCTGGTGTATCTTCATCGATTAGTGTTTCTGATGAACCCCTTTGGTATCCTACGTCTCCAACAATAGGTTCTAAGATTTCCCGAGCAAGTAGAGTGAGTTTAGCCACGGTTCGTGGGGACGATGAAAATGATGTTGAAGAACTTGAAATGTTGCTCGAGGTTGTTGCATTAATGGTGTATATATATATATATCTACAACTATATCTGTTTTAAGCTACATTTGAAAATTTAAACAAATCATTAATTTTTTTTTTTTTTTTATAGGCATACTTCATGCAAATCGACAGCACTTTGAACAAATTAACCGCGGTATCGTATCATCTTGTTCCCTTCTGTTCTTGCCTCTCTCTTTTTATCTTGTCTTTAATAGTTGTGAATCTTTGTGATATCTCTGACTCAGAAAATATAACTGAACATGATGCAGCTACGCGAGTATATTGATGACACAGAGGATTACATTAACATCCAGGTAACCAAAATGAAAACCTATTTTCCTGAATTTTAAGGATGTTGTCAAAATGTAATCTCTCTCACTGGCTATTCTAAACTGTAATCATCGGTTTTTTTTTTGCAGCTAGACAATCATCGAAACCAGCTGATTCAGGTGAGTGAATTAATAAAGAAGAAACATCAAGACTGATAATTCTTTTTCATATCTAAAATGTGTCTAAAAAACACCCTAGAATCTTTGCAGTTAGAGCTTATGTTAAGCTCTGGAACCGTCTGTATATCAATGTACTCTATGATCGCCGGAATATTCGGCATGAACATTCCCTACACATGGAACGACGACCATGGATACATTTTCAAATGGGTACAGAACACATTTCAGAAAGAAATTGTTTAGAATCGTGCAAAGACTTGATTTCATAGGGTTTTTTGTATTTTCTCTTTTTGCAGGTGGTTAGCCTCACAGGAACATTTTGCGCAGTCTTGTTTGTGATTATACTGTCGTACGCTCGGTTCAAAGGGCTTGTGGGATCTTGATGATCGGAGGAAAGAAACACATGTGGATTGTTGTAAAATTTAGTCCAATAGCTTTTTAGAATATGCTGTAGAACAATACTATACGCTTTCCACATTATATTCGTTCTTATTTTATTTAGTTAAAAATAAAATATCTACTAACGTTTCCACATTATAAATCTAGCTGGCCAACAATAACAAAAGCAGCAAATCCTAAAAACAATCCATTATGGCTTCCTCTACAAATCGCCAATTCATTTTGTAATCTCTAGAATACTAATAATAAATGAGATGATCTTCCCATTCTTATAGTGAATGGAATTAGAATAGTTGATGATATTTAAGAAAGTAGCTAACATTATGAAAATTTGGAAGTCAGAAAATGAGTTATTCGATATAGCTGAAAAAAAGAAAAAAAAGAAAGAAAAAGGAAATGAGTTAATTTTCTTACATTGAGATGATTCGGTCGTTGTATTTCCAATCCAGTTTACAAGGATCGGATCCTTCCCAACTCTGAGGAGAGTTGGTCCATTGAGCCTTCAACGCTTGTAACCAGGCCCAACTCATAAATTTAATGGGCCCTGTGCCAAAATTTTTTTTGTAAGCAATAACAAACAGATTTTGCAAAAAAAAATCCTAAATTTTACAAAAAAGAACCCTAATTTTTTCAAAAAACCTCCTAAAATCTAACCAAATTTTGCAAAAATTTATGTGGACCCTGTGCAAATGCACCTTGCGCACATGCCAAGAACCGGGCCTGCTTGTAACGCAGAAACTACACCATATTTGAAACTAATTCAACAAGAAACCCTAACACAAAAACCATGATCATTAACTAATTATACTTACCATCTGAAGCTTTGGTTGTGAGTGAAGAAACTGAAAAAACTTGGGAGAAAAGCAAGATCATCCCAAACACAACATATCCATCTGAATTCATTTTTAACACTAAGAAAAATCGAATCTTTTCCTCTTCTTCTTTCTCTCTTTCTCCCTGTTACTCAGTAGTAATGTCGAGAAACAAATTGAGTGAAAAAACTGCAAAAAGAAAAAGGAAAATAGGTTGTTAATAAGTACTAGGTATTGAATCCGCGCTTTCGCGCGGAAACTCATTTTTAATAAATATTTTTATCTTTAAGATTTATTTGTAATTTATACATATATATCAACTTCAATAACAACATTATTATTATATATATCAACTCTTATTGTTTTTTGATTTTTTCTTATCTATTAGAGACAATATGATTCTAACAATATATAAATATCAACAATAAATTGATGAAACAATCTTTCACTTTTAACAATGATTGAATTTTACATGTAATATTCTCTCATTGATATAAAATCTCTTAGACATTTTTTTAAATGGCTACTTTATACATAATTCAATGTAAATAATATTCATCTATTCGTATCTCTATAAAAATAAGCAAAACAAAAGCAAAAAATAAGCAAAAAATAAGCAAAACAAAAAATATACACTAGTTTAATAAACTTTTTTGCTAAACATCGATCTAAAAAAACTATTTTTAATGTTTTTATAGAGTTAATATATCAATGACAAACTCTTACTTGTAGATGGTTGTTTGGAAAAACTTCTTAATTCCAATGATTTTTCCCATATTTAGTTTTTTTTTGGGGAAAATTTTCCGTATTTGGTATTTTATTTCTGATAAAGCACACATATTTATTTAAAAAATTAAAATAAGTTTTTTTTTTGTATTCAATGAAAGTAAAATAAAGAACAAACCCTAATTAGAGATGGTTATGTGGAACAACCTCCTAACTTTATTGTCTTCTCCATATTGCTTATCATTTTTTTACTGATTATGCAAATAATTTATAATATTAAATAAGTTAAATTTTATATTCAATTTTTACGATTTTTATTTTTGTCGAATAAGTTCTACTGCTACAAATGGCTTGTTTTTATAAATTGCATTAAAATAATAATTTTTTATCATTATCTATAGAAATATAATTAAGAAGCTAATTTGGTTGGAACATCATTTTGCGAGACATTTATCTACTGTTCATATTTTGCAAACTAAACATTTTCTACTTTTTGTAACACTTTTTTGTGTCGGAGACAAGTATCCCCATATTGGCTTCGCCGAGGTGTTACATAAAAACCAACCAATATGGGATTCTGTGCGGAAGATACTTCATGTTACCATTTGTGTGTGACCTTAGAGATATCTTATGTCGGAAAAAAAAAAAGAAGAGCATGGTTGACATGTATTTTAAAATTGATAACTTTATTCAACGCACTATAGTTTTTAAACTTTTTATTAAGCTAAAGTGTGTTATTTCTTCTTACCCGAACCAATGGAACCAGGACGAATCAAATTCGCTTACCCGAAAATTCACCCGAAACACGGAAACCCGAATTGAACCGACTCGAATTGAGCCCAGCAGCCTCCAGGGAAGAACATGACTCCTCGTCCATTCTCATTAATACAATAATCAGTCAATTAGATCTCTCTTTCTGTTTCTTCACTCTTCTTCGTTTCTTCTCCTTCGATTCTCTGTTTCTGAAGCCCGAAGCGATTTCTTCTGTCTCAGATCCACCAGGTATTCAATTCTCTTTTAGATTAGTTTTACTATTATTCACCTTTTCTTCTCCTTCTTCTTCTGGGGTTCTATTGATTGCTTGATACGGATTCGTGAATCAGAATTGCCTGGCTGGTTTGAGAAATCAAACTCTTCTGGTTTTAATCGTTCTTCAATTTGTTCCATTCTCTTTTCGGAGTTTCTTTTGGGTGTGTGTGAAACTTTATGCTTCAGTTTGTTCCTTCCCTAAAATCGGCATCGTTAGACTCTGCTTTGTCTCTAACTTTCGTCGATGAAGTCTTTGTTATGTGAAATTGGATGAGTCCTTGTTTAGATCTTCTTCTTTTCCAGAGTGCTTAAGAGTGCCTTGAGGTTTTATAATTCTAACTGATACCAACTGTTCTGAAAATTATAGCTCAGAGCTCAGTTTTAGCTCAAGATGGATACTACTAGAGATGATGATTTCACATTCTCAAAGGTGAGTTTGCACTCATTTCTTCAGGATTTCAGAGGTTATAAAAACATGAAAGTTTTAGACTTTATGATGATTGATTCTTGGTTTGTCCCGTTTAAAGGTTGTGCCACCAGATAGTGAAGTTGTTCTAGAGGCAAAAGATCTTGCATCACATGTAGACGGTATTGCCCTTGAAGATGGATTAGACCCTCATAGCAAGTCTCCGAATCAAGTTTCTTCAAAGGAAAAGACAGTAGGTTCTTTGTCTTTCACGGTGATTGATTCTTCATCTTCAAAGCTGTCCAATGAATCGTCTGAGATCCTCAAAGCTTCCGCTAGAAAGCCTATTACTCGTACAAAAGTTCCATTTGAAAAGGGTTATAGCCAAATGGATTGGCTGAAACTTACACGAACACATCCCGATCTTGCAGGTAAAAGCTTTCTTTATTGGTCTTCTTTTTTTCTGATTACATTTTCATGTGTTACATGATGAAAGGACGATTTTGTTTTGCAGGCCTGAAGGGAGAGTCGAACAGGAGGCTTATATCAATGGATGAAGTTAAGAAGCACAAATCAGGAGATTCGATGTGGACTGTTTTGAAAGGTCGCGTGTACAACATATCACCTTATATGAATTTTCATCCCGGAGGTGTCGATATGCTCATGAAAGCCGTTGGGAGAGACGGTACGTTCTTGTTCAACAAATACCATGCTTGGGTCAGTTTTGATATCCTACTTGAGAAATGCCTTGTTGGAGTTTTGGATGATACCAAAATGAAGAAGCAAGAAGCGTTCAATGGCTAATGCTAAAAGGCTGAGATGACCTCATATACTCATTCATATAGAAGATTCTTAAGTCAAATAATAATTTTTTAGTGTTTACATTTTGATTCTTCAAATGAAAAACGCTGATCGCAATTATGTACCGTGTATTAGACTTTTACACAACTCTTTGATGTCAATATGTTAAACGTTTCCAGAGTCTTTGATCACATATGTATGTGATTAACACAACATTTTATTTTACAATACAATACAGTAGATGAACAGTGGATAACAAAATAAGTACTTCAAATACCAAACAAAATGGAAAATAAATAAAGGAAAAATCAAGCAGACATGCAACCAACACCATATCGTGTGGTCGGAAAAACAAGAAACAGAGCACTGCAAACAATTCCGACCATTAATGGAAAACTCTCCATAACTTGATCCATCTCTTTCTCCTTCCCAGGGAACAAACATCCCGTGACTCTTCGATCCGAAAACGCAATCGCCATAAACACCAAAACGCTCATCACTGCATGAACAAAGTCGTTAACCTTCAACTTATACCTCTCATCCGTCACCGGAATCTCCGCTTCCGCGATCATATCACCGCCTCCGAAATCCGGCGGTGGCGGTTTCATGAACACCGCAAGTCCACGCGGCGTCGCGAAACCGTAATAGATTTTCCCATCGGCGGCTTTGAAACTATCGGTGAAATGGAAGAAGAAGCAAGACATTGCGCAAAGAAGCAAGAGAAGATGGATTATGAGCGTGTTGATTCCGTTACAGTCTCCGCCACGGTAAATCGACGGAAGAACCATTTCGAACATCAAGAGTGTTCCTGTCGGAAGGAAATTGACGAGCATTGATGTCTTTGAAACCGTTTTCTGAACTCCTTGCGCCACCATTCGACGTTTTCGACCTTTTCCTCCTCCGGAAGCGGCTCCTGCCGGAAGTGTAGGCAGCGAAGAGACTGAGACGGGTTTTGGAGAACGAGACGGTGGTGGTGGTGATGGTTTTTGCGGCGGAGTCGCCGTGTAAACTCTAATTCCGACACTTTCCTCTGTTTTCTCCATTTTTGTGTGTGTTTCTCTGTTTTTCAGATTAGACAGTTTTCGTCTTGTGTGAGATGTTTCTCTGTTTTTCAGATTAGACTGTAACTGTTTTATCAGAAGAAGTTGTGCTCTCTGGAAACAAGAAGGCCAAATCAGACTTTTCAAAATTAACGCTTTTTTTTCCTACCCAATCACAGTTCTTTCTGACAGGGACTGAGGGTAGTTTAGGTATTTTAAGTCCAAGAAATAACCTGACTCGTCCACTCTATTATTTTATTAGACTATCATGTTGCCAATAATCTAACTTCTTATTTCTTCGACACCTGTTTCTAAATTTTTATTCTCTCTTCTTTCTCCTCGTTTTCTCCTTGGACTCTCTCCATCTGGAACCCAAGTTTCAGATCCACCAGGTCTTTGATTCTCTTCTTCATGCTTTCTGATTCATTTTGTTAATATTTGCTTGATCGGAGTCCATGAATCAGAATGTGTGGCTGTTTTGTGAAAATCTAACTCTTCTGATTTTAATTATTTCCACCACTTGTTCTTCAATCCCTTGCACTCTCAATTCGGGGGTTTTGTGAAACTTTATACTTTTTTTTTTTCAAATTAAAATTTTGGTCAGTAATGTCTGACCAGCATCTTTAAAC
Source organism: Alliaria petiolata (assembly GCA_020283515.1). NCBI lineage: Eukaryota > Viridiplantae > Streptophyta > Magnoliopsida > Brassicales > Brassicaceae > Alliaria > Alliaria petiolata. Next base: position 163,761,200 of record JAHZTW010000001.1, on the reverse strand, counting down.
TTTTTTTTGTCTTCAATCTTTCGTCTATGAAATCTTTGTTATGTGATGAAGTTTGCAGATACAAGTATGAGTATTATTATTATTCTGGTGTTTTCTCATGCTTTCAATAATCAATCTTCCAAGTCAAACCTCCGAAAACAAATATTTTCTTAGATTTTTGGATCTTGTGTGTGGATCTTCAATCGTGGTTCTAATGAATTACTGTATTAGAAAAAGGAGGAGTTTGACTTTGGAGTTTTTGATGCATCTCTCATGTGACTGGCCCCTGTCTTATGTAGCTTTCAATCTCGTTCTCTTAACTTCAAATGCTTACTTCTATGGCTTTAATGCCCTTGACTGTTCTCTGGCTCGTTTCCTTATGCCACATTCAGATTTTTTATTGCATTCATAAGGACAATGTCCTTTGCTCTTCATGCATCTCGTTTAACTCCCTAGTTTAATGCTTTCTGGATTTTATTCAGGCCTCGAGGAAAATTCTCAGCAAAGATCATTGCTTTTCAGCTGAGCCTGATCATCTCCATGGATTTTGGGGTAGAAATCCAATAAGATCTGTCTGGTTGATATTGTTACACTAGCAGAATAGTTCTTTTTCCCCATTCTTGAAGATGGACAGGGCAGATACATCTGGCTTTGTGAGTGGCGGAAGTTTATTATCTCTCAAGTTATTCCAATATATGCATATAGCTACAAGTGTGATGTGCTAAGTGGTAGCTTTTGGGGAGTTTCTCTTTCATCTATATCCTTTTCATCTTCACATGAATTCGAACGACGGTGTAGTTCATCTCTCTGATGCCACCGGCATCAATAAACACGACAATATGGGTGACACCGCTCTTAGCCTGAAGTGCCTGGGGGACTCTCAAAACCATTTCTGTTCTGGTGTTTCTAATTGCACTGATGATGGCTGCCGTTTGGTCCTTGGATTGGGTCCAACATCAGCTTCATACTATTTTAGCAACAAAGATTATGGTTCTGGATTCACTCAAGAACTCGCATCACGAGGTGATTCGGTTCTGCAACTCGGTCTTCCAGCTATAAGCGTAGACACACTCAGCGGACTTGATTGTTCTTTGTCTACATATACAGATATCAATAACAGCAGACAACGTGTGATTCCTGTTGTTGATGAGGGTTCTACTTCTGCAAAGAGATCAGGTGGTTACATGCCGTCACTTCTGTCAGATCCAATGGCGGAAAATGTCAGAAACCCTTCAAAGATGCAAGAACTTGATCATGGCGTTCGTTATGATCATTCACAAGTGAGCCTAGAGTCATCACCTTACACAGCGTTCTCTGTACAACAGAGGACTTACAACCCGAAGAAGTGCAAATTTATGGGATGTGTGAAGGGAGCTCGAGGAGCGACAGGGCTCCGCATCTGTCATGGAGGAGGACAGAGATGTCAAAAACCAGGCTGCAACAAAGGCGCAGAGAGTAAAACCACTTTTTGCAAAACCCACGGTGGAGGGAAGAGATGTGAACACTTGGGATGCACGAAGAGCGCTGAAGGAAAAACCGATTTCTGCATATCTCATGGTGGTGGAAGACGCTGTGAGTTCATTGAAGGATGTGAGAAAGCAGCCAGGGGAAAATCGGGACTCTGCATCAAACACGGCGGTGGCAAAAGATGTAACATCGAAAGCTGTACACGAAGTGCTGAAGGGCAAGCTGGTCTTTGTATATCTCACGGTGGTGGGAAACGTTGTCAGTTTTTCGCAGGATGTGATAAAGGAGCTCAAGGAAGTACTAACTACTGCAAAGCCCATGGAGGCGGAAAACGCTGTATATTTTCAGGGTGTAGCAAAGGAGCAGAAGGGAGTACTCCTCTGTGTAAAGCACACGGTGGAGGGAAACGCTGTCTCTCTGATGGAGGCGGGATTTGCTCTAAAAGCGTACATGGTGGGACTAACTTCTGTGTTGCTCATGGTGGTGGGAAAAGATGTGCTGTGGCGGGGTGTACTAAGAGTGCGCGTGGTCGAACTGACTGTTGTGTTAAGCACGGTGGCGGGAAACGCTGTATGATTGTTGAGTGTGAGAAGAGTGCTCAAGGTAGTACTGATTTCTGCAAAGCTCACGGTGGTGGGAAACGCTGTTGTTGGGGAGATGGGAAATGCGAGAAGTTCGCTAGAGGAAAGAGTGGTTTCTGCGCTAAGCATAACAGTATCATGTCTCGGGAGAAAGAAGAAGATGGAAGCAAGAGCGGTTTGATTGGACCGGGACTTTTTCGTGGCCTTGTTGTTGGCTCTGCCTCTGATCATTCTCTGTCTGTAGTTAGCGCCGTCTCTGATTGTACTGATTCTGTTGATCGAACACGGTTTGAGAAAAGGCAGAAGATGATACCGATGCAGGTTCTTGTACCTTCATCGATGAAATCTCCAAGTAATTCACACGAAAGAGAAACAAACATCTTTGACTTCATGATTCCAGAGGAGAGAGTTCACGGCGGCGGGCTAATAATGTCTTTACTTGGTGGTAGCCTGAAACAACCCTCCATCGATGGAAACTGAAAGCCTTCTTTTGGTAAGTGTCACCTTTTTCAGCACAAACCTGTGTAAAGCTGTGTAAATGTGTTCGTAAGTGTTTCGAATGTGTACATTTGTTGGAAATTATGTAGTAGAAACCGCAGCTTGCTGGATCAGTGGTCAAACCACTTCCCGGTTAATAAATAATCGACGTGAGGGGTGTTTAACCGAATTAACCCGGACAAAAATCGAGCCGTGTAAACCGTTTGGGCCTTTGGTGGGCTTATTTTATAGCTAAATCTCCTTCCATTTATAGCTTTATCTAAACCAATTTTCTACGGAAATTTTGAGAGCCACAACGGTCATGAGATGAGTGAAAACATGAAGAAGATAAAGGGATAAGGAAAAACATTTCTTTCCACACAAATTATTATTATCAAAACTCATATAATAATTTACAAGAAAAAACAAACATTTACGTCATATTCTTTCAATCTAGTCCCCATATTTTTTAAGTCATCTCACTTCTCTGACAATACAAATCAAAACTCTTTTAACAGCTTTCTAACGAGAGCAAACAAAGAGAAGACAAACAATGGAGTTTCGTGGAGATGCCAACCAGAGGATTGCTATGATATCAGCTCATCTTCAACCTTCTTTCACTCCTCAGGTTTTTTTCTTTACCTTTTTTGTTTCTATGTCAAGTTATCTTCTTTGATTGGTTGGATGTTCTAAACCAGCATTAATAGTTTTATTCACTCCCAGAAAAAAAAATTGATTTCATCTCAGACTCATCAACGTTTTTAGTTTTTCATCAAGACAAGCTTAGTCCAATCACGAACTTGACATTCGTTTCCACGAGTGAATTTCCATTTCTAGTAACTGAAGATTTCTGATGCCAGTTAAAGAGGCCAATATGTTTTACAATCTTGTTTACTGATCGATTGTTAGATGGATGGGAAGAACTCTGTAATGGGACGAGAAAACTGCAGAGCGAAAGGTGGGAATCCAGGATTCAAAGTAGCAATTCTTGGAGCTGCAGGTGGAATTGGACAATCTCTCTCCTTGTTGATGAAGATGAACCCTCTTGTCTCTTTACTTCATCTCTACGATGTTGTCAATGCTCCCGGAGTCACAGCTGACGTCAGCCATATGGACACTGGAGCTGTTGTAAGAACCTCTCTCAACTTTGGAAACTTGTCCTCTTGCCAATGAATGAGTAATGACCCGCTCTTGATTGATTTGAGATCATCATTTGTTAGGTCCGCGGTTTCTTGGGACCGAAGCAGCTTGAGGACGCCCTAACGGGTATGGATCTTGTGATCATACCAGCTGGTGTGCCGAGGAAACCAGGGATGACCCGCGACGATCTCTTTAAAATCAATGCTGGGATTGTCAAGACACTATGTGAAGGCGTTGCCAAATGCTGTCCTAATACTATCGTCAACTTGATTAGCAACCCTGTGAACTCTACTGTCGCCATTGCTGCTGAGGTTTTCAAGAAAGCAGGAACTTATGATCCTAAGAAGCTCCTTGGAGTAACTACACTCGATGTTGCTCGTGCCAACACATTTGTGGTAATAATGTCTTATTGTTTCCTCACTCCATTTGGTTTTGTTGACTTTCATTCAATCACCAAGATTTGATCTTTTTTTTGTTTTTTCAATCTTATGCAGGCAGAAGTTCTTGGCCTTGATCCAAGAGAAGTCGATGTACCAGTCGTTGGGGGGCATGCCGGAGTCACAATCTTGCCACTATTGTCACAGGTTTCATTTGAATAGAAGGCCCGTTTCATCTTCATTACATCAGCTTCTATGCTAATTGATGTTTTGTTTTTTATTTTTGCCTCAGGTTAAACCTCCAAGCAGCTTCACATCTTCAGAAATTGAGTACCTCACAAACCGGATTCAAAACGGTGGGACTGAAGTTGTGGAGGCAAAAGCTGGAGCTGGATCTGCAACACTTTCAATGGTAAAAACAAAACATCATCACTACTTGTTCTTCTCTTGAACAATGTCCTAAATCCATCTGGAATGTACTACTACTACTACTACAGGCATATGCTGCAGCAAAGTTTGCAGATGCTTGCCTTCGAGGGTTAAGAGGTGATGCGAATGTCGTTGAATGCTCTTTTGTTGCTTCACAGGTGTGTGAATCCTGAAAAAGGCTTTTCAGTTTTTTCATCTTCTAATGAAAAACTCTTTGCTCTCTCTATTTCATTCTCTAACGCTTTTGATTCACACGCCACAGGTGACAGAATTAGCTTTCTTTGCAACCAAAGTGCGTCTTGGCCGAACAGGAGCAGAGGAAGTGTATCAGCTTGGGCCCTTGAACGAATACGAAAGGTCTGAAACAGTCTCTCATCTCTCTTCAAATTAAAAAGAAAAGAAAAGAAAAGAGAGAGATCTTTATCTTGATTTCCTTTTTGTTGTTGTCCTGGATGATTTCACAATCTACAGGGTTGGTCTGGAGAAAGCAAAGGAAGAATTAGCCGGAAGTATCCAGAAAGGTGTCGACTTCATCAGAAAATGAAAATTGAGAATAATCAGAGAGACAATAAGATCTTCTTCCTAAATGAATTTGATCATGTACTCATCATCATCATGCTTGTGTCCTTCTGCATCTTCAACTTTGTAAATTCCTTTATCAGTTTGTGTGTTGTAACACTGTGACCTCTTAAACGTACTTATCTATGGGTTTTGATGATGGTAAGTTTCGACTTTACAGAGATCAACAGCTTCTCAAAACCGACCAATTTAGGATTAGACACAAAAGATTTAGTTCTCTGTTTTCTCTTGCAATTTCAATAGAGTGATTTATATGAATAACAGTCGACAAAAAGAGAATTGGCTTCGCCCGGGTTCGAACCGGAGACCTTCAGTGTGTTAGACTGACGTGATAACCAACTACACCACGAAACCTTTACGTTAACAATTTCAAAATTAAAATATATATAAGATGCTATTTAAGTTGGTAACACCTACCATACAATACAAAACACACGTGATCTCTATTCTCTTCTTCGTTTTTTGTGACTATAATTTTGTTTTTTAATTGATTTGGTCGTCCCCCGTGAGAAGAATAAAGGAGAGACAGCGAGGAAAAACTAAAGGCCACCATTTTCAATCTTCCCACTATAATGGCGGCCACGAGAGTGATTAGTGCAGCGGCGGCGGCAACCCAAACCACCTCCTGTTTCCTCGCCAAACGAGCTTTCGTTCTGCCGGCGAAGAAATCATGCGGCGGATTTGGCGGTCTATGCTTCAACAGAAGAGGTTTGGTTTTGAAATCGAAGCGACCCTTCTCTTGCAGTGCGATTTACAATCCTCAGGTTAAGGTTAAAGAAGAAGGTCAACCCGAATCCCTAGATTATCGGGTTTTCTTCCTCGATGGTTCCGGAAAGAAGGTTAGCTTTCTCCCTTTTTTTTGTTTGGTTTCTTACTTCTCCTTCGTTTTGTGTCTCTCTGTGTTCAAATCAAAGCTTGGTTTCTCTGTTTTACCAAAATTCTGAGTTTTCGGGATCTTTCACATTGTTAATTGGAATACTGCTGTGGTTAGATTTGGTTACCAGTAGATCTTCGCTGAGATTGTAATCAGTGTTTCTAAAGATCTACATTGTGAATTTGCTTTCAAATGCTGATATGATTCATGACTCTCTTCTGTGTTCAAGCTTGGTCACTGGGACAGATATTAGGAAATGGATTATGTGTTTATTTGAAACTCAGAGTTTGGGTATATAGTACATTGTTATTTGGAATACTATTTTGTGTGGTTAGATTTGGCTATGCAATGAAGACATCTTCTCTGAGATTGTTTCTCAAGATCTGCATTTGAAATGCTTTTGGTTCGTCACTCTGTTCTGTCTTCTTTTTATTAAATGCTGAATAAGGATTGTATGCATTTGTGTATAGGTTTCTCCGTGGCATGATATACCATTGACCTTAGGAGATGGAGTTTTCAACTTTATAGTTGAAATACCTAAAGAGTCAAAAGCTAAAATGGAGGTTGCTACCGAAGAAGATTTCACTCCTATTAAGCAAGACACTAAGAAGGGAAAGCTCAGATATTATCCGTAAGTCGATGTCTTCCTTCAAAATATATCCTTTGCCTTGTCTTCATCTACATTCATAAGGCTTCTGCATCTATTGATGACAAGTTGGGCCATTTTGCTGAGTTACGATTTGTTATAGACTGATATCAGTAACTCAGAAACTACTGGATTTATCCAGGTACAACATAAACTGGAACTATGGGTTGCTTCCACAGACATGGGAAGATCCATCTCTTGCAAACTCTGAAGTCGAAGGAGCATTTGGGGATAATGATCCAGGTAAATCTAGGATACTCGTTTTATCTACTTGTGGTGTTATAAGTTGGAACAAAAAAAGGTGCTGATGTTATCAAGCTTATTCTTTGGTTTGATTGTAGTCGATGTTGTTGAGATTGGTGAAACCCAACGGAAGATAGGCGAGGTTCTAAAGATCAAGCCTTTGGCTGCTTTAGCTATGATTGATGAAGGAGAGCTAGACTGGAAGATTGTTGCTATTTCTTTGGATGACCCAAAAGCTCATCTTGTGAATGATGTTGAAGACGTTGAGAAACATTTCCCGGTACGAGCTAATCTTAGTAGAAACCAATCCCCTTATGTTCATGTGAAAACGAAAAACCGAATACTCAGGCCTGATATGGATTTTGTTTTTGACCCTGAATCTGGTTACCAGGGTACACTAACAGCGATTAGAGACTGGTTTAGAGACTACAAGATCCCAGATGGAAAGCCTGCTAACAGATTTGGTCTTGGAGACAAACCAGCAAACAAAGTAAGTTCCAAGTTCCTTTTTATTCTCTTGTGGTGCTGTTTCGTGTTTGGTTCTGAGAGGAGCTATACACTCTGGTTTGTGTTTTTTTTTCATAACAGGATTATGCTTTGAAGATAATCCATGAAACAAATGAATCATGGGCTAAACTTGTGAAGAGATCAGTTGATGCTGGAGACCTTTCACTTTTCTGAAGAGTTGAAACATAATCTTGGAATATCCAATTTGTGAGCTCGAATAATTAACAGACTCAAGAGTCCTACTGCACCATTCTTGTTTTTCTTTCAAAAGAGATCTAAACATTGAGATTTTGTTTTGAGAAATAATAAAAAGACATTATGATTATTACATTTAAGCTTTCGGAAATATTTAAATGGAACATGAAAACAGGCTTTGAGTTGTGCCTTGACATGGAACAGAGCATTTTTTTTGTTTAGAGTGCAACAACACAAACTTGGGCGTCAGAGGGATGGATGAATATTTATAAAAATTAAAATGAAGCAACAAAGTTGGACGTGTTCGATTACAGAATAACGAGAGGCAAAATTATGATTTCATCAGTTAGAACAACAAAACAACAACAACGCATGAAACGTTTGAGAGAGAGAGGGAGAGAGAGAGGGAGAGAGAGAGAGAGAGAAGTGAGAAAGCATCTTAGAGAGATTCTCCATCAATCCATCTTCTGAACATAAGTGAGCATTGGTCGGGATTATACTCAGCGGTGTGTCCTCCTCCCTGCAGAACCACACAATAAGATTCTCTCTAGCTATAACACTTTGGAGAAGAAAGAAAGGGTTTAGATATTATTGCCTTGATGGTTGCAAATGTCATCTTGTTGGCGTAAGTCCTTGTATATCTACAAACACAGATAAAATTCGAGTGCGTTTTAAGATATATATAATTTAGGAGCAAATGATGAAATTTGATGAGATTGGAGTTAGAAAAACAATGGCTTGTTTTACCCAGCGACTTGATTGCTACTCATCATCCAAGGTCTCCAGTCGTCAACGATGGAATAGTTAAGAGATCTTATCCAAGCTTCAGTTGAAGAGAAAGGTACCAACATATCATGATCACCACTGTTCCACAACTTCCAAATGTTGAGTTTGTGACTTAATTAAGATACAAAGAATACCCTATAAACTGAGCTATAAATTCATATTTAGAGCTACCATTTCAAAGAACAAAAATAAATAAATAAATAAAAAATCAGATAAAGGACACATCAACAAATATTAAACTTGCCTGTAGATGAGAGAGCGGAAGCCTTTACGACTATTGTTCACGTGATACGGAATGGCATTGCGAATATCATATGTATATGGTATGTTTTGGGTGTTGCATCGACTCCATTTTCCGAATCCCTGCGTAAGTTTAACGTTGAACTGGTGAATTTGTGTTGCCTTTTATTATGTTTTATTTAGGAAAAAAAAAAAGTACACAAAAGGTACCTTCTTCACGCCAAGAGCTCTGCGTACATTTTCATCGTTTGCCCAAAAGGGAGACAGAAAATACCTATAAGTCTGAAAAGACGATAAATGTACGAAATCGGATTTTTTTTGAAACCTATGAATATAGAAAATAACCCCAAAAAAAAAAAAAACAAAAAAAAGGAGAATTCTTACAAAGCAGCTAGGAGGAGGCAATGATGATGAATCATTTCCGGAAAAGTCCTTGAGTTCTCGTCTTCTACCGGTTCTGATGTTTTGCAAGGTTTGTGGTACTAAGACGTAATCTACTTCGCAGTTTGGTAACAAAATATTCTCTATGTATATCTCTGAGACACACTAAACACTCAAAAACAAAGAGTGTACAAGTTAGTTTGTGAAAATGCAATCAGATATATATAGATACTATAAAGTGGCGTGGTGTTAATCTTTACCTGTTGATAATCTTCAAGACCATTTGAGCATTTTGCATTACTCGGGTCTACGTTGAAGAATTTGCCTCCACAACTTCTTTCAAGCGACTGCAAAAAGTAGTGGGAAAAAAAAAATGTGTAACCAAATAAATATGTCACAAGATGACAAGAATCACATGATGATGAAGAAAAAGAGTACCTCAAAGAGCTCATCTGAAATAAGTCCCATCCGATGAGCAAATGAAACTTTATAATTAGAATCGATGTTTATATCTACCGAAGGGTTCCCAAGAACATATCCCTGGTTAATTTTAGGAAAGTATTAATAATAATGCCAACCGGATTATCGGTATTCAGCAATAAAGAAGTATTAATTAATACCTGAATATTAACGAGTGGTGTGAGGCCTTTCTCATTTCCTGTTTTCATATTGTAGAATGTGATTAAACTCATTGATCTAAAAGATACCGAAACTGCAAAGCACAAGTGTTAACTTTAAAATACCAAGTGAAATCTGTTGCACAACTCCTGGCACAATTTTCCCGGAATATGAATCTCCACCAACGTAAAATGGATTCGATATAAACTCAGGGTGATCCACAAACCACTGCATGTAAAACATAACGAAACACTTGAAAAAAATAAAACCAAATGAAAGAAATCATTAAAAACATCAATAAAGGCAGAAAAAAAGAACACTCAACACTCCTAAGGAATTGGTCGATTTGGTGAATTTGTTTGGTATCGCTCGACTCAAAAGCACGCCGAGTTCTCGCATAAGAATATCCAGAACCAGCAGGAGATTCCAAATATAAAATGTTAGCCACCTGAAAAAATTGAGTATATTAATATATACTCATCCCCTTTAATTAGAAGCAAAATGTTGCTATTACCGAGAGAATCATAAAAATTGGTGTAAACTACTCTCACCTTTGTCCATGAAAAAGATGATAGCTCTAAAGGAGGTAGTGTCCCATTATACTCATCCCCTTTAAAAACTAAAGGGCCTGACCAAATAAATAAAAAAACAAATTCAACATGTGTCTTAATCCCCAAACGTTCAAGGTGGGACCAATCAAGAAACATGAAATCTAGACTTTGAAGAAATCACACAAGACATATTAAACTATTTATGAGTCGTTTACATATAAATCCCAAAAAAAAAAAGAGAGAGGGAGATTTGTTATTACCGTTTGCAAAGAGTAATCCACAAATAGAGCTGCATCCAGGGCCACCAGTGAGCCAAATCATGAGAGGATCTTTTTCTGGATTTCTCTCTGATTTCACAAAGTAGTAAAAAAGCTCAACATCTCCAGATTCACCAACACTCACATACCTTTGTTATAAACCACATGCAAAAGAAGAAAGAGTCATGTTTCATGTTTTAAAGGAATGTTTTCTGGTTTTTGACAAATTAGAATAAAGAGATGGAACTATATTTTACCCAGTCTCGAGCTCAAAAGGAAGAGGACCTTCAAAACCAGGAAGATACTTCACATGCAAAGAAGCATCAACCAAATGATGTATGGAGGTCGAGATGCTCAACACAAGTAAGACGAGAAAGTAATGATTTCTCATTCTTCTTGGTGTCACTAGAACAAAAAAACTGCCTTGCATGCGAATCTGTAGCTCAAACGAAGCTTAAACCCAAATGCGAAGAAGGAAGAAAGAAGATTGCAAATTTAAGTAAAGACAAATTAGCAAACGCAGTGCTCAAAAACGTGGCTATCGTTTACGTAATAAGCGTGTTGGCGCATTTTTTTCAGTGTTTTGCTAACCGGACCGGATGGACCGGTTGAATAGAGGAACTTTTTTAACCAAGGCTCCACATTACCAAACCAAGTATGATCAGATTCACCAGAGAATGTCAACGCAACTCAATTGATCTGTAATCTTTAAATTCACCACCTAATCTAGTTCAATCTTAATTTTAGCTTCGTGAAAGTCAACGTAACTCTTTTTTTGGTTGTTGCGAAACGAAAGACGATGATCATCACTTCTTTCTGTGAACGGCGTGAATAAAATCATTCATCAGTGAAAGTGACAATAGTAAGTTAAGACTTGGTACGTTGAAATGCTGTAATTTATACAATTGTATTGTAGTTTTTATAAACAAATATTTTGTACATATACTAAAAGGATTTTGCGGATAAAATCGATGAAATCCCAACACAATATATTATTTCGCTACCTAACAACGCCTCTTGTTCCTATTTGTGCGTGGGTAATGTTTAGCGTTGAGAAAGTGATCCCAGTTTTTAAGGAACCTATCTTAACAATCTCGATGGGTTTAAGGATTCCGGCGAATTTCTCGTTTTCGTTTTCTTCTTCTTTCACTGTGGAAATTCCGAAGCCGAAACCGAAGCTTCAGTCGCCTTTCCGGTACTACTAGTGCACATATTTCCATTTCTTCTATATATCACCGATTGGTTAGAGTTTGATCAATCTATAAACTTTGGACTTGAGCCGCAGATTTTGGAATCATAACTTTTTCTCTTCAATTCTGGGTTTAGTTCTGCTCGTCTGTATATTAAAAAAAAAGCAAATTTTAGATGAGAGTCCGAATCCTCCTGTTCGGTGTGTTCTTCGTTTTCTCGTGTGTCTCATCTTATGTAACAACAACCAGTGCTAATGTTTCGATAAACTAATTGCATGTTTGCAGCTTAATCAGAAGATAATGGACCTGATTGCTACAGTGAGAGTTGCGTTCGACAGCGTTACCAAGAGACAAAAGCTTTATCACTCAGTTTCCCGAGTTTTTACCGATCGAGTTTGCGAAAGAATCGTAGAGTCGCTGATTCGGATCCTATTAGTTAACGATGGAGTAGAGCCCGAATCGGTTTTCAACGAGCTGAGGCTCAAGCTTCATTCTCTTTTACCGATCATCCAGCTCCAAGGATCGCAAAACGAAATGAACACGAGCCTTGCCAAGTTTGAGAAAGTCCTTGAGAAATCTCACCATCCTGATATATCTATAGCCTGCAGAAGCATTGATCTCGATACCCACCTGATGAATAAGATGCTTGTCCACTATTTTTACCGACAGGGTTTGTTCCAAGTTGGGGATTGTCTGGTTAAGGAGGCTCAAGTGGAGGTAGGGACCGAGGCTAGATCTCAGTCTCTAGAAATCCACCGGTTAACCGAGTCAGTGAAACTCGGAAACATCGAGCCTGCGATGAGATGGATCTCTGCGAACCGGGAGAAGCTGAAGCAGAACGGTTCAAAGCTGGAGCTGAAACTCGTAAGTTTGAAGTACTGTGAGATGTTAAGAGAAGGGAACAGTAATGATGCCTTGAAGTATGCAAGAACCCATTTCTCTCCGTATGCTTCAATCCACATTGAAGAGATACAAAAGCTTATCACTGCTCTGATATGGGTTGGGAATCTCGAGAATTCTCCTTACGCGGAGATGATTTCTAATTTATGTTGCGACAAGGTAAGCAAAGAGCTGACCAAGGAGTATTACCATCTCCTGGAACAGCCATCTAAGTCTCCGTTGGCAGTCGCGTTATCCGCGGGTTTAGGGAGCTTACCGAAACTCTTGAAGCTGATTCATGTGATGGGTTTGAAGAAATATGAATGGGAAGCGATGGAGCAGCTTCCGGTAGATCTTGAGTTAGGGAATGAGTTTCAGTTCCACTCGGTTTTTGTTTGTCCGGTGAGTAGAGAGGAGAGCAGTGAAGAAAACCCGCCAATGATGATGCCTTGTCGTCATGTTCTTTGCAAGGAATCAATCATGAGACTCAGCGAGAACTGTCGTGGCTCTCGCAGATTCAAATGCCCTTTTTGTCCTGCGCAGACTTCAGCTTCAGCATGCAGACAATTATACCTTTGAAACATATTTTGCTACTTTTGCGTTAGAGCCAAAGTTCTTTTCCCATTTTGTTTTCGTTTCAGCTCAATAAATAGGCACTTCTTTTTGTTCTTTCTCTCCATGTATAACTTTCTTGTAAAATAAGACTCTGCGTACATTTTCATCACGAGGCAAATTTATAGTTTCAAACAACAACAACGCATGAAGCTTTTGAGAGAGAGAGAGAGAAGTGAGTGAGAGCATCTTAGAGAGATTCTCCATCAATCCATCTTCTGAACATAAGTGAGCATTGGTCTGGATTATACTCAGCGACGTGTCCTCCTCCCCGCAGGTTGCAAACGTCATCTTGTTGGCATAAGTCTGAAGCAAAGATCACGTGAATGCTCTCCTATATTCATATGGTCTTGGTCTCTTGGCATATGATTATAGGAGAGCATTCAAGAGTTTATTCTCAACATAAATTAGAAATCATTCAAGATTTGAGAAGTGGAAAGGAAAGTTTGAAGCAAAGATCACGTGAATGCTCTCCTATATTTTTGGTGGCTTTCAGATTAAGGCATAGACATTATCATTGGGACCAAGGAAGAAAGAGCAACACCTTTTCTTTAATTAATTTAGTTATGATGATGATTTAAATGGTAAGAGTGATTAATTAACTAAACAGTCATAGTCAAAAGAAAACCATATGGCTTGCGCTCTCGCATATCAATAATGTAATCATCAAAACACGCAATTTAAACACTAACTGGTCCCCACCAAACTGCCGCAAAAGTCCGTCTACTCGATGACTTTTAGCTACCCTCACAGCTCCGTCATCTTAATCTTATCACCTTCAACCCATACGTAACTGCCACGTGTAATAAACCAATGGCTTCACGCCAAAACGACCTGTCACGTTAGCATCTCCAAAAACCACCACCGTTTTTCCGCCATGATGATAAAACAACTATACTAGCCTCTCTCTCTCCATCTCTTCCAAAGTTCTCCCTAACACTCGAGAGTTTTATTTTCATGGATTAAGAAAGAAAGAAAAAGAAAGAAAGAGGAAAATAGTTTCAAAAGTTCGCGCAAATGGACAAATTCTCGTACAACTCGTATCCAGATTCAGCTGAATCGTCGCCTAGATCTCGCGAGGTCGATTTTGACAACCCGCCGCCATGGGAGGACCAGCAGCAGACTCATAGCTACAAGGTGAAGTTCATGTGCAGCTATGGCGGCAAGATCCAGCCGCGTCCACACGATAACCAGCTTACCTACGTTAACGGCGATACCAAAATCTTGTCCGTCGACCGCGGCATCAGATTTCCCGCTTTGGTTTCGAAGCTCTCCGCCGTCATTGGCGGCGGCGACGGCGGCGACGTCTCGTTCAAGTATCAGCTTCCAGGTGAAGATCTCGATGCGCTGATCTCAGTGACTAACGATGACGATCTCGAGCACATGATGCACGAGTACGATCGGCTGCTCCGTATGTCTTCTAAGCCAGCCAGGATGCGTCTGTTCCTCTTCCCGTCTTCTCCCATTTCCGGCGGATTTGGCTCCGAGGGTTCGACCAAATCGGAACGGGAAGCGCTCAATCCAATCCCTAGCCGACCTGAATCAGAGAAATCCGTAACCGCTGCTCCCAATAATGCCGATTTCTTGTTTGGATCGGAGAAAGTTGCTCCAGCTCCGCCGTCGCCATCAGCCGTCATGGTGCCTCAACAGATTCAGGACCCTGAGCCGCCGATGTTCGCAAACCAACAGGTGATACAACCGGAGCACGGCATAAATCCGGCGGAGATTCAAAGACAAATCCATGAATTTCAGAGGATTCAAATCAGAGATCAAGAGCAGCAACAACAACAACAACAGATGCAGCAGCAGATACAACATCAGCATCAGCTCCAGCAACAGCAACAACAACAACAGGAGGCTATGTACAGAAGAAAGAGCGAAGAGGGACTCATGGAAACCGGACGATACTTCACTCCAACATACGCTCAAAATCCGGCGCCGACGACAGTATCTCAGACGAATCCACAACCTCCGATTGGCTACTGGCATGGAAATAACAACATCCCAGGGAACAACGTCTACACAACAACGTCACCGAGTCTACCGGAGCAGCAAGTATACATGATTCCAGCTCAATCCCAAGCTCCAGGGACGTTATACCATAGCGTGATGAGACCACCGGCGCAAGGAAACCAAGGCTATTACCCACCTCCTCAGAGAGTTCAGCATCATCATCCTGATGCATACATGGAGCAGCAGAACCAGCTGGGTGGTTACAACGTGGTTCAGCCACCACAGGCAACGTATTCAGGTGGTCCACAAGAAACGACGCCGTATTCGCAGATGGGGAATCCTGTGTACTATACGGTGGCTGGGGAAGGCATGATGGTGCAACCGCAACCGCCTCAGCCGCAGTACCAGGGAATGGGTCAACCGGTTAGTGGCATGGCCGATCCGAGAACCGGACCGGATGGGAAAGTGGCGGTTAACACGGCACCAAAAGTGTCGCAAAGTTCAGATTTGGTGTGAGTGATGTTGAGGTAAATGTTATATGATCAGTTTCTTATTGTTATCCATTTATAAATACTTGATAATATATGTATAAGTGTTTTAGATCAAATTGGAATCTGGATTTCTGATGAAACTTTTGATGTTGTTGATTTTGGGTTAACTCTTTTTTAGAGCTCTCTGTTTTAATAACCAATAAGTATGCTTTTGGACCTTGTGCATCATCCATTGAGTTGATATTAAGTTTCTAGCTTTTGCGCTTTTCCCACTTTGTTTATAATAAGTAGACGGCTAAGATATGTTTTTTTTTTTTCCTAGGCTTGATAGTTATTTTTACTTCACTCACATTGAAACAAGATTTTGAGCAGAAGTTTGAAGTTGTAAAGAGCAAAAAAGGACATAATTTCCGTATGCTTATTATTCATCTGATTTACTTTATTGATTAGGACTAAAAATCGATTTCCTTCATGTTGATGCCATTGTTTTAAAAGCGGTACAAAATATAATTTAAATAGTATGGACATGTGTGTTTGTGTGAGAAAAAAATGGTGTTAATAGGTTAGAGAGCATTGGATCTTAAAAGATGAAAGCTCACTCTCACACTAACTATCTAATCCACATGACCCACTCTTTGTATTATCAGTCAGTTTTTTTATTTACTAAGCGACAATCATTTTATTGTCATCATCATTGATCATCTAAAGTCCTTGTCCTTATTATTTTGTTGCCAAATTAATTGCATGTCTCAATCCGGAAACAGGTGTCCATGTAAAACATATATTGTCTTTGTCATTAGGATTCAAATTGATTTTGTGTTCTTCCTCTTGCTCCCAAATTTGTCTTATCAATTTTGTTTCTTGTTTTACATTTATGGATGTCGATTAGTTTGGTCATATAGTGGACCCTTTCCAATATTTTGCGTTGTTAAAACTTCCAAGACGAATTTAGCCCAAAACCCATAATTTTGACCCAATATTATAAAGGCTTTGAAAACCGTAGAGAAAGAGCTTACTCAAGAATAAATAATAATAGTCTCGGTTCAATCAAAGGTTCGACAACTAGATAATAATAGTCTCGGTTCACGACAAAATCCCGAGATATCGATGAGAATGCGATTGTTGCAAATCGTGAAAGCATGTTGAAAAAGAAAATTGAGCTTCCTAGGCTAGCTGCTCCTAGTGGACTGCAGCAGTCCGACTGCTCAATGAACTGAACCCTGGGATTATAAACCATGTGAGATTCAAAAAGCAAGTGCTTTCCATCATTGAGAAGATTGTCAAGTCTGACAGAGATTCCGGAAACTCCAGTCACCACTCGATGAGGCATGGTAATGCTACAGGTGGGGGGTTCCAGGAGGAACTTGGAAGATGTCAACACTGATGCCTCTAGATCTGATTTTAAGTATGCCATGCCAGAAGATAACCACTCTATGCGCTACTACGAGGAGAAATGCTTAGATGGTGAGTTCAGTGAAGAAAACAATACAGTTGGGTCGAGGTTTCAGAACGCCAGTTCCTTGCCCGAGCGAGGAGATAGCAGATCTTAACTATGCTAGTGTTCTCACTGTCAAAGGTATGTTCTTGAATTCACTACCCAATGTGCATTGGTCTCAATGGCTGGAACTGCTTCATCAGGACATCAAATGCCGTGTTTCCTGTAACCAAAAACTCATTTATGATCATTGATGCAATTAAAATTACCAATACTTTTGTTCCTGAAACTCCATTTTCGTTCTTTTCAGCACTTCCACGTTGCAAGAAGAGGGTTTGAGCAGTTGTGACGACAGAGCTACCTTTCTTAATAAGGAAAGAATTCCCAGCTGATCAAGAGAATGACCCAAATTTACTCCTCGACGGAGCAACTCGAACAAACGCTATCAGAAGAAGAGAATCAGTTGGTAAAGAAGTTGAGATAATCTTAACCACACATCTTTCCTCTTTATTTTTAGTAACTGATTTTGAGTTTGCGAACTTGAAAATTCAGGAAAGCTGGTTAAACCAAGTGACAGAGCTGCAATCACATTATGACCGAGGTCTGCAACACTTGAGAGCTTGGTCCGAACTTCTTACAGTTAGGAATGCCATTGTACTCTAGCTATGTGGTCATTTCACAACTTGTTCATCTCATTACACTGTTAAAATATGTTTCACCAAGCTAGATTTTTAGTTTCCTGCCGTCTGAATTGTGTTGCAGAGCTGCGGATGCACTGATCTCAGATAAGGATTTAGCCGTTAGAGCAGCCGCAGCATCCATATTCTCGACCTGCAATTTTCTAGCAATATGTAACAGTGATTTGTAGTTAAGTTCTTGGTTCTTACATATAAAACATATGACAGAAACTGGTCTCATCATGCTGTAAAATGAAGGTGGTGTTGATGAAGATGATAACTCGATATTATTATTGTTAATTTGTTATCGGTTTACATTTTGTAAAATAACACGTTAATACATACATTTTCTTAATTTTAATCTAAATTTTGCACGATAATATCAATAATGTGTGTATGAATAACTCGTGTATAAATAACTCGTTAATACATTGTTATAAATATAGTTATTACGTTATAATATTAATTATCATGGTAATCAACAACTAAATTTACACAATGTTAACGCCTAACTAAAAATGGTATCATCGGATAAACAGTATCACCAGTATAATATCTCGCGATGACTAGTGTCATATGGATCTGCTATCAGTGTTAGTGACGGTTTCTAGTCGATGGCACTTTAAGTAATTTTACTAACATTAAAAGGATATTACTGGTTTTTAAAAGTATTCCCTTTGTTACTTTTTTAGTATTTTAAACTTTATTTTTATTTTTTTTATTTTTTTGGTCAACTGATGATATTCACCTAACTTACTCTTAAAACAATAATACAAACAACAACAATGTAATTGAATCATGATGACACACAAAACAAAAATCAGAAACTAGACAATGACATGGATCTGTCGTCCTGAAAAGTGAATCGACATTCCCTGTTACACTCACATGTGCTCACGATGCTCACTCTCCCACCAACCAACATAGCTTGGAGCACTTGATGGCGACTTTTGACAGTGGCGCACAAGGGCTGAGCGCACACCAAATTCTCACTGTTCCAATAAACCTAAAGGTGAACGGTGTTGGAACAACAATGGTAGACGAGGCAGACGACGTGTTCATTCCATTTCACATCTCACAATCTCCAAACAGATGAGCAGACCCGACCCATAAGCTAGTGAAGCCAATTATTATGGCATTAAATTTGGGAGACATTTTTAGTTTATTTTATTAAGTTTTTATTAAAATTTATATATAAAAGTGTTTATAGATTTTTTTATAATAGTAATACTTGAAATATTTGTAAGCTTTTTTTCAATAAAGATTGTTGAAAATTTTGACTAGAAAATTTTAGTTACATTAATGTTTTTTCTTTTCTTATATACGGTTTATGAAGTTATGTTGTTTCATGAAGTTTTGATATGTTTTTTCATATATTATTATTGTTTGTGATTTTTGATGTTCACGAAAAACGCACGGATATTTCAAAACGTTAGACCGACACTGCAGACGAGTGGTGGTGGTGTATAGAGTATCTCAAAATTTATATCACTAATCTCATCCTCTTTCACCTTTGGGTTTCCTCTACCCTGTTCATGATATGATTTGTTTCTTATGTTCTGTGTTTTGCTTTTGTATGCTTCTTATATCAAAGATTTCGATGGATGGAATCCCTCCGGTTTCGGTTACCTTCTGCGAGTATACAAAAAACCAAGTTGTCATGATTTTCAAATGCTCGTGTGCTAGGGAGTTCAAGCTGCGTGCTTATAGAAATAAGTTATATTTCTTTCGCTCGGCCCCAGAGACCTGTGCTACGAATCCCGAGCCCGAGGTGTTTGTGAGCTGGGCCGATAATCAAGAGCAGATTTTGGTCCGCTGCTCTTGCGCCATCTGCAGGAGAGGTTGTCGTTTTGACGGCTCCGGCTCGGAGGATGCGTGTTACGGAAGGTTCCGAGTCACTCTTTGAATCGTTCTCCATCAAACAACTCTTAAGAGAATTTTGAGAACTCTTGAAAAATTTTGTAGAGGATTTTTGGGCATGTTGCATTTTTTTTTTTTTTTTTTTTTTGAGCAGAACAATATTGGTCTTTTGTGCAAGAAAACTAACAAAACACTTGTTATATTGGATGATGTTTCAACACCAAACAAAACAGAATCTTAAAACAACGGAAGCAAAACATAAATCACTCGCTCACCACACATGTCTCTGTTACTCATCATCACTCTCACGGATTGGCAGTGCCGTGCCAATGATTATTGAGGCTTAAGGCTGAATTTAAAATGTGGCCTTTTAATCGTTAAAAAAAATTTAGAAAACAATTTAAAAGGAACAATTCTAAGAAATAATTTTTTGTTCCAAACTAAATATCTATAGAAATGATGGAGAAAAAAATAACAAATAAAAATAATTGTAAAAAAAAATGATAAAAACGATGACAAAGAATCCTAAACAAAGACCCAAAAAAAGTGCCGTCCAAATGAAGATAATGTAAAAATGTTAATGATAACAAGAACTAAAACTCGTAGCAAATGCACATAGTCAAAAAATTAACCAACTAAACTAATAAATTCTTACAAAATGTGGCCCTGAAAATTAGCATATAATTTGTGGCCTTAGGCGGTTGCCTTTTTTTTTAAAGAGCTAAGCACGGCTCTGCGGATTGGTTTCTCCTTGACGTGCAAACGGATTGTTTGGGACTTGCTGATGAGCACTTGAGATTTAGGGTTTCGAAAGTGGGTGGAAACTTCGTGGAAGTGGCGACGACGCCATTAAAGAGGTGTCTTGACGGGAAAAAAACACGCACGACTAGACTTTAGTAAACTCTCTCTAGACAAAATGTTCTCAAAATGTTCCGATTCCGCCATGAATTGTCCTCAAAATGTTCATAACAAGGCTCTGAATGAGTGAAGTAGTCTAAGCAGACCCAGCAAATGTGCTTCCCACACCGACACTGCAAATGGTTACACCCTTGAGATTTCTCTATCGTGGTCTGGTCTTGCAAGCCGGACAATTCTTCACGTCCTTTCCTTTTGCCCAGTCCTTTAGCGACAAGTCCGGATTTTCCTTTGAAACAGTTTGTACCTTTCACAAGAGAGATACGGGTGATACTCTGAGGTGACACCTCGTGCATGTCTCTGAGTTGCAGGCTCCATAGATGAATGGCTCACCGGAGTCTCGAGGACCAGCTACACGGTAGATGGACGGGCAATCTGGTGTGGCGCAAAACCGGAACTTTCCTTCACTTGTTGTAACAAAAGAGGACAAGGATGCTCGGAAGAGTTCATCAGAGCTTCTCTTGTGATAAGAGGGCTCTCATATCAGCGACTACTATTGGAGCTCCACAGTCAACGTGAGAACAAAGTATGGGAAATGCGTCAAAGTTTCTCATTGATGCCTCGAACTGTTCCAACATACAGGCTTTGCAGAAGAGGTGTGAACATCCTTCAAGAGAGTAGCCATCATCAACCTCAGACAAGCAAATGGGGCATTCAACTTCAATGTCATCTTGTTTTTCGCCCTGTGCACTCTCTTCTCGTGCAAGTTCATAGACCATCTTTTCTACTTCCTGCCTCATCTCTTTGCTCCCTTGAACCTGAATAACATGGTGCCGAAGCTTGCTAATAAATCATTCAGAGCAAAATCTAGAACAAACGGCTAAAATGTGGATTTGGAATTTTACCTCTTTGTCTCTCGAAGCTTGCTAATAAATCATTCAGTTGTGTTTTGACTATGTTGTAGATATCACAAGGCCGGAGATCCCATCAAATATACTTTGGATGGAGATATATATAGTTCCAGCATCATAGTATCCTAGGCTTCAAGATGTTAATCTGCTATTCCAGGCTTCAAGAACTTAATCACTACATGCTCTTGGGAGCCTCTAAGCCTTGCACCATGGACCTGGTCATGATGATTTCATTAAGCAGAAGAGTACATGAACAAAATGAATTTCGAAAAGAAAAATAATAAACATAACTCAAGTTATAGTGCTTTAAAAGAAAAAAATACGAAACCCTAGGTTTTGTGATGCTATATATATACTCAACTCTAATAATTATTTGTCTCGTTCAAGTAGCAGCAACCTTGATTTTTATGTATTTAGTCTCTGTTTAGGTTTAGTTTAGTTTATGCATAGTTATGATATCATATAGCTTCGTTCGTATATCTTGTGTTGTTTTGTTATTGTTAAATTCTTTCTGTATTTTATGTTTTCGATCTACAGACCATGGATATAAATAAAAGTTCTGCTAGTTGAAATAACTTGTGGAAAGAGAATGATTCTACAAATAAAAAGAGAGATAAAAGGTCTGACTAGTATGTCAGATGAATACCAGAATAACTAAATAAATGAAAAACTGTCTAGCATAAAGATATCATCAATTGGTTCGTTACAGTCAAAGCTTACTCAAGAATAAATAATAATAGTCATTTTACATCTACAACTTGTATAAAACAGAGGGCATGTGAGTTGGCTGATGACATAATTAAATATAAATAAATAACCAAAAATCCCAATAAACAAAAAAATCCGTAACACAACTACGATTGACTAGAACCAAGAGAAAACAAAATCAACCTAGAAAATTAAGAAAAGCACTCAAGACACAAAGCCCAGCAGAGGAGCATCTGGAAACTCAAGAATAAACTCTTGAATTTCTTCTTTAATCACTCTCAGTGTGTTCTTTCCATGCCCAAACTGCATCTCCTGAAAGTGAGGTCTTAGCTTCTCCACAAACTCTCTCAGCATTTGTTTCATTCCTTTCTGCTTCATCACTTTCAACGCACACTGTGCCACAAAGTTCCCAAACTTATCATTCGCCATTCTTACCCATTCTCTATCATTCCCTCTAAACTCCTCCAACACTTTCTCTCTCCCAAACTCCGATTTCAGACACTTCTCCACCACATAGCTTCCGTGTCTCACCGTCGCTAACCTGAAGAAATTCCCATAAAGATTCTCGGCGATTGCTTGTGTCGCACGCGGGTTCTGAAGTGTCAGAAAGTTCTGCACCACGTGAGTTCCCCAAGGATCAAAAGATAACCACTGCGCCTTCTGCGCGATTAGGTCGAAGATTAGGTCTCTGAATATGCCTCTGATCTCTTGAAACACATCGTTCAGTGCAACACATCCGGTTTCATTATCCGCAAGTTTCAGAGCGTTGTGGTACGTGAGCTCGTATAGGATCTCCTTCCTGGGTTTATCGACCGCACGTATAGTGGGGACGATCAAGCAACGACCGTACTTACTGTTCATGAGCGACAAGAATTTTATGCAGACGGCGTTGAATATGATTCCGTCTAAGCTAGGGCTGCGTTGAAGGAGGGTCCGTAAAGCATGTGACCCGTTTTGGTTTGTGGCCACGTCGAGGAAAGTGGAGAGGTTTGTGGTTAACATCGATCCGACATGTAACAATCTCCTCTCCCGTTCATCTGCTTCGTAGGTATCGAATCTTCTGAGGAACGCTAGGAACTGAGATCGTATTGGACACTTCATCATGTTCAACAGGCTACATAGCGATGCATGATCAAGATGGATGTCGTCGGCCAAGGGTTGGCCGGAGTTGATGAAGGAAGAAGCACGTGGTCGGGTGATCCACGACGACGGAGTGGGCGGAGGAGCTCTTAAGCCACCGGAGGAGAGATGAGAACGTCCTTGAGAAATTTGACCAAGGTTTAAATAAAAGTTGAGATTATGTATGCTGTTGTTGCCGGAACCTCCTTGTTCTTCGTTGTTCTCGTTGTTGTTGCTGGAACCTCCTCGTTCGAAGTGATTATTGTAGCTATTGAGACTAAGATTCTCGAAAGCGGTGAACGTAGGGCAAAGGCCCTCATCGTTCGGCATGGGGATTTTGCCATCATCATGGTTCGACATAGCTTGGATTGCAGGAAAACAGGGGATGTGATCTGCTGATGAAAACCTAGAGAGATTATGTTTGACAAAGTGTTTGCGATAATTTGTTTTATATAAGAAAAGAGAGTTTGTATGTTTGGGAGTAGGAATCGCTCGGTGTGAGCTCCCAAGTCATATTTGGAATTGGAAATGTCTTCCTTTTCCGGTAAGGATTTGGAATAAGAAATCCGTTTTAAGGATTTGTATCTTTCTAAATCAGTTCAGTTCGAAAAACATCTGAATACGGTTCGATTTTGATTGGTTTTTGGAAAGGAAACAAAAATCAAAATGTGGCTAAATAAAAAATCGTAACGAATTTATGAATAAAAATTTTAATTTACTAAACCGTTTGGCCTTTTCGATAAGGAATTTTCGTTCGTTTTTTAACTTTTAAGACGTATGAACACATTGGTTTCCGAATAAAATAAAGTCAACCACTTGAAAGATGTCTGAGGAACAAATAAAAAAGCAAACAAACAGAGCCTTCAAAAGCCTAAAATCCCAAAACAAAAGTTAGATCTTACTTTCTCAAAGACAATGAGAGTTTGACAAACGTTTATTCTCTCTTTATTAATCTTTTGCTCATCTCAAAGAAACTCTTACTGGAGACTTTGGCGGCTTGACCAACCATTCCTTGAAGCTTTGGGAAAGATTTTTAATGGGTCAAGAGCGAGTGAGTACTCTTGATAGTGTGGTAAAGCGCGGCTAATGCAGTAACCGAGGTGATGACCGGAAGTTGCTGCTGTACATGGAAAAGAACTTGGTAGAAGCTCGGGTAGGTGAGGCAAATCATACCCATCTTCAGGTAGAGAAGGTAGCCGCCAAAAAAGACTCCGGTCAAGTAAACCCCCGAGATTCTGTTGAAAATCGACAACATGGAGTTCATCTGAGGCTGGTAAACAGGGAGGTGAGGAGATAAAGGCCGAAAGCTTTGGATTTTTGGAGAGCTCTGTTCCTCCTCTGTCATCTTTATACCCCCTGAGATTGTAGACAACATGCGTCTTGGTGTTCCCACACCAAGAGCTCGCAAATGAGCTCCAATTTCATTCACGGTTGCTTTTGAGTGCTAGAAGAATTGAGATAAGGATCAACCAAGCACAGGCACATGCATAAGTTAAGCTGCTTTTTAAATACTACAATGGAGAAAAAACAAACCCAAAATGTTGACAGGGTCATCTAACCTCTCTCTCCTCTCTAATGGTATTGCTTGCGTTTGTAGATTCCAAACCAGTCCCAGCAATGTCATTCACACCAGGTTTCGATCTAATAAAGAGAAAAAGACACATAGTCAAAAGCGCAAAAAACTACACAGTGATTCTATAGGTTTTTGCATCTCATGAAACAAAGGAAACATACCCAAAAACTCTACACAGACTTGCATAGTTTTGACCAGTGTATGAGCTACCCCACGAAGGTTGAGCATTACCAGCAAGCTGCAAACAAGAACATTTCAAGAGCGCTGTTAAGGTAACACTTTATGTATCCATACTGTTTAATTCTTACTAAGCTCCCAAACACAAAAGTAAATATGGAGCTAACTCTCTTCTTCTTCTTCATCCCAATTTTTTTTGCACCATATTCAACTGCAAGCTTTTTTCAATTAACCAGAAGCACAGATTTCATAAAATGCTAACGTCTTGAGATTATTTCGATAAAATTCTATTCCAGAAGAGGCTATACAAATTTGTACCTATGACACATACTCTCGTGTTCTCAATTTTTTCTATGAAACGATTAAACACATAATACACCAAAATCTGCATAATCCGTTCCATTCCCTGACTATTTTCCGCGAAACGAAGCATAGCTGAGATGATAATCTTGGGAAAGAAAGGCGAAACCTAACGAATTCCAAATTTTCTCGATCTATCATCTACTTCACCAAAAAGACGCAATCAACCGATTAACAAACGTACCGATTTGTAGACGGAAAGAGGCGCAGAGACGACGTCGCGTCGGCGAATCGATCGGAGAAGGGCAGTGGCAGCCATCGACTGAATCAGATGCCAAAACTCGAGAAGTCTTTTACCGGAAAAAAAAAACACTCGAAGAAGTCCGAACAAATGAAATGGGATCTCGATTAAATCAGGACCCTAATTAACAAAAATAATAATACTAATGTTGAAAAGAATAAGTGAACAAAATAAAAATAAACTGGAGGGTAACCTAGTAAATTACAATCCTCCCCAACGTTATCCGAACCACACGTTTCACAATGAGTTAATAAATAACGGAAACCTCTGGCTAGGTTAGCGTGTTTGCTCATGCTATTATTATACTCATACTCACCACCAGCTCTCAGCTGAATTCGATTTACGTTAATTAGTAGTACTATGCAAGGTGATGAACTTTGAAACGTTTCTGTTTAATCAACACATCACATAAGACATAACAAAGGGGTTTTAGTAGAGAAACATCAAGTTTCGTTCACTACAAAAGTTTATTCCAGAAACAGATCTTGCTCACTGTTCTCAAGGCCAAAAGTTCCTTCGACGTAGATTCCAACCATGATCTAACCTAATCTCTTTACCCATCTGACAAGAATTTACGCAGACTCTTCACTTCTTCACCTCCTCGTACTCTGCCTCTGTAGCTTGATCACTGCCTCCCTGAGATCCTCCTCCTGGTGCAGAACCGCCACCAGAACCACCACCAGACATGTGCTCTCCGATCTTCGAAACAGCTTTGTTTGCCGCATCGATCTTAGCCTTAATCTCATTGAGATCATCTCCAGATGAAGCGCTCTTTAGATCTGCCACAGCATCCTCGATCTCCTTGGCGACCTCACTCGGGATCTTCTCTCTGTATTCACCAAGACTCTTCTCTATGCTGTAAATGGTTGTGTCGGCTGTGTTCTTGGTGTCGATCAAGTCTTTTCTTTCTTTGTCTTTCTGAGCATGCAACTCTGCTTCTCTCACCATCTTCTGTATATCATCCTCTGAGAGCCCACCAGAGGATCGGATTGTGATCTGTTGCTCTTTACCAGTCGTCTTGTCCTTGGCGGAAACAGTGACAATACCATTGGCATCAATGTCGAATGTTACTTCGATCTGAGGGATGCCTCTTGCTGATGGTGGAATGCCCACTAGATCGAATTCTCCCAACAGCTTGTTGTCTGATGCCATTTCACGCTCACCTTGAAGCACTCTGATCCCAACTTGTGTCTGATTGTCGGCTGCAGTTGAGAACACCTTCAAAAGAAAGAACGAGAGATAGAGAATCAACATTTTAGTAAAACTTAGACCAAAACAATGGTTGCTTTGGATTATGATGGGATCATCAATTAGACTGTCACAGGACTGTGCTTTGACCCTTAACCTATAAGAGTGAAACCATGTCGGAATCATTGCCATGAGAAGTAACTCGAGCATGCCTAGCTAAGTAACTATAGACAAACTCTAATAGGTGCCTCATACTACCCTAGTTCGCCAGAATTCATCTTTCCTAGTTACTCGGTGATTTTTTCAATCAAAATGATAAATCTTTGCAGGGATACCTGACTCTTCTTTGTGGGGATGGTGGTGTTTCGACCAATCAGTCTTGTAAAGACACCACCAAGTGTTTCAATACCGAGAGACAGAGGTGTGACATCTAGAAGCAGCAATTCTTTGACATCACCACGGAGGATACCACCTTGAAGCGCAGCTCCCATAGCAACAGCCTCATCAGGATTGACACCTTTGCTAGGAGTCTTTCCAAAGATCTCCGAGACAACAGACTGTACCTTGGGAACACGGGTCATTCCTCCAACAAGGAGAACCTCATCAACTTCCTTAGCACTTATACCAGCATCCTTGAGACAGTTCTTGCAAGGATCACGGGTCCTCTCGATCAAGTGATTCACCAGAGTCTCAAACCTTGACCGTGTTAGGGTGATGTTGAAATGCTTTGCCCCAGACGCATCAGCTGTGATAAAAGGCAGATTAATTTCAGTTTGCGAAGTTGATGACAGTTCAATCTTCGCCTTCTCAGCAGCTTCTCTAAGCCTCTGCAGAGCAAGTCTGTCTTTGGAGAGGTCTATTCCCTCAGTGGTCTTGAATTCATTTACCAAGAAGTCTAGCAGAGCATTATCGAAATCCTCTCCTCCCAAGAAGGTATCACCGTTGGTGGCTTTCACCTGAAACAAAACAAAAAAAAAAAGCAATTTAATAAGAAGAACGATCCTAAGGCAACAGAAGACCTGACAAACACAAACCACTTGTGAGATAAATACCTCGAAAACGCCATTAGAAATCTCCAGAACAGAAATATCGAAAGTCCCACCACCAAGATCAAACACAGCAATCAAACCCTCCTTGTTGGTCATTCCATAGGAAAGAGCAGCAGCTGTAGGCTCGTTTATAATCCTCTCAACTTCAAGACCAGCAATCCTACCAGCATCTTTAGTTGCTTGCCTCTGAGCATCATTAAAGTAAGCTGGGACAGTGACAACAGCTTTCTTGACTGATTTCCCAAGGTAAGCTTCGGCTGTCTCTTTCATCTTTGTCAGCACAAATGCTCCAACCTGACTAGGAGAATACTGCTGACCATTGGCTTCAACCCATGCATCGCCATTAGGTGCACGCACAATCTTGTAAGGCACCATCTTCATCTCTTTCTGTGTTTGCGGGTCGTCGAATTTCCTCCCAATCAAACGCTTTGTTCCGAATATCGTGTTTGTTGGATTAGTGACAGCTTGTCGCTTGGCTGGTGTACCCACGAGAAGTTCTCCTTTAGGGTTGAAAGCCACAACTGATGGTGTGGTTCGAGCACCTTCAGCATTTTCAATGACTTTCGGGTTCTACATATCAGATTAAAAAAAACAAAGTTAGCTCAAATGTTTAAAAGCTCAGAAATCAAAAACCATATATGATCACAATCTCACCTTCCCCTCCATGACTGCGACACAGGAATTAGTAGTACCCAAGTCAATACCGATGACATCATTCCCGGCAGGCTTCGAGCTGAATCAAGTAGAAGAAAACTTTAGAACAGATAAATAGCAAGATCTTGGTGCTAGCAAATATAGATGGAAGAGATCAATACCTAAATGCTCTTGAGAAGCTTCTTCCAATATAAGAACCGTTGAATGATGCTTTCCCGCTGCTCGAAAGCTGCAACAAAATCGACTAGATCAGGCAGACGGAAGAAGTGAACCATAACAAATAATGAGTAAATCCGGATCACGTGATTAGTTCACTCGATACTCCAATTTCGTCTACAGATCGCGTGAAGATAGAACACTTACGCATTTGTAAGCTGAGAAAGGAGCTGACGCGACTTCACGGCGTCGAATCGAACGGAGGAGAACGGCGGTAGCCATGGTTTGAGATTCAAGAGGCGAACAGATCAGTTAGGAAGATGCAAAATGATGCGAATGAAATTGAGTCTGTCTGTGTGCGTTTAGGGTTTAGGGCTTTTGAAGGTACGAAAGTTCCTTTTGGGGAGAGATTTCTAGAGAAAGAGAGAAGGTTCTAGGCGGTGATACTTCTCGACGTCGACGACGATAAAATGCTCAGCTTAAAAAAATGAATACACAGAGCTTAAGAACCGACGTCGTTTCGAAGGCTCGAAAAGAGTGAATCTAGACAAAGTAAACGGACGTGGTGTTGCCGCGTGGAGGACAGAGAATCGCTATTCTGAGCGAAGCGTCTAAAAATCAATTTCCAGAAATAGTAGGAATGTGTAGGATTGATAAGAAACGCTTAATTGCAAAACAGTATACATTTGCACTACTTCAGTTCTCTTTCTATAGGGCCGTTCCATCTCTCACCGCCTTAACAAAGAAAACAAAACCGCAATCATACAAAAACTGAACCGAATGCTAGGCCGGTTTAGGCTACCCTTTACCGCAAACAAAATGGGCCCAAGAAAGGAAACGACTCAAAAGTTCTTCTCCCCCCCCCCCCCCCTCTTTCAGTTGTGTTACTTTATCACCACCAAACTTGTCACTGGATAAATCGACTTTGGAGTCTTATGTCACAATGCCAAAATCTCCGAGACATGAGCTTCGAGATTGGTCGCTGAGGAGTGTTCTCATGTTGGATTCTTCGCAATCCACTCATTATATTCATCCATTCTTATGATGAAAGAGCTTGAACAACAAGTTCCACCTCCTCCATAAGCCTTTTTTACAAAATGTAAAAACGTTGAATGTACATGTAAGTGTAATTGGTCACTAAAACCTTTAAACAAAAATTTAGAGTCAGATTTCGAATCAAACCAACCTTGGCAACTTCAGATGTATCGGTTCTATCGTCGGTACTTCTCAAGCACATTTTCAGATTAGCCCGTTGCATGAATGTAACAGCTCCTATTGGTCTGATTTCAAAGAGATGTTACTAAACACTATCGCACAATTCTTCATAACAGCAGAAAGCATCATAAGGAAATTTAAGTTTACCTCAGACCAGCCGCAGCACTTTGTAGACTAAGTAGCTTGCCAAGTTCATCGCTTAGTTGATGGTTACCATCTGCGCGCATTCCCTATACGTAAAACAAAATCTAGTTTGGCTCACTTCATCAGTGCTTTTTGAAAACTAAGAGGATTTTGATGCAGCAAAAACAATTACCAGGCACTCTCCATAAAACCCTCTTCCCAATCTGATCCTGAAAGCTTTATTCAGCTTTAGCAGTTTCTTTGCATCGATAAGCCGAGATGAATAATACGAATTCCCGTAAGCAATGAGATCCGCTGAACTTATTCTTAACAACTACAACATAAAGACATGAACCATTTTCATGATTTTATATGCTTCCTCATGCATTCACAAAGGGAAATATGTGATCAAGGCAAAAAAAAAAAATCGAAATGAAGCATCAGACCTGTTCGTACATGTAAGGATTGGTGATGCAGTTGATCCTAGAGCGCCAATCTTTGAGCCCGAAGCTGAATGCCTTGATATCTGGTAATCTCCATCGTCGAAGATCGATATCTTCAATGTAATCAAGAACTAATTCAATCCGATTTTGGTCTTCAACGGTTAGCAAACTGAGAGATTCCTCCTAGCCCACACACACAGATACAAACATATACTGTCATGATTACAAACCAATCAATGCAGAGTCATCAGTCAGTATCATAGTCCTTTTACTAACCTCGGAAGATGTTTGATCTGTGAGTTTATCGGAGAAATATTTATACACAGCCTTTGAGCTACTCTTTTCAGTATCAACATTAATCTTAAACCTCTTCTCTTCTCATCCTTCTTCATTGAGCCAATCTTTGAAACTGCCGACTTTCGGTGATCGAAACATATGATCCTAAACCCCCAAATAACGAAATTAAACCTCAAAAAAGCTCTTAAATTTTGAACCAAAATGTTTGTAAATTTTAACATCACTGAAACATACTCGCAATCTGTTTTCCGGCAAATCGTAGCATCAAAGTCTTTCGGAATAACAAAATCGAGCAGATAACACCTCTTGAATCCCTCCAAGCACAGATCTTCAACTCTGCAAAGATTGTTCAAATTCCCAGTTTCCGAATCAGAACTTTTTTGCTAAAACCTATTAAAATCGGATCAATCTCTCCTGCAACGACTGATACGAGAAGAGAAGAGGAAATGTTTACCTAAAGGGTACGACGGAAGAGAAGGGCAATATGAGGCAGGGAAGACGGAGGCGAGAGTGGTAGAGATGAGCGAAGAGAGCCGAAAAAGCGCCGGAGAAGGAAGGATAATTGTACAGCATTAAGTTTGGTACTTTCTCTTCCGACGCATTGGCTATGGCTTCGAGCGCCGCGTCTGATCGGAAACTCCGTGCAGACTCGAAACGAACTTTGTATGTGGTCGAAAAAGCCGGCAGAAATCTCCCGGAAAAACGCCGGAAAATCATCTACGGCTGAGATTTTTTTTTTTTTTTTTTTTAAAGCGGAGGGAATCGGGCTAAATTGCATTGAACAACTCAAACTTTACATATTCTTAATTTTCCCCCTTTTATTTGTTATTTCTTTTAAAGCCCCTTATTTTCTTCTCTTTTTTAACATCAAAGCCTAAAAAAGAAAAACACGACAAATCTTTACAGCAAGAAGAAAAACCATGAGGGAGTTCATCTTTTTGATTATGAAGAAACACGAGAGTAATTTGGATGATACAAACTTCAACAACTGTTTGATAAATTGCAAATTAGAACTAATGGTTGACCCCTAAGGCCCTAATTAATCACATTTAGGAATTCAAAGTGGAATATGAACCCTTCTTCTTGCACTTACACCAAATGTCCATGAAGGACTGACATTTACTGATGTCTGTTTCAGACTCGTCGAGGCACTACACACGAAAACAAAGATTACCTTTGAATATATACAGTAGGATAAGACAATAATGGAAGAACGAAACCGAAGATCATATGCAAACGTAAAACTTAAAATGCAAAAATATATCGCGCGTGCTCTAATAAGTCACATGCATCCTAAATTCCTATATACAAATTTATACACAATGCAATTAATTCCTGTATATAAAAACATAAGTGTTCAATAATGAATGATAAAAACAAAAAGAAGATAGGGAAGATCGATAAAGGGCTTTAACTTACATCTTGGAAAGCTTTGGCTTGAGTGACACATAAAATAGAGCCACTGCTATTTGCAACTTCGGTTGCTGCCTCGGGGTCTGCCTTAGAGGCCGTTCGTGCGCTCTTTATAGCATCCTTAATTGCGTCTATGAAACCAAAAGAGAACCCTAATTCGAAAGAAATAAACAAGCAGATTGTAATCAAATCATATTATCTATAACGAAAATGCTTATAATCATCTAAAAAGGACAGTTAACGCGCATATATACCTTCATCACTACTACTTCTGCTCGAGGAGTAGTCGTCATGATGGTAACTACTACTCTTTCTCCTCGAGGAGTAGTTACTACCACTTCCGCTCGAGGAGTGGCCCTGATGGTTACTACCACTTCCGCTCGAGGAGTGGCCCTGATGGTTACTACCACTTCCGCTCGAGGAGTAGTCATTATGAGCTGAAATCCATAAAGATCAAAACACATAAAACCTATATACAAAGCTAATTAAACAAAAAACCCTAAACTAAAGAACTCTCACAACTATATAATCCAAAAGGTTCTACTAGAGATATTTCTCAAAAATGAAATTTTACCAGCCTTAGGAGGTGGACTGGAGCTTGTGGTGCGTGGAGTAGATGATCTTTCTGAGCAACCAAGAAACCAAATGAAAGCACACTTTACAAATCTCACCAAAATGTAAAAAAAGTTTAGGTGATGAATAGTATAGCGATTTGCCATTTTAAAGCTATCATTTCGCTATATATAACACAAATTTAACTTAACGAATTAATGCAGCCCCCAAAGTGAAAATTTAATTACCAGTATGAAGAGATGGGCTGTGTGAAGCTGTTGGTCGAGGGCGAGGAGAAGATTTGGCTACACAAACAACAACAAAAACAAGACATCAGATTAAATTACATAGTATATACAATATAAATATCCAAATATTGCACTTTTGATTTAACTATTATTGTGATTACATTTGAACCATTTTGTTCATATCACGGACTTGTTAAACGTTTGATCATAAAATGCAAAAACTTGATTCCTAGATTTACAATAGAAAGATAAAAAGCTTTAGTTTTAGATATATTTTTATTTTTATCCCTAACAATGATCAACCCTCATATATCACTCTCTAAATCTATAAGAGATATATTGTGGAGATCGAAATATACCAGTACTACTAGTTTGAGGAGACCGGCTGCGTGAAGCTGATGCTCGAGGGCGAGAGGCAGATCTTTCTACACAGCCAAGGAAAAACATTACATAATATATACACACGAAAACCTGTCAAAGCTAAAATAAAGAGAAATTTACCAGTCCGGGGAGGCGACCTAGAGGAAGAGGAAGAGGACTTAGAGGAGGAGGATGACCTTTCTGCACAACCGAGAACAAAATAAAAAGGGAAGCACAAACAAATCCCTTAATTAGCTTTTCGTTAAAGAGCGTCTCATAGACACAAACATAAAACCCAAAATAATTGCTCAAGACACAAATGGAAACAGGATATAATTAATTCATCACCTTCGTGTCTACGTCTAGGCATTGTGAAAATTTTAGACTACGATCCAAGAAGTGAATAATTAGCCGGCGAAAACGAAACGCTTTTTCTACAACCAAAAAATAACTGGGGAATCATATATATATACTAGGGAAAGGCCCGCGCGTTGCGCAGATATGTGATAATTTGAATGCTTTAATTTTATGATATATTTTATAGTATTTGTTAGTAAAAATTTGTTGGTAGATAAAAGTTTCTAATGAGTGAATATCATATAATTTTTAAATTTTGTATTGAAAGATTGGTAGAATAATAATATTTATAGTGAATGAGAATTTTTTCATTCATCGTAAGCATATAAAATATTAAATTATTTNTTTGGTTGGGTTTGATTTAACTGATCTGCCATAGCTTGATTTTTTTTGATTAAACGAGTAAAACTGATGGATAAATCTTAACATCTCCGAGGTTAGACACATCATGATGAGAATGGCTGTTCATTTTCTTTAGCAACGACATAAAAACAAACAACAACAAGTAGATCTAAGCTTTAATCCAAGTCACCAGAGAGAACAACTCTACCACAAATTTCCCTAATTTCACACAGTTTTTTTTTAATATTGCAAATAACAAAAGTAGATGCGAAATCACACACTTAAGCAGCCATCATGGAACCAGCAGAATTCTTCCTGCACTCAGACAACATGTCCATGTAGAACTGGCACTTGCTGATGTCGCTTCCAAAATTGTTGACACACTACAACACACAAGAAAAAAAAGCATCCCTGAGTCAACCAGATAGGCTTTGTATGCACAAGGATTCAAAAACAACCTATGAAGTTCATCATGTTCTATTGCATTCATCCTCCCCAAAGTTTCTACAAGAGTAAGATGAAGAAAGGGTTTAAACTTACATCTTGGAAAGCCTTGGAATGAGTGTCACAAGAACCAGAGCCCGTGCTGTTTGCAACAGGGGAAGCCTGAGGAACAACGGTTTCGTGCTTAACGGTTCTCGGGCCCATCACAGAATCCACAACCCTGTGTGCAACTGCGTTTCCAGTACCCCAAGCCAAACCTAGTTCCAAAAATAAACAATACATCAGGAGAAAGAGAAACCAAATCCAACCAAACCACTAACCTATATGAAAGACCACCAAAAGCAAACAGATACCATCAGCTATGGTTGAGCCAATACTCCCAAGAATAGAACCACCACCGTTAGGCTGAGCTGTTGCTGGAGGAGGAGCACGATTAACTGAAAAAAAAAAAGAAGCGCAATTACATATCAAAGAAAATCTACAAAGCTACAGAATATAAAAAAAGCCGAAAATGAAACTCACCAGTGTGAGGAGGAGGGCTACGTGCAGCTGCAGGACGAGGTCGAGGAGCAGATCTTCCTGCACAACCAAGAAATTAAACCACAAAATCAATTTTCCTCCTTGTCGGTCGACACAGACATAAACCCTCAAAATATCCAAACGTCAAGGAAGAGATCTGAAAATTATGAAGAAAAAAAAAGTTGAAAAATAATTACCTCCAGAGCTGCGTCGAGGCATTTTGAAATGTGGACGACGTTGAACAAGTGAAGAATAATTATCTCAGGCGAAAACTTGACGCTATTCTTCTTTTTTTTCTATTTTCTGGGCAACCAAAAGGCCTGAGGAAACAACAGATTTATAAGAGGGAGACAGCATAATCAGATGAGGTCGAGACAACGAGAGATTTACACGTGTAAACGTGTTATTGGTTACCTTTCGAATCGAACTCTCTAGAATGAGAGTATTCCCTTGCCGGGCACGTTCTTGCGCCCCAATCCGAAATGAAAACAAACTGGATTCGGGCTTTTACTGGGCCATAACAATTTCATCCTTCAGAGAAATTACTTTCTTTTTTTCTCCTTCAGGAGAGAATTTAGACAACGCGTCCTATACGATGTCGTTTCCTAAAAGCTTCTTCCAAGGGCTTAGAACAGAAGCTTCACTTCTGTCTAGTTGATTAACCACAAATCTCAAACTTTGTTTTTTTTTTTTTTTTAATGACTACTGATTTAGATTACTAGTGGTGGTTCTCGTCCGGTAAATGTCACAAAGGTTGATAGAAGAACTATATAATAAATTATTGGGGAATTAACATTTAGATTTAGTTAGATGATTTACTTTGTAATGCAATTTGCTACAGAAAGTGGGGTTTGTTCCCCAAAGTTTATGGAGATTTCAGATGTCTGAACACATCAATACTATTAGATTAGAGCCTCAATAGCACATCTGAGGTTTAATTAATTTCATGTGTAATGTAATGTGATTAAAAAAGAAGGGAAAATTAGAGGAAGTACAGAGTAGATAGTTACTCAATCAAAATGTTTAGTTGGAAGTTGGAAGCAAACTGTAAAAAAGAGTAAATAAAGATCCCAAGAAGCCGTGCTTTGGTAGGTTGAGTCTTTTAAGCAGTGATAATGATTCACCTATGCGGATAAAGGCATGAAGAAGTTTTAGAGCTATTTGGATTTGATCAGGTGTCCCAGATACGGCAATGATCATGTAACTTGTTCCAACCTGAGGTTCATGGACTATGACTGTCGCACCCGATATCTGATTTAGAGAAAATCAAAATGATAAGATACCATACCTGTCTATGAAGAAAGAATTTCTCGTATGCACAATATGCTATACCTGTCTCATATGATCTAGACGATAGTGACCATCCACTTCTCTTCCACACACAAAGCTCACAGCATTCTCTGGAACTCTGGTTTCCACAGTTATGTTTGTGACGACTGAAGATATGTGTCCGCTGCAAAAGGTTTCAAGCCACCGTGTTACTGTTTTCATAACAAAGACAACTTCTTCTCACATAGTCTATACTTCTTAGCTGTTATGTATTTTACCTGACAGGGTCATCCATTGTAGAAGATAATCCTCCACTGCCATCATACGCACCTCTTGGAGCAGCAGGTGGCTGTATTTATACCATGTACAATCAGCTAAAGAAACCAAACAGAGGATTTAAAATTGTAAGAAATAATACTCAAATCAATGAGTTCACAGACTTAATACTCTCATCCCTATCAGGGAGCATCCACATGGAGACATACCGGTGACCCCCATAACTGAGATGGATCTTCACTTAAGAGACTGCAGAGATGATCAACGTCCGTAGTGGATCCCTGGACAAAGTTTGGAGGATATCCAGAAGTGGGACTGAAGCTATTGGGAAATGGATCTTCTGGTCTTATATGATAAGGATCCACATCAACAGGCTTGGAATAGTTAACTGGATTATGAGACCCCCTCTGGAAGGAATCCTCAGATCTTCTGGGCAGTCTTGTAGAAATGGTGAATGAATCACTTGAAGATGGATTAAATCCCATAGAACCAGGGTTAGCCGTTTCTCCACGGGCGATCCCCATGGCTCGGAGAA
Organism: Alliaria petiolata; assembly: GCA_020283515.1. Classification (NCBI taxonomy): domain Eukaryota; kingdom Viridiplantae; phylum Streptophyta; class Magnoliopsida; order Brassicales; family Brassicaceae; genus Alliaria; species Alliaria petiolata. The sequence goes on along the minus strand of JAHZTW010000001.1, from coordinate 163,724,392 downwards.
AACTGGTTAGAGTGTAGATCACACCTTTCACATTTGGGAACTCCCCTGAAATCTATTGGAAAGGAAAGTACAGCCAAACAAACAAGTGAAAGACTTTAGTTCTCTTAGTCTACAGCAAATTATGAGAAACATGTAAGCCAATTAGCGACCAACACAGGATACAGCTATGCAGAACTAAAGCTCTAATCAAAATATGCTTCATGAACCATATGAGAGAATGTACTGCAACCCTTAAGTAAAAAAAACAAGAAGAAGCTATAAGTACCTGCACAACATGCTCGTTCGCTGAGATACATTTTGGGTTCTTCCCAACCTCCAGTACTTGTATAGAAACGTCACGTCCTGTCCACATTTGATGAGAAGCCTCCAGCAACCATCCAACCTGAAATGTGGGGACCACAAGCCGTGCAGTGGTAGATGTCCTTGAGCCACTTTCCAGGATTCTCTTTGTATAAATCTCATATAATCTAGTAAAAACAAGGACAATAGCTCTTTGGGCTGGGGACAGTCTGTCGTCAGGGATCTACATGATGGTGAACAAGCAGCAAAACATCAACCAAGAATGATAAATAGATAGAAGAAAGTAAACAAAGAGATATAAAAATGGGAAGAGTTAAGCGAAGACCAACCTCTGATGTGATTGTAATCAAGCATTCATCACAGTTAGAAGGTGTATCTCCCACATCTATGGAGGCGCCTGTCTCACTTTGAAGATTCTTGATATTGGTACCCCCTGGCCCAATAAAACCACCAGCACTTTCGGTCGGGCAGAGTATCTTAAAAACTATGTTTCGGATATCATCATCAGGTTCTGAGAGAGGCAGCCTAATGGTGACAGGGTGTTTCTTTGAAGCAGAGGCTGTGATGCTGTGAGGATGCGTATCTAGAACAGAACCGCTGCGTGAATGAAAATCTATTCTTGGCTGAGAAAGAGTTTCTTGTGTGGTTGTTTCAATACGCCTTTGATAATCATCTGATGGAAATGGCTCCAAAGGCCTATCCAGAGCATCTCTTTGCCAGATCTCAAAATGTCTATCCAAGGGATCACGAGGATCCACTTCTCTATGCTGTCGTGAAACATCTCCCTGTAAAACATCAGAAGACCTGTATAATGCTTCTCGTTGAACCATCCTTGTCTTACAAATCTGCTGAGAAGCTTGCAGGCGGCTGGATACGGATACTAGAGCTTTCTTCACTGCCAAAACATTTCCTTCGATCTGCCATAGATTTAGTAGGTTCACTCATCAGGAGAAAGTATAAGATTCTGAGAACACAAGCATCTACAAAATGCTATCCCAAGTTTCTTCCAATTAGTATAGGCTCGATTAAAAAAGTGAGAATCTTTACGAGTTTTAATGCCAATGGATTATACAAGAAGTTGACCAATCAACGACTAATAGGAGCCAGAAAAAACGATCATACGGAAAAGAAGAACCAGAAGCATTCAAGATTCAGAGATTTTCACAACATTATCCAGAAAACAAAACACTGAATCAAGAGTTGGTACCTCCACCAAAGCGTCATCAGGATCTGCGCAAATCGGCAGATTATCTGTCCCTATTTGAACCTTACAACGAGTTTCCTTCATTATCATCTCCACCATTTCACTACCCTCACCTTTCACAGCACCCACATGGCTAGCTTCCATTAACAGCCTGCACGAGACCGTACCAGTCCCAAATCCGTCAATCAGAGCTTCGAAAACCCTAATCAAGGCTTCTTGTGCTCTGGAGACCTCAACTTCTTCTCCCTCCCCATACCCAGCACCACCTAATTTTACCCTAGACCTCGAATCTCCATTTGCGATAACTGTGACGACCTGCTCCGGAGAACCAAGAGGAGCCTCCTCGACCCGGATCTTTGATCTCGTTGACTGCTTAATCTGATTGATCACGTTTCCACAGTATCCGATTACAGCACCGGCCCGAGACACGAGGCAGAGGATGCGAAACTTCACATGTGCCGGCGCCACCCACAGTGGCAAGAGCGGCTGCGAACGAGCGGTATGCGTCTTCTCTCTCTTGGGAGAGAGAAAGCTTTTTCCCTCCATTCTTTTCCCGCTCACTATCTCTCTTCTTGAAGAAAGAATGCTAGTAGTAACGGTTTTTAGGACTTTGTTTTTGGTGTGCGCGGATACGGCGTCGTATAAAAGGATCGGGATTTTACATCAACCGAATCGCACCAATGAACGGTCGGTTTATATTCCCAAGTAACCCGAACCGAGATTAGATCAAATGCCAAAAGAATCCCAATCTTAACTGAGAGATTTTTCATTTTTGTATTGTTTTCGATTAACCGAGCGGCATTTGATCAAAAACCAACACTGGTTTAGAAGGAAATTGGTTTCCAAATCGCTTAGATCGGTTAACCTTGTTTCCGTCAGAAAACCGGCAAAAGTAACGAAAATGTTTGAGCCGGTCCAGTTAGGTGATTTTTATTTTAATCTGTTTTTTTAAGCAAATAAAATTTTAAAATTTTCATATAAACTGCTGGTCATTTTGATTACTTAAAACAATCAGAAATAACGATAAATTTTAGGGTAGTACCTATAAAACAACACAAATTAAAGCAAAACCAACCAGTGTTATAAGTAAGATGAACAAAAAGGTAAACTTGTGTTACTTTGAACTGTATAGTAAAAATATCCAATAGAAAAAAAGAAACAGTAACTTGCAATTTAAGAAACGAAAAGTTATCAAGTTTCCGCAGCAGCACTTGCAGCACTCAAGTCCACAGACAGATCAAGAGTCTGCAAAAGAGACAGTAGAAAAAACTCAGTGTTTGAAATCTTTGTGAATCAAGAAACAAAGTGGTGAGGGGTATACCTTTCCAGTGATCTTGGTGTACATCTCAAGCACATCAAAAACTGTACTCTCGAAATGTGTTGTTGCATCATAAGTCTGAAAAAACAAAACAAGGAAACATTAAGAAAAGGAACAAAAAGTACTTAGATTTTAAGCTGTATTCTGATATTCACTTACCCCAGAGATGAAGCAGTTATCTTCTTCTTGATTATTGGTCGGAACGTATGTGTCATATGAATGATAGAAGATCTCATCAATAGGTCCAAGCAATTCGATTCCAGGTTTAAGCTCTTCCTCTGGATTGTCAGTTTCAGCTTCTGCAGAGACAAAAGCTATGTATTTGCCCTTTGGTGCCACATTGTGAGCGTATGAGCAACAGAACAAGTACCTACAAAATCCAAAATCTCAGAGATTCATCTTCAATTTTGTCAAAGTAGAAGCAAGTTAGATCCATGTTTCTATAGTTGGATGTGGTTTTGATTACTATCTCTTACATGTCTGATTTGCGACCGAGTTGCTTCTGAGGAAGAATGATTTGGACCGAATGAGCATCATTGGTATCTGGAATAGGATGACTCATTATACATACCGCTCGAGTCACTTTCCCAACTTTCTTAACCTGAAAGACAAAGAAACCGTCTTAGAAGGTAGCTAGGCTGTATATGAACTAACCAGTTAATGCAGGTGAAATAGATTTATGATTACCTTCTCAGACAAATAAGAAGGATCACAGACAACTTTCTTGCATTTAGCAGTTTCTCCAGCAGAAGTGACACCAATAGCTTTTCCGGAGCTATCAAACTCAACCTGTTAGGGAAAATGTTAAAGATTCATGAGCTTAAACCTTTTAAAAAAATTAACAATTAATGGATGTATAGAGTTAACAAAAAATATCAGTTATATACTAGATTAGATCTCTTACATTTTTGGATATGATATTTCTAATAAATAAAACAGAGAAAGAAAAGATTATGGATCGAGTGTAACCTTGCATTCAGGCTTGTTTAGCATGTAAGTCCCACCGTACACAGCGCTCAAACGCGCAAAAGCCTGAGATAGAAACAGAGATTTGAGACATACAAAAAAGGTCGTAAATTAAGAGGAAACCTAAAATGTTTCATGAGACTTAAAGTGAACACGAACCTGTGGCAACTCTCCTAGACCGTACAATGGGTAGATGTAAGGAGATCCTCCTTGGAATCGAGCCAAAGATTCCGCGTAGAGCTTCACCACATAACAAAACAATAAAATAACATTGAGATGAGAACATTTCCTTGTTGAGGAAGAAAGGGAAACACTTTACCTTAATTCTCTTAACAAAATCAATGGCAGGTTGATCCAAGTAATCATCGTCATTGTGAAGCGCTAAGGCATGCCCGATGAAGTCGATTGTATCATCTTCAAGTCCATACTTTCTATGGGGAAAAAAACAGAGAGAAAAGCTTATAACGCAAGAAACTATGATGAAATGACTTGAGATGGAAGAAAATACTCTGTACGTACGAGATGATCTCTCTAGCTGTGACTTTGCTAAGGTCAAGTCCTTCGTGAGACTTAGGATCTTTTTCATCGTAGTCTTGCACATAGATGAAGAACTTTCTCGCACGTCGCTTCTCGAACAGACCCATCAATGGCGATTTCAGGGCTTCCACATCAGTGGCCGGGACTTTATAGATCTGACATTCGTATGGTATGGATGATCAAAATCTCAGAGTAATTAACTTGTTTTCTTAAGGTAAAGACTTTACCGTAAAGTAGACTTAATTAGTTAATTTCTACCTTGCCCTTCTTGTAGACGAAGCTACCATCCACGGCTTTGAAGTTAAGATACTTGGTGACATCGGTGTGGATTAGGGTTTGAACAAGGAGTCCATTTGCCATTATGAACTGTGCAGATCAAGAAACCATATTCACCATTAATCTATTCACATTATATACATTCTGACATCACATATATATATATATATATATATATATATATATATATGCATTTATAAATAAGGACCTTTGGGATCATATCGACATTGTATTCTCTGCTAGCTCCAAGATTTTCTTGAGGAGTGTCACTTCCCCTGAAACGCTTCCATAGCTGGGTGAGGTTAAGAGAGGTTGATTCTCCACCATAGTAGTCGTTTCTATCCATATGCAGTACCTACGTATTTTGATCCCAAACATTTAAATTGAAATTCGTTAATGATTTCGCATACATATTTGAAAAAAATGAATCTACTTGCTCGTCTAGTATCTGTTGCTAATGTTCCACATTTAACTAATTATCTTGTAGGACATTTATGATTCGTGAAACAAAAGTAATAAGAACTCGTTGAAAAGGTAAGAAAATTATCATTGGATCATTATTTCGCCGTATAGCTATTGATGTGGCATACCGTTCATAACTATAGAAACAAATTAAGGCGAGAACTAAACGTAAGAATAAAAATGTATATGCATGTGACGCACAAAAGCAAGCTCGCATTTGAAAGTGAATTGTGAAAGAAGATGGTGAAAACCTTGAGGCCATCGACAGAGAGGAGACCACTAAGGATACACTCCTTGAGACCAGTGCCAAGAACAATCACATCGTACTCTTCATCCATTGTTGTAATCGATCTCTATCTCTATTATGGATCGTCTTCAATTCTTCTCCGATCTCTCATAAATTTTTGTTTTATTGAGAAATAAAGTGAGTGGGAAGAAAAAGAAATAGAGGATGATGTGTGGCTGTAAACACAGTCTTACCACCACATCCGATCTTACCGTTTAACCCCATGAGAATTTTTCACGTTGATTATTAAAACCGTATTGTTAGGGGAAAAAAACTTGGTTCCTATGTATACAAATTGTTAAAGGCACAAAATTTTACTATATTTAGAGGTGGCAACAAAAAGTGTCCTATACAATGACAAATTGACAATGGTTGACCAGAACTTAAAAAAAAAAAAATTGCAATGAGAATCATTCTAGTATTCTGGTATAAGTGTGCACTACTAGTGTAGGCGGGCCGGTTTACGGAGGCCTAGCACTGGGTGCCGGTTCAGCCACTGTATAACAGTATCAGTGTACCACACGAACTTCATACTGATCCGGTTGGAATTATCGGTTCGTTATGTCTATTGATGATATCTGTTCGAGAACGGTCACAAACTATACAATTGTAAACCAAGTGGTGGTAGTGGGGTGGTTCCTTTCTGGGGTGAGAGTCGGCCCTACTGGTCTAGGCCAGGGATCGATTCCCCACAGAAGTGGAATTGCAACATTTAATCCACTTGGCCACCGAGACATTCAAATGGTCTCTCCGGGCCTCCAGGATTTCCGCGGGACCCGCCGTTAGACTGGCGTTCCGCGCTACACAGGACTCGCAGGACCTTGTAAATTAGTGTGCGGTTGGTGTCCGGTGCTTTTTGGATCCGGATACCAGGGTTATCAAAAAAAAAAAAAACTATACAATTGTTTTCGAATGGTATACGAAAAATACGTGAATGTTTCTCTTTTTGCTGTATCAGCAAACTCTTGAAGAATTAAATGAACAAAATATACCCAAAGTGCCCATTTTCTACTATTTATATTACTAATGTTAAATATCAATTGTGTTATTATACAAAGCCCTTTTGGTCCACTAGCAAAAGTAGCTCTGCTCTGTATTTAAGCCCCCCCCCCCCCAAAAAAAAAACGGAGTTATGGTAGGCGACGATGGTAACAGAGCGGAGGCGGATCGGTTTCTACTTACATCGGAGAAGCTTTTGGCCTCAAGTGACTTCCACGGAGCAAAGACATTTGCGATCCGTGCATGCGAAGCCGACCCTTCCCGAACAGATGCGGCGGACTTTATCCTCGCCATCTCCGACACTCTCCTCGCCGGGGATTCCACCGTCGGAGATTCGAAACTACCAGACTGGTACGCGGTACTCCGACTCGTCCGGCTAACACGAAGCCCAGAACACGCCGCGATTCAGTACCGTAGACTCGCTCTCCTCCTCAATCCCACGGTTAACCGTCTCCCTTTCGCCGATCGGGCGCTTAAGCTCGTCTCCGATGCTTGGTGCGTCCTCTCTGATCCTCCCAGGAAATCAATGTACGACCGAGAACTGCAGATGGCGCAAATTGGTCAATTCAGCCAATCGCAGCAATTTCAGTCGCGTCAGGACTCGCCGCCATTGCAGAGCCAAGCTGAGACCTCGGAGAATCCTTTGGCTACAAACTTTTGGACTGCTTGTCCATACTGTTTCGCGCTTTTTGAGTACCCCAAGGGTTACGAGGAATGCGCGTTGAGGTGTCAGCATTGTGGAAGAGCGTTTGAAGCGGTTACGACGCAAACGCCGCCAGTGGAGGAGAGTAATGGTGAAGGCGTTTACTTTTGTTCGTGGGCCGTGTTCCCATTAGCGTTTTCAGGTCATGCTAAAACCGCTGGCTCTGGTTGGTCGCCAATTTCACCTCTCTTTGTCTACCCTGTGCAAAGCTCTGACCAGCAAGCAAATAGTGAGGATCCTCCAAGAAACTGTTACGATGACAATGATGATGACTTATATGTTATAATATCTGACGATGATGATGACTAGAGAGATGATGCAAAGAGAAGTAAGAAAGGTGGATAACATCGAAGGGAATGTTTTTTTTGTTTTTCTGAAGAACTTGATGAGTTCTTGAATCGCTTGCCAATACTTTCTCTGTTGTTGCAGATGATAAGGTCAAGGCTAGTTAGTTAAAGTAAGGCTTTTTTTGTTTGTCTCTAGTTTTTTTTTTTTTGGCTGCCTTAGGGACTTAGGTTTTATGTATTGCTTCTAGTAAAAACTGGTGTGTAATTTTGTTTCTTTTGTGGGATCAATGTAGATGGAACCTGTTGATGTACTTTGGCGTGAAATGCGTTTTCGGTATCAATTCCTCTGTATCATAACCAAAAACAGGTTTTATCTGCTTACTAGAACTTAAGAAACTAGGCATGATTTGGTTGTCATGGACGTCTGAGTAAGCAGAATGTTAATTTTAATTGGTGGAAAATGCTTTCAATATGCTCAGGCTTGTTTTGGCTGCACAAGAATATTGATGAAAGAATAAGTAAGCATTTACTTAAAGAATTTTTGTTACCGAGTAGAAGAGACTCGAGCTTTACCCAAATCTGTAGCCTTTCTTTTGTAAATTTGTCTGAAGATCAAATACCAAACAAAGGAAAGGATATAACCTACACACAACGAAAAAGGATCTAAGTCGTTGTGTAGTAGATTACCGGCCAAAACCTAAAACATTGTTTGCTTCTTTTGTTAGAAAATGGCGTTTCCATAATTTGCAAATTTACCAAATTTATGTGCAAAGATTTAATCTTGAAACTAGTTTTGATTCATTAGAATCAGTGAGACGGACTAGAGTTTTTAATACGCATATAATTTCATCAAGTCTCATCTTCGATTTTCTAAAAAGAATTATTAAATTAATTGATGAGATAATTTTCAAAACTGGGTTCTTCTAGTTTACAAAGTTTAAGCATTTTTTTTAAGATATACCGTATACGTATAACAAAAACATGGGCACGTAAACACGAAAACCTAAAATTCAAATAGATTGAAAATGACAATGTAGATATACAGATAGAGAGGTTAAACGAACTTTTTGATTCAAATAGTCTGTACAGATTTTTCTCACCAAACTCCATCTTTCTTCTTACTCAAAACACCTTTAAATAGCCTTTCGAATCAAAGACCAAAGCTCATCACAAACCAACAACAAACACACAAGAAAGCAAAAGAAGCATAAAAGAAGAAGGCAACAACTTGTCAAGCAAGCAGAGATGGCACTGATGAAGAAGAGTCTCTTTGCTCTTCTCCTCTCATCACCGATTCTGATCATCTGTCTTATCGCATTGCTCTCTGATCCGGTCTCAGTCGGAGCTCGCCGGTTAGTGGAGGAGATTCCTAAACCGGAGATACCGAAATTGCCTGAACTTCCTCACCCGGAGCTACCGAAATTCGAAGTTCCCAAGTTGCCGGAGCTACCTAAACCAGAGATGCCCAAGTTACCCGAATTCCCAAAGCCTGAGTTGCCCAAGATTCCGGAAATTCCCAAGCCTGAGTTGCCTAAGTTTCCGGAGATTCCAAAGCCTGAGTTGCCAAAGGTGCCGGAGATTCCAAAACGAGAGGAAGCCAAATTGCCGGAGATTCCAAAGCCTGAGTTGCCTAAGTTTCCGGAGATTCCCAAGTCCGAATTGCCGAAGTTTCCGGAGATTCCAAAGCCTGAGGTCCCTAAGTTGATGGAGACTCCAAAGCTTGAGGCTCCTAAGTTGCCGGAGGTTCCAAAGCCCGAGTTGCCAAAGATGCCGGAGGTTCCTAAGCCCGAGCTACCAAAGATTCCAGAGGTTCCAAAGCCCGAGCTACCGAAGATTCCAGAGGTTCAAAAGCCTGAGGCTCCTAAGGTGCCGGAGTTGCCAAAGATGCCGGAGATTCCGATGCCGGAGATTCCGAAGCCGGAGATTCCGAAGCCGGAGTTGCCAAAGATGCCGGAGATTCCGAAGCCGGAGTTGCCAAAGATGCCGGAGATTCAGAAACTGGAATTGCCGACGATTCCAGAGGTTCCGAAACCTGAAGTTCCAAAAATGCCGGAGATTCCCAAGCCAGAGCTGCCAAAGATGCCTGAACTTCCCAAGTTGCCGGAATTCCCAAAAGTTCCTGGAACTGCCTAAGCCTGTTGAATCAGAAGAAGGCCCAACTACTTGGAAGCCCATCACATGATCTTAAATTACTATATCCACCCTTATATTGTTTGTCTTGTCTATTTGCAGAGGTGTACTTCTCTATGTCTGTCTATCTCATCATCGTTTTACTTAGTGAACCATATCTTTATGGTTTGGTCTTAATAGTCAGTCATACTTCTTTTTCTTTTTTCTTTTGATACACTTATACTTGTATTCTGTTATTTTTGTATGTTTTATACATACGTATTTCTTTGTATTTGATATACTTTTTTAATGGATTGTGTTACTTATTTAAGACATGTTTCTGTTCAAAGGTTACACATATATACTGATATATTAAGTTCTCATTTCTCAATTATCTCAGTTTTGTGCTCAAGAAAGTCAACAAAACAATGTTTCATATGCAGATTGGAAAGAAAAGGAAAGATTTAGAAGTAATACCCTTTTAGCAAAAAAAAAAAAAAGATTTAGAAGTAATATCCAATGTCTAAAGTCTAGGCATAAGAAAATAAAGACGACATGAAAATCATTACGGTAAAAAAGGCTAGTACAACAATAGAGAGGACAAATTATTTCATCTATCGTTACTAATTGTTAAAAGAAAAGAGTATTAATTATCGAACTTATGTTCCAAAAACCTGTATGCTGTTCTAAAATTTGTTGTTATGAAATTTTAAACGGCACTCCAATCCTATATGTTGAAAGAAAAAGCAAGAATTGCTAACGCCAGTATCAAGTGTTTGACTCATATTACTCCTTGGTTGGTAATATATGTGGGACGGGATAGATCTTTTTGTCACTCCAAAGGATTACCAATCAAATAAATATTAGTAAAATATATGCCCGTTTTCAATTTATGATCTTCTTTAACCATAAGTATCAGCTTCTTTTCAATTTATGATGATCTATATATTCTTTTTGTAAACCTTATGTAATTGATTTCAGTACCATATAACCTCATGTAATTGATTGTATCCCATATTACTTACAAAATTGGGTGTAGTAGTCTTACGAAAGTTTAAGCCTTTAATACCGTACTTTCATACGAGAAGGACTCTATAACACTTTACACGTATAACCAAGCACATGGAACAGGTAAACACTAAAACCTAAACTTCAACTAGATTGAAAGCGACAATGGAGATGTACAGATAGAGAGGTTAAACGAACTTTATATTCAAACTCTGTACAGAATTTTCTCACCAAACTCCATCTCTCTTCAACCTCAAAACACCTTTAAATAGCAAATTCAATCAAAGATCAAAACTCAACAAAATAAACAAGAACACCACCACAAAAGCAAAAGAACCAATATATAAGAAGAAAGATAAAAAAAAACACTTGTCAAGCAGAGAATGACATTGAAGAGGAGTCTCTCTGCTTCTCTTCTTTCACCATTTCTGATCATCTGTCTTATTGCATTGCTCTCTGATCCGGTTTCAGTCGGAGCTCGGCGGCTATTGGAGACTCCCACGCCGGAGATACCGAAATTTCCGGAACTTCCTAAACCCGAGATGCCCAAGTTACCCGAATTTCCGAAGCCAGAGTTGCCAAAGATGCCGGAGATTCCAAAGCCCGAGTTGCCAAAGATGCCGGAGATTCCGAAGCCGGAGGAATTCAAAATGCCAGAGATTCCGAAGATGCCGGAGATTCAAAAGCCGGAGTTGCCAAAGATGCCGGAGATTCCAAAGCCCGAGTTACCAAAGATGCCGGAGTTACCGAAGCTGCCTGAATTACCCAAGTTCGATGCTCCAAAGTTGCCAGAATTGCCAAAACCTGAAGAAAGCAAAGTGCCGGCGTTTACAATGCCAAAGTTTCCGGGAACCCCCTAAGCCCATTATACTCGAAGAAGGCCCATATACTTTGGAGACCAATTCATTTTTTATAAATTCATCGTACCGCCTTTGTATTGTTTGTGTATTTACAGATATATGCTTCTTTATACGGCTTATTGTTTCGTCGCGTTGTATTCATGTTGTGTTATATAATTAAAGGGTTTTTTTCAACACTTGTTTAATACAAATATTTGTTTGGTCGCCTTAGAACATGTCCATTGGAGACATTAAGAGATGTAATAAAATTATTTTAATATTAAATCTTAAGATTAAATATCCAAAACTAATAAAAAGTGTCTAATATAAGATCTATTTTTGGGCTTTAAACATGTATGCATAACTAAAGTGTTTTAAAATATTAAACTTATTTAAATTTAATCAAAAAAATAACTTTTACACACCAACTCTTAAAGTCTCCAATGCACATGCTCTTATTATTTTTGTCAACAAGTTTATTATTATGTTCAAAAATTAGAAATAAATTTATATTTAGATTAAATTGAAACTACCCAAATTATATAATTCGGATATGAGAAAAAGAAATACACTGCATAGCTGAGTTTTTATAATTTTAATTTTTATACATCAAAATTACGAACCAAAAACACACGAGCCAATAAACCTTTTTAAATATAACAGTTCTAGGGTTTAGCCGAGAGGTCCTCGTATATATTTGGATCCGCCGCACAAATCAACATTTTGGTGCTCATTTGGAAAACGTAAGCAGACACAGATTCAGAGGGTTTTATCCACTTATCTTTTCCGCCGAGATCCAACAATGGTAAGTTACTCGATCTACGTCTCTCTGAATCTACTTCTTCTGCTATTACATTTCTAAAACCGTGGCTTGTAACTTCTTAAATGGGATTCTCTAGGCTGATGTCGAACCAGAGGTTGCAGCGGTGGGAGTGCCGAAGAAGAGAACGTTCAAGAAATTCGCCTTCAGAGGAGTCGATCTCGATTCTCTTCTCGACATGTCTACCGATGATCTTGTCAAGCTCTTCAGTTCCCGTATTCGCAGAAGGTTAGGCTTTGAACCAGAAATGTTTCGTCTCGATTCGTCGTCTCTTGGTTCTTACTAATCCAAATTTGTTATACGATTCTCTTGTATAGGTTCTCTAGAGGATTGACGAGAAAGCCTATGGCTTTGATTAAGAAACTGCGCAAAGCGGTATATCCCTAATTTCTCCCGTCGCTGATTAGATTTGCGTTTAATTGGACTTGCGAATACTGTTCCAAGTGTCTAGAATCTGATTCTGCTTTGTGAGCTATGTGTTTCCTCTACTTGCATATGTGTGCTTCCTCAATACGCCTTAAACTTAGAAATGCTTAAGAAGTGTTCATTTTTATGAAACCAAATGTGAAGATTACAAACTTTGATATTGATTTCCATAACCAGAAAAGGGAGGCTCCACAAGGTGAGAAGCCAGAACCGGTGAGAACCCACTTGAGGAACATGGTGATCGTGCCCGAAATGATTGGAAGCATCATCGGTGTGTACAATGGAAAGACTTTCAACCAAGTTGAGATCAAGCCCGAGATGATTGGACATTACCTTGCGGAGTTCTCCATCTCGTACAAGCCAGTCAAGCACGGTAGGCCCGGTGTTGGTGCTACACACTCCTCCAGGTTCATCCCTCTCAAGTGAAGACCTTGCAGAGTCTATGTTATGATGATGATGCTCTGTTGTCTCGTTATCCCAGTCACTATAGGGTCCTTATATGTCTGTTTTTGGACCATTTTGTCAGTACTTGACTCTGTTTTGGATACTCTGCCGCAATTCTCTCTTCTTTAGATGTGTCTAAACTCTTGTTTCATTCAGTTAAAGAAGACTAAAAAAAAATTCTTGGAAAATCTACTGTTGGTTGGCAATGTTATACATAGATTTCTCCCTTGAAAGTATTTTACTATTGTTGGCGTTCAAGTAAGATATTTGGGTAATTCAATCTGATTCGTTTCCAATTCGCACACGCAATAAAAACACTTAAGAGCCTGGAGCAAGATGGTCTCACCAACCATTTGGTTGGCCATACCGGTACAATAGAGTTCACTAATCAAATCGGACTTCAAGTGTCCCCAACTCCCAAGAGATTGTTGGGAGATTGCGTTCTAATTTCTAAGGTACTGTTGTTTGCTCTGTCGATCATGGATCATGTATGGTTTGGTTTTTAGGTTCCAAGATTTTGTTTTGTAGGTTTTATTTTCCAAAAATATATGGGCCCGGATAAAAATTGAAATTAATATTTGTACCTAGCAAATAAAATAAAATATTTCTAGGGTTAATCCAAGCTATATATTTGGTGCTTAAGGTAAGTTGTTTGTCGCTTGCGGCAGCAGACACTGTTTTGAGTCTCTCTGGATTTGTAGGGGGGGTTTCAACAATCCAAACAAATGGTTAGTTCCTCGATCGCTGTCTCTCTATCATATTCTCGTGATTAGATTTGTAATTTCTCGCCCACTTGGGATCCGTAGGCGGATGAGGTTGCTGCGGCTGGGATCGTGAAAAAGAGAACGTTCAAAAAGTTTTCATTCAGAGGAGTCGATCTCGATGCTCTTCTCGACATGTCTACAGATGATCTTGTCAAGCTCTTCAGTGCCCGTATCCGCAGAAGGTCAGAGTCTTTGAACCACAAAAGCTTTGTAGAGATCATCATGACTGGTCTCGGTTTTGTGTTATTGTAAATATTTCTCTTTTATAGGTTCTCTAGAGGTTTGACGAGGAAGCCTATGGCTTTGATCAAGAAATTGCGCAAAGCGGTATATCCCTTTTTTTTTTTTTTTCCCATCACTAATTGACAAGATTTGTGATTGTGGTTACATCGTTGAACAACAATAATAAAGACTCCAAAATCTCTGATTCTGCCATTAGCCCATCACCTGGAATGTGTTATTGTGACTTATTTCTCTATACATTTTGTTGTGTTTGCTCTTTGCAACCAAATGGCATTCAAAAACACTAAAGATGATGACTTTTTCTGAGCAGAAAAGGGACGCACCAGCAGGTGAGAAGCCAGAAGCAGTGAGGACCCACCTAAGGAACATGGTCATTGTGCCTAAAATGATTGGAAGCATCATCGGTGTGTACAACGGAAAGACTTTTAACCAAGTCGAGATCAAACCGGAGATGATTGGACATTACTTGGCTGAGTTCTCAATCTCATATAAGCCGGTTAAGCACGGTAGGCCTGGTGTTGGTGCCACCAATTCCTCCAGGTTTATCCCTCTCAAGTGAATCAGGAGTCTCCAAAGTGGACTCTTTCGTTTGTTTTTCTCTTTAGCATTTCCTCTAGCTGTCTTTCTCTTCTCTCCTTTAGGTTTTGTCTACTAACAATTTTTTTCATGCGTTTGAATAATACAGAGCATATCTTTGCTTTCCTCTGTTTATCAAGTACACAAGTATACTTTGTATACGGGCCGGGTCGGGTCATTTACACAACTCTTTTGGGTACCTGCCAATATCTTTGAATTTAATTTTCAAAATCTCATATATCCCTTTAAAAATAAAATTCCCATATCTTTATTAAATCGAAGGTGGTGGGTTAATCGGGAAAAAAGAAGTTTGTGTATAACAAGAAAATATTCATTCATCTGTTATTTTAGAAACTCGTGAATTTTTATGGAAACAACTAAATATTTGGTATTGGAAGTTCCCTTAAACATAAACACTCTAGCTTTTTAAACACAGTTGGTGTAAAAGCAAACCCTATTATTGTAAGTTACGTGCTTCTCTTGTCGTCGTCTCTCCATAGCTAAACCCTAGCACCAGTCACTTTTAGGGCTTCTCAAAACCTACAACCATGGTTAGTTTTCCGATCTCCATCTCTCTAAGCCTTAAATTATTATATTGTTAGATTTGCAACATGATCGTGGTCTTAAATTTCTCTGTCCGAATCCATAGGCTGATCAAGTCGAATCAGAGGTTTCCGCAGCTGCTCTTGCGAAAAAGAGAACGTTCAAGAAGTTCTCCTTCAAAGGAGTCGATCTCGATGCTCTTCTCGACATGCCCACTGATGATCTTGTCATGCTCTTCCCTTCCCGTATTCGAAGAAGGTTTGATCCACCAACTGATTTTGTCTCATTTTTGGTTGATTATATATCTTTTGGTTCTCAATTATTGGTTTTGTTTACGTTGATCACCTTGTAGGTTGTCTAGAGGATTGACGAGGAAGCCTATGGCTCTCATCAAGAAATTGCGCACAGCGGTAAAATCCTATTTTTTCCAGTTTAAATCCTATATTTAATAATATGAATTTTGGTTTCGTTCTGCTCGGTCCATTTGCAATTTTGGCACAAAGTTTTGTTTGCGTATTCGAAATAAAATAATGTTTTACTGGTCGAATTTTAAAATTTATTTTGCTAAGTTCGGCTTTAGTTTGAGATATTTCGGTTCGACCTTATTTTGTCCGTAGTCCATATATAGTATCCATACCTTAGTTTTATAAATGCGTAGGAAATTTTGTGTTGGTGTGTGTCTTTGAGATCACATGTATTAATAAGAGATACATTATGTTTTTTTACCTTAAAACAGAAAAGAGAGGCACCAGCCGGTGAGAAGCCAGAAGCAGTGAGAACACATCTAAGGAACATGGTGATTATGCCTGAAATGATTGGAAGCATCATCGGTGTGTACAACGGAAAGGTTTTTAATCAGATCGAGATCAAGCCGGAGATGATCGGACATTACCTTGCGGAGTTCTCAATCTCTTACAAACCGGTTAAGCATGGTAGGCCCGGTCACGGTGCCACACACTCCTCTAGGTTTATCCCTCTCAAGTGAAGCCATTACAAGACTCCATGTTGTTTTTTTTACCATATCTTCTAATTTTGTTCTGTTCATCTAAAACTATTCTTAAGACGACTCTGTTGTTTTGGATTATCGCTATTATCGTTCTTGGTGACTTTCCTTTTAATTAATACCACCATGGGGTTAAAATTTATTTGATTTTTCTCCTCGTATATTTTACTAATTTCGAAGTTTTCAAATAATCAATAATATATAAGCTTTCTTGTAATGACTAATGTTAATAACTTAAAACACGCAAAAATTAAGTTCGCAACTAAACTTAATCACAGCGCGCGGTTGTACAAATAAGAAGTAAAAATGAAATATAGGTAAGTTTGTTGAAGACTAACATCATATTCACTCACAATCGTGCATAGAGTTCTTCTCACCAAATCTTTTGACTATTATGAAATCTACATTCTGAGAGCTCTCTCATCCCAATATTATTTAAGAACCCCCACACTCTTTACACATTACCAACACACAAACTCTGTATACTCACAACATTACTTAGCTCTTCTTTCTAAGTTGGTTTTCGTTCAAGAAAGAAGATCATATCACAAAAGATGATTAATCTTCGCCTTCCTATTCTCGTCTCTTGGATCTTTTTCCTTGTCTTTATTTCGTCGTCCTTGTTGTTCGCTACGCCTACTTTTGCTGCTAGAGTAGGTCACTCTCTGGTGCAAGAAGAGGTCACAAAGAGTCCACAGTATAAAAATCTCGAGGAGACGGAGATTCCAGAAGAGCCGGAGTTGCCATTGCCGGAAGAGCCTGAGGAGCCTGAGGTTCCTGAGGAGCCTGAAGTTCCTGAGGAGCCTGAGGAGCCACCAAAGGAGCAAGAAGAGCCAAACTTTGGATTTCCGTCGTGGATTCCGAGCTTTCCTTTTCCCGGTGTTAACGGCGGTTTTCCAAAGACTGAAAAGACAAAACCTACAGCAACGGTTGAAGAGGTTCCTGCGAAAAGTACAAGTGTTTCTGAGGAAACTGCGAGCGGTTCGAACAAGAAGCCATAGATCAATGGCTGAAGGTAAACGTTACAGAGGCTTCTATATAGTGAATGATGTGGCTTGATTAATGATGATATATATATGTAATGATAGTTTGGTTTATGTTTTATTTAAGGGCGAGAGAGTATTAGAACATGTCATGTTTGGGACTCTAACGCTTCGATCATGGATTTAGCCTTGTACTGATGGTTCTCTGTTGTAACTTGTATGTCTCTTCTATATGGTACAAAAATTATATTTAACTATAAGTAATTCTATGTAAAACAATTAATTAAATATATAACCTGTCAATTACTCGTCATCATATCTTTTTTTCACACCTATATATATTATATATTCACCAATATTGGTTTATTCCTATGGCTTCAATTATTCTCTCTCTATGGAGTAATGACAAGGTGTGCATCAAGACAAGACAAGAGACCTTGTGCCAAAGCTGGAACCCGTAATGCAGGACACAACTCGTTGCATTATTTTCTTTCTTTCCCATGTCTGTTGTCTTCTTCCATTTTCAACTTGTCCAATTTCATTTTCTCCTCTCCAAACATTTTTCTTACAAAAGATCCAATCACTCAAACTCTTTCTCTTTCCTTCACATTAATCAAAACAATCTCCTAATAATCAAACCCTCCGGTAACCAATGGGATTCAAACCATTTCTTGAAGGTGGCATCGCCGCAATCATCGCCGGAGCTCTGACTCATCCATTAGACCTCATCAAAGTCCGCATGCAGCTCGAAGGCGAACACTCTTTCTCTCTAGACCAAAACCCAAACCCTAGTCTTAATCTTCCCGCTAAACCTTACCGACCCGTGTTCGCTCTTGACTCTCTCATCGGCAGCATTTCCTTGTTACCTTCATCCACTCACGCGCCTTCTTCCTCCACGCGCTCCGGCACGACCCCTTTCGCTGTTGGGGCCCACATTGTGAAAACGGAAGGACCCGCCGCTCTTTTCTCCGGCGTCTCTGCCACCGTCCTCCGTCAGATGCTTTACTCCGCCACTCGTATGGGTATTTACGACTTCCTTAAACGGAAGTGGACGGATAGGCTCACCGGTAATGAAATTTAATTAAATTATTAATTTGTGATTTAATACACAACAAAAACAGCACATATATAGGGAAAAAATTACAAATTATTTCCAATATGAGTGTGTGTTTGTGTTTATTTCAAATTGATTAAACGTAAGCGAATCTGTTAATGAAACGTCTCCCAACAGGTAACTTCCCATTGGTCACCAAGATCGCAGCTGGACTCATCGCAGGAGCCGTCGGATCCGCCGTCGGGAATCCCGCTGACGTGGCGATGGTGAGAATGCAAGCCGACGGACGTCTGCCGTTAAACCGCCGCAGAAACTACAAGGGCGTCGTGGACGCGCTCGAGCGGATCGTGAAACACGAAGGCGTCTCGAGCTTATGGCGTGGCTCGTGGCTTACCGTGAACCGAGCGATGATCGTGACAGCGTCTCAGCTCGCCACGTATGATCACGTCAAAGAAATCATGGTGGCCGGAGGCCGTGGGACGCCGGGAGGGATCGGAACGCACGCGGCGGCGAGTTTCGCGGCCGGGATTGTTGCGGCGGTGGCGTCGAATCCGATAGATGTCGTGAAGACGAGGATGATGAATGCGGATGCGGAGAATTACGGTGGACCATTGGATTGTGCGTCGAAGACGGTGGCGGAGGAAGGACCGATGGCTTTGTACAAAGGGTTTGTTCCGACGGTGACGAGGCAAGGACCGTTCACTATGATCTTGTTCGTTACGTTAGAACAAATTCGTGGTTTGTTAAAAAACGTTAAATTTTGATTACATGTTTTTAAAAAGTAGTTAAAATATACATGGACGAGTCCTAAATTTTGACCATATTCCATTATGTTTTTTTTTTTTTTTTGAACATTTATATTCCATTATGTTGTATATACATTTCAAGTATATTTATAAAAAATATTTATTTTTGATTGCTCAAGTAGTTTTTTTTTATCAAAAAGAAGGTGACATAATGGTAGTACAATGGAGTTTCTTTGTATGCCATATTTAAATCTATTTAGAAAAAAAAATATTTTTTAAATCTAAATATCTCGTGTCAAAAAAAAAAAAAAAAATCTAAATATCTAAATAGTAATTCAGAATGTTAGGACAAATTATGGAAGGAAGATTCGTAATTTTCACGGTTCATAAAAAAGAATTAAAAAATTGTATATATAAGTTAATCGAAAATTTTAGCTTGAACTTGCGAGAAGGAAAAAAGGCTTTGTCGGTCGGTCCAAGTCTCTTGGGGATATGCTTTTGCTGAGCACCTTCATTTTGGTATATTCCTTCTTCTTTTTTTGGTACTTTTGGTGTATCTTATGCGTTTGTGGTTGTCATAAAACATCGCCTCTAAATTTAATTAGACATTTCAAAAAAAAAAAAAAAAAAAAATTGGTCATATAACTGCATCTTTATAAAAGAAATATTTTGAGCTTTCCCACATCTTAACCGAATGCATAGAAATATGGCCCATTATAAGTCCAAGTCAGTGAATAGGCCCAATTTCATATGGACATTTTGATTTTTAGATTTTGGTTTTTTAATTTTGGTGTAGATTTTGGTTTTTCAAAAAACTTGAATGGTGATTTATTTAGTTTTTGGTTTTTAAAGTGGTTTATGTAAACACATAAAATTGTGGTTTTTGGTTTTTGTGTACAAAATCAAAAACTCTTTAAAAACTAGTTTCCCTAAATTTTAGGAAATCTATTTCTTCAAAATCTTCAATGGCAAAAAAATAGTTTTTGAAAAACAAAAACTAAAAACCATTTGAAAAACTACAAACATTCAAGCCCCTAGTTTCAAATAAAGTGAGACTTCTTTAATATTATTTCTAAACCGAACACATAATTATTCATTAATATTTTTACACTACAAAATTTAAAATTCAAATTTCAGTGCAATCTTTTATCAATTATTCAGATGAATGAAAATAAGGTTATAGGAGATTTTCAATATGGTGAAGATAAAACCATCAATCAATCGTGAATCTTCATAAAACGATAAAATTATTCCATTATACAATCATCGATATAACCATTTTCACAATTATAATAAAATAATAAATTAGATTCTCACAATTGTAATAAAATAATAAATTAGCTTAAAAACAGAATATATAATTGTTTTCTAAAATGTTATGAATCATACAATATTTACAAATAATATTTAAATAGTAATCATATGGATCATGTGGTCTCACACGGTAACTAATATTCTCATATCAAATCAAAAGAAACAAATGGGAGAGGCAACAAGAAATTAATCTTTAGAAAGAAAACTTCTAAAAGCAAAAATGAAAATAAAAAAATAAGATTGGAAAAAGTAGTCGTCAAGGCAATTAATTAAGCACTTAATTCCCCGTGCATTTCTTTAATCATTCACCTGCGTCCCTTTTTCTTTTTCTTTTTTTTTCCCCTTTCTCCTAATTTCTCTCTTTATTTTTTTCTCCTACGATCATGGAATATGGTGGATGCTCCTCAATTTTTAGTCACTAATTAAAATATCATGTATTAATTAGAGCTTAAAACTATCTCTAAAAAACGAGTGTGCTAAATTGGTGTTTTATTAGTTAGCTACTGAACTAGTGTCAAAAGAAAAAAAATGCAGTTCGATTTTTATCCCACCATCATCATCTTAAATGTTCCAAAAACATCCCACCCGGCACCCACGCACCTAGAGAAAAAAGGAAAGTTAAATAATTTAAAACAATAATTAAAGAAACCACCAAAAAAAAGGTTAAAAATCACTTCCACTATTTGGTTCATTGCTTATTTAAAGCTAAAAGAATAACGTTGGCAACAAAAAAAAAGGGTGAAAAAAAGACGAAACATACGGGCTTTTGCTTTAACGAGCAACTAAAGAAATTATTAGGTCTATGAGTTGAAATTATGGATCGTGAGGGTTTGCCATTATATTATTTACACCATAATTACGAGTTTATACACGTTCGCTCCCTTCGTTCCATTGCCTCCAACTCAATCATAACAACAACTTTAATATACTCTATATATCTACCAATGCATATTCACAATTCACAATTGGTCCAATCAACTAAACCATTGTAGTATTTGAATATCAAATTATTTAGACTAAATTATAATAACAGAACCAAACTAATCCATTTTCTTTTTTATCAACATGATTTTTATATAAAAACGGGAGAAAAGCTCCTTTATAAAATTTATCTAGGAGAGTTGAGAAAGCATATGAGACTCCAAAGGTGCATTCGTCATTTTCACAAGTTCCATTACTATAACCAGTCTCATAATTGTATAATTCTAAAAATACATGACATGATCCAGATAACCACTTTCAACTCTGAATTGGATGAAAATTTTGCCAGACTTTCCGTTTTACCGATTTAGAAATCTATGGATGGTTCTAAATTGAGATAAGAGTGATCCAAACCCAACATTTGAATGATCACAAATATTCCTTTTTCAATTATGTTTCACAAAATATACGTTTCCATCCATACGGACACGACTAAAACTAGAAAGTGATTCAAGTATGAACTCCAACTAAAAACTAACGTAAAGACAAAAAAAAAAAAAAGCTGTAAGAATCAAGACAGCATGTTTTTGTTGATGTGAAGTCTTCTTTTATTTTCATTTTCATTCTAGTAGTACTCCATTATTGACGGTAAATAAAGTGTTTGAAAAGGGTAAAATCGTCACAAGGAATAATGGCCTCTATAAAGTATAAAGCAATGTCACACTTTCAGTCTTCACGCCCACTTTTATTTCCTTGGAAATATTTTCGTAAAATTTCGCCTTCTCTCCTCCTCTTTCGTCAATTCGTCTCTCACAAGTCTCTTCGCTCTCTCTGGATCTTGGAAACTAGATCTTCCTTTGCTTCCTCTCTGTAAGCTAATGGATTCGATCATCTGGTCTTCTTATTGTTTGTCGATAGGCTCTCTGTTTTTTTTTTCCCTAGCTGCGAAATGAGCTTAAATCGTTAGTAAATCGAGGGAATTCGTGTTTTTTCATTAGTCTGGTTTCGATTAGAGATTTAGCAAATTAAAGTCCAAATCTAGGGATAATTTGATAGAATTGTACTTGTTCAATGTTGCAATATGCTCTAATCTTTGATGAGATGATTCCCTCAACAGGATTCCTCTCTCTATCTCTCTCTCTGGATTACAAATCAGTGGATGATCAAAAACCTAAAAAGCGCATACATAGAAGGAGAAAAGCAGCATGTTCTGGTTCACAAGTTCTGTTGACGTATACCGCAAAGTTGTGCCTTTGAATCTGTATTGCCGTGTTATTCTGTAATTTTCTCTTCTCTACCTTGAAAACCCAACTCCAGTCTTCTTCTTCTTCTCACTCTTCAGCCCTTTTCATCTGTTTATATAATCTCCTCAACAATGGGATCCCAACGTTTCTACGTTTTCCATTGCGAACAATATATGATCAGCTAAACCATTCCTTTTCCAGTCTCTGTCTTCTTTCTCTCTTTTTTTTTTCTTCTCACCATCAATACTTCAAGTCATCTCTTTCCTGGTAGCTTGCTCTCTTCTGTCGAGCATCTGAAGCTTTTCACTCGAGTGTTTGGAAAAGTTATGGTAAGCCAATCAGCCGGTCAAACAAGATTTCGAACATTGAAGTACGAGAACAACGGAGACTCTAATAAACCAACAATTGTAGTGAGAGTTATTGCTTGCTTTCAACCGATGGATAATTGTCAGGTTTGTTGCAGAGAAATTGATGTTTATGCTCTCTTGTCACACTTTAGTTCGTACTCTTTTTTTCTTCTAACACTATTTGATGTTTGTCTTCCACTTTCAGGCTGAATACTTTAGACATATACTCAAACCAGTGACGTAGTTGGTTTGTGTGTTTGTATTGTATCTTCGAGCTGGCAATTTTTTTGTTTTTTCATTTCGTCTCTACTTTCTTTTACGATTGTTTCAAGAAGGAACCAAGAAGTATTGCGTTCATCACACTTGAGCAACACCTTCCACAATCGGTATGCTAACTGAATATTTCCTATTTTCACTTTTACATAATGTTGCTTCTGTTTCTGGATTATGACTTTCTTGAGTTGGGTTTAGTAGTTATCTTATTCATAGCCATGTAAGACAACTCATCCCTTTCTTTTCTTTTTATTTTCCTGCAGTAAAGTTCCTTTGGTTTAAACTGCAAGAGCATGCCTCTTGATACAAGGCAACAGAAATGGTTGCCATTGGGCTTAAATACTCAAGCTTGTGTCCAGGACACCGCTACTGTGTCTTCCCGCCCTGGGATTCCTTTTTTGGAACTCGGTTAAGTATATGCAGCTGAGCATCAGTTTCGCTATCTGCAGCTACCGTTCCAGGCCTTGCTGTCCGGTTATGATCAGCAGTCTTGCGGTAAACAAGCTTCGTCTTTGAACTGGCGGCGTAGCAACGATGCTGCTCCAGAGGGGGCACTCAAGTCTTCTCAGAAAAGATTTCTAATCTTAGATCAGTCAGGAAATCAGACTCGCTTGTTACAGTTTCCACTGCGGTTTTTTTCTTCTGTGGCTGCAGAGCCAGGGAAAATTCTCGATTCCCTAAACCCAGAGAATTTGTTTAGTAAAGATCATGCCATTCCAGTAAAGATATTTTTCCGTGAAGATCATGTTGAGAATTGTTATAATGGCGGAGAAGAGTCAGAAATGCACGAAGACACTGAGGAAATCGACGCACTGCTGTATTCTGATGATGAAGACAATGATGATTGCGACAGCGATGATGAGGTGATGAGCACTGGTCACTCTCCTTTCCTAGCTGAACAACAAGCGTGCGACAAAACAAGAGATGAACTGGTTGAAACTGAAAGCAGTGATGATGGTCCACGTTGTAAAAGGCAGAAACTACTGGACCATTCATACAGAGACCCATCACCATCCTATGTGGGCACCAAGAGTTTCACTAAACTCAAAGGCTTATCAGATGATAAACTTCCTGAATCCAACATCTCAAGCAAACAAGAAACGGGTTCTGGTCTGAGCGAAGAGCAGTCAAGAAAAGACAAGATTTACATCGCTCTGAGAATCCTTGAGAGCGTATTTCCAGGCGCAAAGGGAAAAGAAGCTCTTGTACTACTAGACGAAGCCATTGATTACCTCAAGTTGCTGAAGCGAAACTTAAACTCATCAAAGGATTGGTGAAACACTAAAAACCCTTTTTCCTCCATTGATAAGCATGTTTGGTTGGTTAAAGAGAAGACAAGGGACAAAAGATAATCAATGAGGTAAAGGACTGAAGATTCTCTCAATTTCTCATTAACGTGCGTTTGAAACAGTTAGGACACGCCTGGTGACCTAGTGGGACCGTATTCACTATTCAGCTTAGCTGGATCAACAGTGATGTACTTTTGGATTTGGCATGCTCTCAGCAAAAAAAGAACAAAAAAAAAAGTCACTTTCGTTCTGTGCTTGGAGTGGAAGAAAAGTGAAAGAAGAAAAAGCAACAAAGTCTTGGTGCTCATTGATCGTTAATAATTATCTTTCTTTTTATTATCCTCCTGAGTAATAATATCCCTGTCAAGGTGGTGGTGGCGGGTGTGGCTGGAGAAAAATGAAAAAGGCAAAACTGAAATTTTCTTGGAGTAGTTTGTGTGTGGTGGACTTGTTGTGGAATTGAAATCTCGCATGTTCTGTGAATACCTCCACTTTCATTAGGTGAAATCTCTGTCCCCACTCTTTTTTTTTTTGTCTCATTATTACTCTTCTGTTGCTATCAATCCCATATCTTATCTCTTTTTCTTTTTTAAATCTCTGGCTCTTTGGCTCTTCAATTGGACTTGTACTATATACTATAATGTCATTTGATTCTGTTGTTTCTTTCGTGGGTCCAACACATGTTTGTTTATCGGTCATCAACATGACAACATCTAATAAACTTGAAGAGTTTTGAACTTTGGATTATAAATGAAATACAATAGACCTGGTCAAAGGCCAATGTATAATATAATCAAAGGCCATTAATAGTCGCGAGTAAATGATTCGTTCGAGTAAAATCGTAAGCAAAATCTTCCTGTTAGGAAATCGGAAGTCTCACGACCTCCGACGTAAACAACAACAAAAAAACAAAAACAAAAATTACAGCGAAGAGAAAGAAACCTCTATTTTTATTGATGAGCTTGATCTGATTCATGCCAATAGCATAAGATTTTCACAACTTATGATGCCTCGTTTTCCAAGCTGCATTTCTTCTGAACCAAGAGCAAGTGAAAGTCATTGGCTTTCTCCTCTAACCCGGCATCTCTAAAAGCATTCAAGATCCTCGAGCAAGCAGAAGTGTCAAACTCTGTCGTTTTAGACTCCTTCCACTGATCTACAACTTCCCCGGCTTCTCTCAAATGACCAAGCATTAGATAAGATGAAAGAACACAAATGTAGCTTCTGCTGCTCAATTTCTGGTTAGTGTTTCTCAGAGACTTCCAAATCTGATCTATCATATCCTTGTTCCCTAGTCCAGTGTGCAGAATCACGAGGAAGTCATACGTGACCCATTCTCTTTGTGAAATAGATTCCTCAGCTTCCACAGGTGAGCTGGACTCTGCACTGCTTAGTCTACTACTGTTTATGTAGATACTAGTAAGATCGATATACCGAGCCCAACCCTCCTTGGAATTAGCATCATGCCTCATCTCTTCCAGAATCTTTCTCAGCTCATCTATGTTAAAGGTTGCAGCACATGAACTTAGCCACAGGTTGTAAGTAAAAATGTCAGGGGAAACCTTTTTGCGCTTTAGCACTTCGATAACCTCGGGTACTTTCTCAACTTGCCCGACTGACATGTATAAAGTCATCATCTCGTTGTATGCGATGGCACCGAAAGTGAGACTATCAGCCTCTATGATTCTCTTGAACAAGGCCTCGGCTCGTTCGGTTTGTTTGGAGCCAGCATAAGCATGAAGGAGAGAAGTATAGGTCTCAGTTGTCTTCGAAGCTAGATGCAGACCTTCAAAGTAGCGTTCAGCTGCATCGATACCGAAAACTTTTGAAATCAGATCTATGCGTGAGGCGTAATCAGCATCTGAGATCTTAGATTCTTCATGCTGAACCATCCACTCAGTAACCTGAAATAAGGCTTGAATAAGCTCCATAGAATGATGCACAGCAGTGAAATTTTGTGCATAAAAACACATGATAATCATAAAAATGAAGACTTTGCCTGAATGAAGCTTTGTGAGCTTCTCAAGTCAAACCAATAATATGTAAGAAGATAGAGCATTTGAAGTTCAAGAAACTGGCATCATCTAGTAAAGAGTTTGCCTTCGGTTTTGACTTCTCCGCTTCAATCGTTATTGTAGCAGACAACAACAATCTTTCTCGTTTTATTACCCACTTCTCAATGCAGATTACACAGAAATTTCACGCCAAGGACACAGTGAGCGATCTAGAAACTAGGAGGCACGAATTCCAGTGAATTTAAAAACCAATCAGAAGGAATTTTTATCGATGGTAGTACCTCGAGAGCGTGCTTGTAACGCCGAGTTCTCCTAAGATCTCTGGAGATCTCTCGAAGTTCATTGACTGTAATCTGATTCCCTTCGCCAACCCATTTCTCGAGAACAATCGTCGCGCTCCGCTTCGGAAGTCTCAATCTGAAAATCCGGCTCCTCAGATCGTCTTTCTCATCCGATTCCTCGACAAACGAGCCTCCGATTGCTGTATCAGCACTGTACGACTTCGAGAATCGCGTAGATTCGGCGTTCCGAATGACAACACCATTTGTCAATCGACTAAATTCAGAAGTAAAAACAAAAATCATAAGAACCGTGAATCAATTTTCTCGGGAAACAAAGACGAAATCGGTAGGATATAAAGAGAGAAAAGGTGGAGACTCACCATCTAAGACTATGGAAGAGCGAGCGAGTCGCCATCGATTCTCAGTTCGTGTGACCAACAAAAAGATCTAAAACGATGATCACACTTGCTCCAAAAAACCAAGTTTTAGTTTTGTGTCAAATGGTAAAACCTTAATATTTAATGGGCCCTTGAAAATAGGCCCATTAGCTCCAAGAAAAGCGAGGGCTAAATACGACGGCTAAAACAGCTGCGACGGAGATGCCACCGCCGCTTCCAGCAATTGGAAGAGATGAGATGTTTCTTTTCCATGTTTTCTTGTTGCAATATTTATGAAATTCGTCAAATTAATTAATTTTCTAGCTTAATATGGGTATGGCAATAATTTTGAAAAAATTATGATATATTGATAAGGGTAGTACATCAAAGGAGACTCTGAACATCAAAATTCAATACTAATGCAGAGCCTAAAAAGAGAGAAACTGGAAAAACAAATAAAAATAAAGAATCATCTTCCTACACACACTAGTGCTTGGATGTTGTTGTATCTTAAAATTACTAAAAATAAATAAATAATGCCGGCTCCATGGGTGAAGCTTTTTTTCTTTCCGTCGATGGAGATCACATAGCCAAAAAGGCAGCGCATAGAATAACGGCGACGGATCCACCAAAATCCGTGTATCTATTGGAAACGGCGTTGCTCTGTGCTGGACCAGGAGCTTCTGATGGCGAATCGGAGATCGAAGACGGAGTTACTGCTGAAGTGTCGATGGAAGGAGAATCCGCTTGAGTCGGTGTACTAGACGGAGAAGGAGAGATCGCCGGAGAGATAATCCGCCTTCCTCCGCTGCTGAACGGAGCTGGAGCTGGAGCAGGAGACTGGGCCACAGCGGAAGAGATCAGAAGACAGGCGAGAACCAGAAAACCTAGGATTTTCGAGATCGACATCTCTGGTGAGAATTGACTGCGAGTGAGAAAAATATTCGAAATAGTTCGCGACTGAGAGTTTGCTCGAGTAAACAGCTCTGTTAGTGGAATGGTGAGGAAGAAGACTACGGTTACAGCTCTTTATATAGGTGAAAAGTGGGATCCACTGTATATGAGCGCGTTAAATCTTTATCGTTGATTTAGAAACGAGTGAAATCGGACGGTTGTAGTATAGTGGGGACGGGCTAATGAGAAGAAAAAAAAGGAAACGCGGCGATAACGGCTCGTTAAAAGATGTACGTACGCGTGGCAGTAAAGAAACCGCGTGATTTGTGTACGTAAAAGAAAAGAAAAGAAATATGGCCGTTGTGAGAAGAGCTTTATTTTTTTCTATAACGGTCGATTTTATATTATTTTTATTTTCTTCTTAATTTATTGGTGTTTTCTTTGTTCGTGGGCCTTGTTTGGAGGAAAAATAGCTGGGTTTCGGTTTAAGGTGTTGGATATCTGGGTTGTTAATTAGGAGGTCATGACTGGTATAATATGGGGATTCGTGTGTAATCGGGTTTGAACTAACGAAGAAACTCAACATTTTGATCGATAGAGGTTTGGAAAATACTCTTCTTGCTATGAAGGCTCTTTTCTTAAACATTTATTCAAAATCAATAACAACTCCCCAGCCTTACAATCATAAGTAAGCTTTTACTAAGAGACAACTAAAAAAAACAACTAAAAACCCTAACCCTTAAAAGAAGAAAACCCATAATGAAAGCAAAACCAACACTTAAACCCAAACAAACAATGAAGCTCATGAAACACCAAAGTCCAAAAGAAAACAAAAGATAGATTGATAATGAAGTGAAGCCCATAACAATGATATCAGCTTAGGGAGGGTTTGGAACAGAACAAGTCACAATCCAAACAATTTGCTGTCTTTGCTTCTTCTTTCTAAATTCGCAATTTACGGATAGAATCTAGTGTTATGTGGGGAAGTCACTATGACGCTATGTAGCTAGAACTTAATTTTTATGTTGGGCATTCTCATGATGACTTCTAACTCTTTTAGAATTTATCTCGGAGCTTACAAAACGTTTACGATCTTTTGATTCAAATGTTATATTCTTTGGGTATTTACTACATCTCAATGGAATTATATAAACCTAGCATTCTGTTGTCATATAGATAATCAAAGACTTGTCCTGAGTTTGATTTGGATCATATAGTTTGTCATACAAGGATATTGTCTACCATTTGTAAGGTAGTAAATCCTGCCCTTTCTAAATCATTTGACTTTTGGTAGTTGGTACCTAATGTGAACGCATTCTAACAATTCTATAAAAAAGATGGGCTACAAGTTGGAGAGCGTTTGAAGTGAAGGGGCCTATCCGTAAAGAATTACGAAATACAGATTGGACGTAAAACATACGGAAATTGTTTGATGTGAAGAAAGTTGAAACTTGGAATGTACGTAGGATGATTTTTTTTTATCTCTAAGATGATTTTTAACTGATTCACTGCAGTACCGTTACCAGCTCTTAAAGCATGGGGTCCTTATTAACAAGCTGTTATTGGAGCAAAGCTTACTGCTTAAGCTTAACCAGTAGAAAACCATCGACTCGACAAAGCATCATGCTCGAAGCATTAAACACCAACCCCCACACTGATCATATTCGGGATATTTTAATTCAAGTTACCCAAAAAGGTGAGATTGGGAGGAAAGTGGATATTATAGACAAAATGATTTAATTCCCAACCCACAATAAATATCATTTCTTTACGAAGCAATACGCTAAAGCGTTTTAGAAAAGTGAAAAAGTGATATGTTCTCTTATTCCCCCAAGTCCCAACATAACCCATTAAGGCATTAACCAAAGAGCTGATCATTTTTAACCGTATCAGCGCAGCATAATTAATTTCTTAACAACCCATTCCCGCGTTTCTAAAAAGTTTGATTCCTTTGCTTAAAACAAGTTATAAGATTTTTTTAGGGGAAACTACAAATCGATTTTATTAATTATTATCCGCATTTAAAATAGATATATGAATCTATTCTTCACATATTTCCTGGATCGAATGTACACGTCACACGAAAACGACAAAAGAAAACACATCCTTTCCCAAAACCCCGAACCAGACGCGATAGATATCTACAACTTTCTTTGACTCCTCCAATAAGCTTTAGCTCGCCATCACCATATTGATTCTTGTCACGTGTCCCATTCATGACCGTCTAATTCAAACCAAAGTCTTACACGTCGAAGTTTGCGGGTCCCACATGGCTGGTAAAAGATATTTCCTTCCGGCGAGACCCAACGCGTTGTAACTCGCTCCGGTCGTCTTGTCCACGAGAACCCGTCCCGCGTAACCCGGGTAAGCACCCGACCCGAATATCCCGGTGCAGGCCGAGACGGCTTCTTGCGGCCCATTGAAGTAACCGCTTTTAAACGGATTTGTGACGGTGTTAACTAAAAGCGTCGCGAGGTTTATAATCATTCCGTCTACTCCGACGTCACCGTTAGGCGCGACTAACGGCGGAGATTGAGGTCCGTAAATCGGTTGATGAAACGGCCACGCGCAGTAACCAGGACACTGCGTTTCGGAGTTTCCGACCCAGACGTAAGCTCCACTGTTAACGGAACGGGCCTTCGCGCCGTGAGTCCCGCACCGATTCATACAGAGTCCCTCAACGGCGACGTCTTTTGCCGTTAAAACGACGGTTATTGACCGAACGCCGTCGCCGTTAAGTTTGTTTGACAGAGCTCTGAGGTAAGGGCTTTTGAGGGATTTTCCGAGAGGGTAATTCTCGAGGAGGAGCTGTTTACCGACGATGATCGTTGACGCGCCGCCTTTGTACTTCTCCGTCGTCTTCCACCACGACGCGACTGATGGACCTTTTGCGGCGGCCGCGGAATTTAGAGAGCGGATGAAATCGACGATGACGGATCGTTGGATTGGTGTGAATTTTCCGTACCATATGAGATTGAGAGTGATGTTTCCTTTCAAGAGAATACCGTTGTGGTACTTGAGCACCAGAGGCTCCTGCTCGACCAACGCGGCGGCGGAGAAGCCGACGATGGCCGAGAGGAGAGCGAGAAGAATGGCAAAACGGTAAATACAGGACATTTTGGGAGGATAGAGAGAGAGATGGCAGAGAGGTTTTGGTATTTAATTTGGGGTTTATGAAACCCACTCAAGGCTTTATTTATACCGGAAATTTTTGAACGGGGAACAGCTGTACTGTAAGATGGAAAGAGCGTCCGTGTCAACGTAGGCCACGTGGATATATTTAATTGGTTAGGCAAGTGTATTTGACAGCCTGTAGTGAGGTTCGTCTAGGGTGACGTGGTAGTTTCCATAAACGTGTAGTAATAAATTATTTTCATAATTTAAAAAATAAATAAATCAAGTATTATGCGAAAGGGATGAACACTTCCGTGCATGGCCGGATAAAGTTTATAAGTACTATTTACATTGAACAGTTCCCATCTGAATTTATTGAAAGATGTATTTAATCCGATAAATAAAGTTGAATTATTCAATATATTAACTAAAATCATTTTTATCGTTTGAAGGACAGTGTATTCTATACGTTTTCGAACGCACCGAGTTATCGTTACATATATATTATCATCATTTGCAAAAGCATGGGTGTTTGGATCACCAACTCAACGAATTCCACAAAACCAAACCAAAAACTCAACGGATACATAGAGAAAATATGTTGAAGTTTTTGAGTTACACTGATCATATTTGACAAAAAAAAAAAATATATTGATCATATCTGACTATTTGATTACTTCCTCTATCAAGTGATCCAAGATAATCTGTTTATGTAAATGTTTCTGTTAAAAAGAAAAATAAATTAACTGCTGAAAGAATATAATACTTATCTACAATTGTTGGGGGTGGTTTTCTTATTAGAAAAATAAATATTAAAATTTTAATATTTTAAATTACCATTTAATAATTGCAACGTCTAAACCGACCATACACTAACTACACTAATATCGTAATAACCGTACTGTTCAAAATCTATTGTTTTGAGGAAACCCATAATGGAGAAGAGCATTTGTCTCTGTAGGGCCACAATGCATATACATAATTCAATATATTGAATTGAGTTATGCATGTATATATTATATTTATGTATAAATTGGGGAGTATGTATAGAAATATACAAAGTGTTTGAGCAGCGGTAGTCAGTAGCTTGGGTAAGGCGTACGAACCACGCCCTTTCCAACATCAATTATTGCCTTACATCTGCGTGGTCCACGCTCTCTTCTTCTGTTTCTTTAGCCTCTTTTTTTTTTTTTTTTTTTTTTTCTCTTTATCTTTAGCTTTTTGTTTTATACTATAGCTTTACTAACTTTATTTTGTTGTTAAATAGCTTTACTAACTTTTCTTCTCTAAGTTCTAGAATGTTGCAAGTTTTTATATACATAATTTTGTGTGTGCATTGAATGATGCGGGATCAAATTAAAAATAA
Organism: Alliaria petiolata; assembly: GCA_020283515.1. Classification (NCBI taxonomy): domain Eukaryota; kingdom Viridiplantae; phylum Streptophyta; class Magnoliopsida; order Brassicales; family Brassicaceae; genus Alliaria; species Alliaria petiolata. The sequence continues at coordinate 163,692,061 of JAHZTW010000001.1, read as the reverse complement.
CCATAGAATGAGTTTCAAAAATAATGATATATATTCTCCAAAATGTGATTTGATGAGACTACAGCCAATATTACACACAGACAATTCGAAGTGTGGCTGAAATCATGGTAAATTTATTTTCACCCCATAGGTGTAATCAAAATTTATTTCCACCTCATAGGTGATGAATTTAGCTTTTTAAATTCATTCAAAAATTCTGACGATATATAGCTTATAGAAGTAGTCCAACGACAGATTCCACAAAGATATATGTACTTCCAAATATGAAATTAATCGAACCACAGAACAAACAATCTGGACATATAAGCTAACTGTTTTCGCTGTTCCATAGTTTGGCTGTTTGTTTTTGTTTAAAGGTATTTTATTGAAATGCATAAAAAAAAAACCTATGACTTTTACAGTTATACAGTTCTTTGCTAAAAGGGTATTCCATAGTTTGTTTGTTGATCACACCATTCTGCAAAAATGCGTTTTTTTTTTTTTTTTTTTTTTTGCTAACTAAATGCGATTCGTGTTTAACCATTATTATATATTTATATGTTACTGACCAAAAGAAGAAAGGATAATACGATCTTTAGTTAAATTAATGTTATCTCTTAATAATTAAAGTTAACTAAGGAAAATTGATAGTTGACCCCAACAAATAAACTAAGAAAGTTGATAATTGTAATAGAACTTCTAAAATTTAAACCAGGGTTGAAAGCATGGCGTAAAGACATTAGGCACGACATACGAGGAAGATGAGTTTCGTGGGTCCTACATGCAGGTACGTTTATTAAAACCTGAAAATATATTTTACGTCGCATTGTCAGAACACAGAACTACTCTCTTCTGTGATAAAAATAAGATTGGTAATTTTCTTACTTTAGCTCTGCTTTTGTATTTTAAGTTTTTACCACGTGAATTTTATCATACGTTGAACAAAAATATAATCTAATTGTGCCGTACATTTAAGTTATTTTTGACAAAGTAACAAAACAAAATTACAATATCAAGAGAAAAATAATTGTAGTTACCGCTTTAACGTGTTTTGAAATTATGTTTTTTTTCCACTTTTGTAACTACAGAATTTTGTCAGTGTATAATAAACGAAACTAAATTTAAGTAAAAAAATGTGAATTTGATCAATAGGATGTTATTTTAGTAAAATATTTGGATTTAAATGTCTTTTCTTGGATCGAATTTAAATGTTGCTTCTGATATGAAAGCATCTATGTCAGATGAGATGACAATCATCATTTCTTTCATAAAATCATTTTTCAATTGTATTTATGATAATAACGTGTTTACATCAAATTTCCATTAATTGTATTTTGTGGACTGGCGCTGTGGGGATAATAATAATATAATTTCTCCAAGCAATAGAGTGATATGGATATGAACTAATACAACTTTGATTTGACCTATTTGAAAGCTAAATGTTTCTCATCAAGTCATAACTAAAACAACTAATGTGTTTCTGGTGTGAGCGTGCGTGTGGATAGGCATATGTAATTGCCAATGTGGTTCGTAGGGCTAAAAACTGATCAAAAGGCGGCGAAAATATGAAATAATATCAACACCATGCTATGCTTCGTTGGCATGAAATGCGACACGTTTTATGTTTTAATGTCTTGTGAAAGCGACAAATTATACGTGAAACGAGCAATTATACACAATGGATTGGACGAGCTCATATATGTGTACATATGACCTAACTTCAAAAACAATCAATCGGCAGCTACATATGACCTAACCTACTATAATTGTAGTTGCTACTCAATTGGAAACCTACAAAAATTAAAATATATAAAAACAATGTTTTCTTAATAAAACAAAAATAACATAATTCAAAGCAACGAAGACCGAATCGGGTAAACGAAAGAACCAAACGATGACTTATATATGTAATTTGATTTGAACCCGGAACTCAGATACTAGCTCCTGCCAAACAACAACTATTTCGCGCAAAATATGCGTCTTTTATTATTTCAATAATATATATGTTTCTCTCTTTATATTTCTGTCTCAAAGCGTACTATCCAGAGGCGGTCCCAGAAATTTTTTTAACCGGGGTCAAAACATAAATATAAATATAAATATATAAAAAAAATCGTAAAATAAAAAAATATCTTACAAAACTATCCTACAATTTTTCTTAGGTCTGGAAAATTCCATGGTAAATCATCTAAATCACTAGATTACGTTAGAGTTTTTTTTCAAATATATTCTATTAATTATTTTAATACAATTTAACAACAAACAAAAAGACGAAAACTTGATAAGTTAGAAAAGAAAAAACTCTGATTACTAATCTAAGTTATATATGAAAAAGAGAAAGTTGGACTAATTGTTTCTAATTGTATGGAAAAACAAAAGTTGGGTTATATATCTATGGGCCATGACTTTCAAAACAAAACCCAACTTTTTAATAATTGGGTTAAAGAAATAAAGACTTAAAATATATTTTAAACCATAAATAAAATCTGTACAACATACTATTATATTAAATTTATTTATAGAAATTTTTTTTTTTTATAATTTTGGGGGGTCAACTGACCCACCTTTTTAACATGTAGGTCCGCCACTGGTACTATCATTAAAAAAACATGTGTAGTATTATTGCATGGGTGGTAATTAAATTGGTCGAATATAAGAGGGTTTAAGAGGAAATTCCGAACAATGCAATTGCAAGATTAACGGAATGGATTTTACCCAAAAAAAAAAAGATTAACGGAATGGGCATTGTAAGAACGGGAACGATTACAACTAAAAATATGTTTCAAATTCATGTGTTAACAGGAACATCACAGCTAGAAATGATATAAATAAAATTAACGATTTATATGTATAATATATATATATATGATTGTATATATATCTACTTAATGAAAAAAGATATGAAATTTTGAAAGGGGGACCATATATATGATATGAGATATGCATATGTATATATGTCGGCGAAGTCAATTAAAGTTAGCAAACGAAGTCGAATATAAAGTTAAAATACCCATTCCCCTCCATATCCTAACTTTTGACTTTGAAGGTAAACGTAATAGTCTTATCACACGCTTATGGGCAAATATTGCATGCATGCCCACTTGAAATCATCTTCTTTCTCCTTTTCCCTCATTTTTTGGGTCAAAGAATGTAAAAGTTGGAGCATATATATACGAAACAAAAATAAAAGCATGAAACATGTTGATTATATTCAATGGTTTCAAAACTACGTTAAAAAGATGTGTCTCACATTAAAAAGTTGAATATTTTCAATTACTGATAATTTTTATTTTCAAAAATAGAAGTAAAAAGACCGTACGCAACGCAAGTAAAGTAAGATAAGTAATTTCAATCAAAGGTGTAAAACATACTATTTTACTATTACACCATGCAAACGCTAATATATACAAACACAAACGCATATTAGGCGGGAAAAAAAAAACACACAAACGCGAACAAAAACTCATGTCATCGCAGTTCTATTGCAAAATTTGCAATGACCAAAATGAGAACCACCACCACACTAATACAGAGACAACGACACTGCTTCAACAGCTACAATTATTAAACTTTTCTATCGACAAGAGATACTGAAAAAGACTAGCGAAAGTAATGTAAGTCCTATCAAATTATTGAGGAGTTATATATATAAATAAAAGATATAGATAAAGGTCAGTCTTAAATTGAATCTTCTTGTCCTGGATTCTTAATGTTAAACGTCACAAGTATTCAGTATTCGTCTGCATTCGACGTGTACCGGCAATTTGATCAAACCCACAAGAGCTTTAGCAATTATTAGTCCGCACAAGCAGCCAATACCACCTTAAAGTAATTCCTCTTTACTTAATTATATAATTTCACCACCAATGCATAAGCCAAAAAAATATTGATGATAAAAGGCATATATAATTCACAGGCAACGTAATTAATGGAGAAAATTATAATATCAAGTTTGTCAAAGTCCTTTAGAAGTGCCATAATAAAGCAACAACATCAGTGAAATTTTTACCATCAAAAGCATTAGTAAAATAATAGAATGGTTTATCTCTATTGTTTAAGCAAAAATTCCTAATGATTCAATTAGTATAATCTTTAGGACAAGTTGGGTTTATTAGAAGTTAAAAAAAAAAAGAGAGATGTGTTTATAAGTCGGTTGATATTGTGAGGTACATTGGTCTTATATTGCCGCCGACCGACCGACCAGCTTCTCATGTTGACTAACCAATCTCAATACACAGATTGGTCCCAGTTCTCTTGTCATGTATATACAGGAGTCAATATCTTTGGAATCTTCCCTATATAATTCGAGCTTAACATATATACAACAAAATTAAATCATAGTTGATAAGGGCCGGTTAAAATTGAAGGATGATATTTTTTTTTTTTTAAAGGAATACTGATTTAAATTATAAAATTTTGGAGTTAACCAATATCTTTTTTCTCCGTTCCAAAGCAAACCCAAATAGAATAAATTAACGTTTAGTATGTTTCATTAAAGTAGATTAAATAATAATAATAGCTAGAAATATAAGTTATATTTTATATATATCACCCCCAAAAATATTTGTGTTTATATTTAAAACTGAACAATTTTTTTTTTTTTTTTTGTCAGTATCATGAATTCATAAGAGTTATTTTCCTCAAAGCCCATCAAGTCAATGACACAGCCCATTTAGAAGAATTTTAGGCCTTCAATTATACTTTGATCTATATATTTTTTTAGGTGCAAATTCATAATTGACTGAAAACCAAAAAGATTTTCTTTGTAGGAATTGAACGCCGGAAAAAAAAACGTTTCCAATTATGTTTTTTCGGCCTACTGATTACGTGATTCGTTGTTTATACTGTACACATCGTTTCAAGTTGTTTCTTGTTAATTTGCTGTTTATCTATGTCTTATAAGTTAAGATTTGGATTCACTAAAAGATCACCACCCCCTTTCAAAGTGCAGTAACGAAAAATAGTGGAACAAATCGGTTATCATTAAAGAAAAAAGAATAAATAAAACAGTAATTCATAAAGAGTCAATGAGGAAAGACTTCAAGTGCTTGAGGAACTCTTTGGACTTCTCCAAATTCACAGCATGTCCTGCCTTCTTGATCACCACTATCTCTGCATTTTCTCCTATATGCCTGTTTCACCATATTTTTTTTATACATATTGGTAATATTATAAATATATTTTATTGTTTCACAGAAAAGGAAATGGTAATCTCAAAGTTGAAATATGTTGTTTACCTTTTCAATCTGTAACCTAGTTCCAGTGGAAATATTTGATCTTCTTCTCCCCATATGATCAAAGATTTCTAATTTTAAAACAAAAAAAAAAAAAAACGCACAATTTTACAGCAATTTAAAAAAATAAAAAATAAAACATGAAAGAGAAAGCTACAGTTTGTAGTTTTCACCTGTTTGATCCTAGGAAGGTCTGAAAGTCTCCGATCTTTGAGTATTGATTTGATCAAATCTCTCTTCTCCTCTACAAACTCCGTACACATTACCTTCACATTTTTAAAATGAAACAAAATAAATCAATAAAACGAAATCCGAAAATGCTAAAAAAAATATCCAGATTGATAAAAAAACAACTTACATCGATAAAATCCCAGAGAAAAAACGATGGAACACCTTTGATTGGCTTGACGAAAGAGAATCTGATGAGTTCCTTGAGCTTCTCCGGCGTCTGAGGAATAAGAATTCCGGTGGCTTCTTCTAGGTTCGGAACCTTGAACAATCCATCCTCCATATCTTTCTCCTCCAAGCAAACCCCGGCGCAGCATAGCACCAGCTTCTCCACTTTCTCCGGAAACTGCGCCGCTAAACTGTACCCAACGAATCCACCGTAGCTGATCCCGACAATGTTCATCCTCTGCACTCCGTGCGCCTCCATTAGCCTCATCAGACATCGAGCCTGGAACGATTCGGATCGGTTCGGTTCCGATGTGGAAGACAATCCGAAGAAGAGGAGATCGGGAACGTAGACGTTGAATCGCCCGGTGAAAGCTCGCAGATGCTCTCCGTATTGCCACATTGCGTTTGCTCCGAATCCGTGCACGAGGAGGAGATTAGGTTTAGACCGATTTGGGGATTTAGGGATCCAACAATGCATAGCCGTCGATGCGATCGAGTTGCCGTGGGAGAGATCGGTGGTGACGGAACGGAGACCGGCGTTTGCGAATGATTGCCGGAATAACCAATCACGCGACGCCGTGAAGCTGAAGCATCGCAACAATTTCAGATGATCAAACATTTTCGGAGACAATTACAATTTTTTTTTCAATATGAAACAGAGAGGAGAAGAAGTAAAGGCGTGACGATGAAACGGAAGCGAACGAAATATCTGTTTTCGGTTATTTGTCGATAATTCATAATAAACGTGACTTATGGTCCGTCCCTATAATTTACCAAATTACATTTAAGGGACTTGTGGATTATTGTAATTGAGTAAAGAGCCGTATTGAAAGCAAAGAGACAAAAAGGACCAACAAGACATGCGATCAAGTAATTTAGAGGTAAATGGTTCAATTCCAAATCTATACAGATGTAACCGGAATTAAATAAACCATAAAATTATTAATCTGTTGGTGATTCAATCAAGGACCGAATAAATCAAAAACCTTTTCCTTTTAGGGTTTAAGAGAAGTCAATGATATAACTTGGTGAACAAGAACAGCTCGAGAAATTCTAACTCATGAGTTTCCGGAGACGCTTCTCAGCAATCTTTGCCGTCTTGTTTTGGGGTTCAAGGACCAATGCGTGCCTGAAATCTGCAGAGATATTAAACCATATGTTACCGGAAAGAGTATATATTTCAAATAAGAACTGACAATAAAATCAGGTTAACTGTTCTCTATGATTTGGCAATCTAGATTAGCTGATGCAATCAATCTTTTAACATTCAAAACCTAAAAGCAATATTTTGTTGATTACTGATGATGAAGTACAAATCTCCCAAATGCGATAAAAAAAAAAGGAGGAGATAAAATCCAAAGTCTGAGTAAGTTTTACCTGCAGCAGCTTCCTTGTACCGTATAAGAGATTCTCTAGCAGTCCCTCGTCTCAAATATGCTTTTACGTTCTGTAGAAACAATAACTATAAGAATCAAAATCCCAACTTCTTTGAAATCTACGAATCATACGTGGCCGTGTCTTTAGTGAGTAAGTGGTGAAGAAACAGAATCCAACAGCTATCAACAACTGAAGAGTTTTGATCCAGCTAAAGTGTACAGAGCCATGCTAAAACTCGACGTAACAAAAGTAAACTATGCAATAGAATGGAGAATGGGGGAAATAATAGGTAATCAAGCTCGCACCTTCTTGTCGATCAACACAGCCTCGGTACAATCTTCTTCAGCTTGTTGGAAGCTATTAAAAAACTCTCAGATCAGAAGAGAATAACAGATTATCTTCCGATCAGAATGAAAGATACGAAGAGAACAATTACCGGCCAAGTTCCAAGTAAGCTGCAGCTCTATTGCAAAAATAAGTAGCATTTGCTCCATTCAACTTGATAGCTTCAGTATAACAACTTACTGCCTTATTCCATTGTCTCCCCTTGTATGCAGCATTTCCCTGGAATTACATTTATCCACCTTAACTTTATTTAAAATTAGATCATTCAAAAGATAGCACAAAAGAGATGGTTTTTACCTTTTCCTTCATAATTTCAGAAGCCTCCATACCATTGGAGTCGGTAACTGGAGCTAAGCTGGATGCAATATCGGCTTGGTCCTGAAGCGATGCAAATACCTCGAGAATTGTATCGAGAAGGAACTTATCACCTCCATAATAAGTAAGAAACGACACGGATATTGGTCGGTCGCCATGCTTCCCTAAAGGAATCGTAACCTGTAGGATATGCATACAGATCTGTGTTATTACTCAAGTCTACAGAGTAACAAAAAGGGAACAATACAGTTCTCCAAACACTGAAAGTGAGAACGAAAAAATGGAATTATACCTGACAACACCCAGACATGCTAGCAATGCTTGAGAGTGCATAATTTCGATCAAGAAACTCGTTCATAGCGTTCTTGTTCGTTGTGTTAAGCTTCGGCGGGGGATCGGCCACTGTGGGGATCACCAAAATTCCATCTTCCTAATAATAAGATACCGTATATATGGTTTATCATAATACTATAAAACTACAAAAGCAAAGTAGAATCCCCCCCAAAAAATTGAACTTTAACAGTGCAACCTCCCTCTCCAATTTTCTGTATTTCAGGGGCAAAATGCCCTCAAGACACTGATGTTATGGCATTGAGAAAATTAAAAATTTCCGAAGGTTACCTTTAAAAGGCTCTGAATGGTGGCCCGCATCTCAGTTTTCACTCTGTAGAGGGACTTAATGCCCTCGTTTCTGCTCTTCAGAGCTGCAACAACATCATTGGAGAATCTTGGCCCTAGAAACGATTTGCATGTTTGCGACCATTCTTCATAATTTGTTTTGAACTCATGCCTGGTTTATAAATGCATATAACACGATTAAAAAACAAAACTAGTTACCTCCAGCAAAAAGAGAAAAATAACAATCTTTTATTGTACCAGTTGAAAAGAGAGAGGGAAAATAGTATTGATGTGGTGAAAATTTCTAGATAAAAAAGAGTGAATTTACAAAAAGAGCAAGCTTCTTAAATACCTTTGTATTGATAACATCACAGATGAAAGAGCCTTCAAAGTCGATGCTGAATTCAGCGATTTTCCAGATTGCTCACAGAATTCCGCAAGACTTGGTACATTCGAAGCGACATATTGACCAACGTTCATATGTTTTGGAGTTTGGTCTGCACAAGCCAGTGGTCAAGAGACATAAGATATGAATCTGGAGGAGGGCAAAGAGAAGGAAGCAATACTAATGAAAACTTACAGCCAGATAGATTTTCGATTGCCTTTCTGACAACATGCACTGACTTTTGCTTAGGAATATCAGAGAGCTCGAATAAATCATCAGCGAAGATTAAAGATCTTTGCCTATTATGTGTTACTGCACTCAGATTAAGCAAGGCATGCCCAACTTGACTCAAAACAGATGGGTCACGGGCAAACCATCCTACAGAACGGAATCAAAAGAAAAAAATTATCAGAAAGGCAAGGCGCATAGTAACATTTACCACTGAAATTACAAAAAAGGAAAAGGATTAGACAAGTACAAGGATTCTTCCTAGGAATCGATACAAATACAGTAAAAACTTCCAATCCATGAATGTATATATACTTTGCTAAACATTGTTCAAAGAAAAGGGAAAACGAATGCAACTTACCAACCGTCTCCAGGCTCTGGGAATTGGGCAAAACCCCAACTGAAGAAACAGTACCCTGAGATGGTCGGAAGCCGAGAATACCACAAAATGATGCTGGGATTCTAACACCGCCAGTGGTATCGATCCCTGCAAATCAAGCATTTAAAGATTAGCATAAGTAGACGAGAAAAGCTCATTGCCAAGTGAAAACGAAGAGATCAACAATACCAAGTGCAAAGTCAACGAGTTCAGCCCCAACAGAAACTGCTGAGCCACTGGAACAGCCTCCAGGAACATTAGATGGCATCAATGGATTAATAGGAGTGCCATAGTGCCTGTTTTCACCAGTTATCCTGAAAAAAACATCACATTCGAATTATTTTGAAAATCAATTACAGAAAACACATTTGATGGGGAGAAAGGCGGGAATGGAGAGATACCCAAAACCCATCTCATCCATGATTGTCTTGGCAACACAAGTAGCTCCATTTTTCAAGAGCGTTGTCACAACCACATCAGTTTCCTCTGCAGCTTCGTGAGTCTTCTTCCATTGTGGACTACCAAATCCTGTGATATAATCCTTAACATCGAACCTGTTCAAAAAAAAAAAAAACAATATCCCCAAAACAAATTTCTTCATTCAATGCACATGACTTCGTCTAAGCAAGTCAAAAATTCAATTAAACCACAAAATTTATAAACTTTCAAGCAAAATGCAACATTTGATTCCATCTTTGGAAACGGGCGACAGGAAGATCAAGTTTTTTTTAAAAGAAATAGTAAAACCGACGAAAGAAAAAAAAAAGCTAAGAAATTGAGAGAGAGAGAGGGACATACGCGTCGGAGATGGAGAACGTAAGTCCGGAGAGGGATTGTTTGGCGGCAGGAGGAGGCGGAGGGGGGAAAGGAAGAAGTTCGAAACGATCTAAGAAAGCACCAAAGTCCTCTTCTCTACGGGCTTTAATCCGCCGCTTACGGGTCTCCGCCAGAATCACGATCCCGGCCACCGTCACGCCGATCACTACCCATACCTTTGGATTCGACGCATTGCTTTGAATCGAAGTCAGCGTATTCGACATAACGCGATCTCGCAGAAGGAGAGAGAGAGAGAGAGAGAGAGAGCGAAGGGTTTTAGGAGGGTTTAAGAGCAAAAAGGGGAAAGAAAAAAAAGGAGAGAGAAACGATTTGGGAGGAAGACAGATGCTATCGTGCGCAGGCTTAAGGCGAATCTTCTTTTCAAGTCTCATACTTGGTAATAAATAATAGTCGAAATTGATTTTCTAAATAATTTTTAATCTTTTCATTTTTTTCAATTAAAATGTTACAAATTGATTTAAATTTTATGATTTTAAATCATTTTTTGCCCTTTTCTGTTGATGAACTTTTCCACTCGTCGAAAATTAGGTTTTAAGCGAGTCAAGGCACCCAAAACCGCGCCTATTGTAATTAAAAAAAAATGAAACTAAACTTTTTTTCTTGACAATATAAAACATAAATATTTCAAATATTGCAATAAATTATTTGTGAAGTTTCTATATTCTATAGCCTTGCCCATCAATCCAATATTTCGCCAGTTTATAAGAAATCCAGATTTGGATTTTTTTTCTTTCTTTTCTTAAAGTGGCATGCCAATCCAAATTTGATAGAAAACATGGCATGTCGATCGGATTTGTAATCTTATTAATTTGCTCAATACCATACCACTATTCGAATTTAATCTATAGAAATAATTCTCGGTTATGAAAATGTCAAAATAGAAAAACCTAAACGACGAAAGAAACTAGTGAAAAATAATTTTATATCCTGGATCTAGATCCAAAGTAATTAATAAAATGGTAATATCAACTATGGTAATTTACAGAGAATACAAAAAGTTAGAAAGTAAAAAAGAATGAAAATGAATACGAGTCAGAAATGTCATTCAAGGAGAAATAGACATCAAAGTGTCATCGTTCAAAAGAGAATCAATGTCAAGAAAATCGTCTTCTTCACAGTTGAATAGTTCCTTTCTGTTGTTTATAGATGAACTTGATGAAGCCTGTTCAACAATTTAGATGTTAAACAAAATATGATAATTTATGATACTGCATTTTATATATATATTCATGTTATGGGTCTAGGGTACCTCGTTTTCGCGGAAGCCCTCGACAACGTTCAGGAGTCTACGGTATTGATCCCGTGCTTCTGGGTATTGAACCATCGACTTAACCCGAGTGAGAGCCTTTTGAAGCCTTTCCTCGGTTTGTTTTCTTCCCTTTTCTAGAAAATCATAGTCATCTTCCTCTGGTACCTTAGGACATAGTTCTGATACAGTCGGTTCTGTTTCCGCGGTTTTGGCGACTGCATTGCGTTTATACCCTCTTAAGCCTCTACCTTTGCGTCTCCAACGCATAATGATTTTCTCCAGTAATCCCACAGACCAAACGATTGGTTTGTATTGTTTCCGGACCTGATGTCCCCTCACATGAGCCTAAAGGTAATAAAGCAAGAATGAGAAAACAGACAAAGATTTTAAGTAAAGAAAAGAAAGAGAGGGGAATACAGACAAACCTGAATCTTAACGACTCTTTGTCGGATTAAAAGAAACTCTTTTCTCTTCTTCCAACCACGATATTTTTTCTGGATATGGATAGCAGCAGAATGAACAGAGACATCAGTGTGTCCTGGATTCTTAGTTTTAGAAGCTGCAAAAGAAACAGCTAACTCGCTGGAGATATCAATCTCGTCATCATCGCCAAATTCAGTCAGCTGTTTCCTCTGGAACGATTGCATCCTGAATACTTGATGAAGACGATCAGCTGCTTGTGTAGCATTACGGACAGCGGTAAGTGAATCCTTCAAGGAAAGTGTTTCTGGTGCATCGCCATAGCTCATAGGAGCAGCGGTTCGCTCAGAGACTGTTTGAACAGCTTTTGGTCCAGAAGATTTGGCAGAACTGTTTTCCTTCGAGTCCATTGTTAGCTTTTCAAGATAACTAGTTAGGGAAGACTCTGCAAGAAAACCCGAAATCCCCCTGTGTCCATTTACGTAAGCCAAATCAGCAGCTGTTTTACCCAATGGAAGCTCTGGAGATGGATCCGTCAATGCCCCAGCATCAGCACCTAGAGAGACAAGCACAGCGACAGTTTCCTCCCTGAAGTTAACAGGAAACAGAGTTAGCTTGATGCGTACATGTGGACCAGCTAATATAGAGTTCAAGACGCATCAATTTGAGAATCTAAAAGAAATGCAAAATCTCAAATCATAAGAGAGTGAAACTTTAAAATCCAACGAGGTATTTTATGAACAAAGAAAATCGAAGAAATGTTTTTACCGGCCACTAAAAGCAGCCCAATGCAGGGCGGACCACCCATTTGCATCACGGAAGTTAATGTTAACTCCTGCTGCTAAAATAGGTTTAATAGCCCAATCGTACCCAAGGGCTGCAACAAAGTGCAAAACACCCTGTCCATCTTCACCCAGAATGTTTGGACCTTTACCCTCTTCAGTCACTTTATGGATGAGCCATACATATAGTTCTTCCTCAAACTGTTCCCTGAAAATCCGTTCTTTTGGTTCTTGTTTTGTTGAATCTCTCTCATATATCCCTGGTAGGAGGTACTCTTTTTCCTCCTTTAGCAACATGATTTTACTGATTTTTCTTCGTTTCTCCCCAACATCTTCAAATATATGGTGTTCGTGAACAGAAGCTCTGTGAGCAAGCAGCCTCTCGAACCTCAACTGAAGTGATGCTTCATTTGTATAGGTTCCATATATATCAGCAGCATCGATTTTTTTGGTAGAGCCAGAAAGGAAATCGAATTCTCGTAATTCACTGCAAACAAATCTGTTGGAACATGTAATATAAAAGGGCACTTGACCAGCTGTATGCGGCGGAGCATGACAGCAAAGAACACCATCTACTAGAATCTCAGCAGGAACCTCCACTTCACCAAACATGCATGACCAGTTATATTTTGTTACTTCTTGAGGACTAAGTAGAAATGTCCCAATAACCATGACCTGCAGATAAATTGATACATGAGAACGAAATTAGTCCCCACAAACAAAACGAGCAAAAGAGCTGAAAATGGAGAGGTAAAAAGGATTAACGCAACAGAAAAAGCATTACTAATAAGAAAACGGAAACTGCTGAACTAAAATCAACAAATGACCACCAAACCATTTTATTCAAATATGAATAATAACGCTACCTCAACTTCGGCGTCAGTCTGTGCGCACTTTGGCCAAAAATCAACTATGGTGAAACGCTGATCCTCAGAGAGAGAAGGGCTCAAGGATGGTCCAGCTGCTGCAGTTTCACAATCAACAGTGGTCCATGCAATATCTCCAAGCGAAGACTGCATCTGCAAATCCTCCATCTCGCCAAGTTCTTTACTAGCCCACCGAGAAAAACTATCAACCTTTTTCAAACTATCTTCGTGTCTTAACAACGATTTCTTTACAGGTTTATATTCAGATTCCATACTTGAAGGAAGAGCTTGAAAACTATTCCCAACAGGTTGCTGATTTTCACTGCCAAGGAGATTGGAAAATGTCTCAAAATTATCTTGTGCACTTTGCTCAAATAACACCAGACCAGTGTCCTCAGTCATTCCAGAATGTGAAACCAGATCCACGGGCCATTTTGGCATTGGTAGGTCATCATGAACTGGAATCTACAGAGATGAGTATCTCAAAATCAGAAAACTTAAAAACTAAAGAAGGAGTCATCAAAAATAAGTTTACAATCTAGTACAGAAGAAGGAGCCATTAAACAAATGTAGGTATAAATATGTCTTTCATCTTCCAATCTGATGTCTAAGGTAAAAACTGAATCAGGCATAGGGTGCACTTTTTTTTGGGGGTTAAAAGTAGGTACCCACAGATAAATTAATCTTCAACTAATTACCTGAGAAAAATTGCTAATGAAAACATGTAAGACATAAATACAGATGACATAGCTTCAGAGTTTGATGTGCTATGATATCATCACGCATTTCTATGCTTTTTTCTCACAGTACTTCTTTGCCTTTTCTACATTTCTTGCATCCATAGACACTTTCTTATACTTTCACTAATAACATCTACGCATAGCCCTTGTATGAAGAATTATAATAAGCAGTACACTACCTGCCAATTTAATTGGGTTTGAAAAGGAATTCTGAGATGTTCTGCAGTTAACAGTCCACCTTTGTCTGTACACTCTTCCACCAGCATTGAATCAGTATTAGAAGACTGCACCTGAGAAGGTTGATCATATCTTGTCACCAAATTCTCGACGGCACCCCAAGCTTGGACTTCAAAAAATCTCTGGGAATCACTTTCTCTGACTCTGTTCCCATGAACCTGTGAAACAGTACGGATGCCAGGAGCTGATGTCCAACCATTGCGATTTCCTAGACAGGAAAACAAAGGCACTCTTATCAAACATGCAGACTGTAAACCAGAAAGACAGGCGAGTACCCAAAACAGAGCTTGTATAGTAAGAAGTTAATATGCTAGCATCCTGCTTGGCCCTTGTCTGAGGAGTACCAGTTTGAGATTCAGGAGATGCTCGTAAGACAGAACTTGCTTGATGACTATCCCCTGCGCCAAAACTGATATAAGGTGGTGTTGAAAATTACACACACAGCCAAGAGCATGTGATGTTTACAGATATGTAAATCATCACACCTCACAAATTAGGATGAACATCGATTATTCTTCCATGGAAAGAACTATATCTTTGAACAAAAGATACCAAGCATACAAAATAATAGAAAAAGAAATACCGGAATCAGCATCTTCACATAACGATGACAATGTGCTGGTCGGGCTTGCTGTTGAATCAATATTCACTGAAGCAGTGCCATTTACAGAATTTGAGTTGTTTTCTTTGATTCCGATACTTGTCCGGTTACCCTGTATAATTTACAATTTAAGATGAACTTAAGCAAACTGATCAGTAGAAAGCTACTGTACAAAAGAACAATATAATATGAAACGATGGAAATTTATATTTATACTCGTAACAGCATAGACAGCAAGAGCTATACCTTAACCTCCAAGTAGTGTACGAAAACAATATGCATCAAATCTCTGTAACAAAACGGCATAAAACAGAGTATATAAGTACAAAACTGAAAACACACTATGAAGTATATAAATATCAAGAAGCAAAGTCAACTTGTACAAGTGAATTTTAAAGATTGCATGAGAATAGTGACCCAGTTGGTATTTTGATGTTCCACACATAACCCATGAAGGCCTCACAAAGATCAGAAGGAAAACAAAGACAAAGTAACGACTATGCCCTGAAGGTTCACTGCCTTAGTCTCATCTAAACCCAATGAGATTAGGTTTCTCTATAACAGCACCTTGAAAACTATGATCATAAACGTTCCCTTCCTATCCAATACCTAGAAGTTACACTATACCCAACAGTGTATGGACAATCTCAGACTCACTGTTCAAGCATCCAGTAGCATCGTCTCTGGAAATTCTCGTTGCCTTCCCCATGTGCATAGTAACAATGTAGCACATCAATGCTTCCGACCTATATACACTTTAATAATGTTACTCTCAACAATTTAGATACATTACATTATTAACTAATTTACTCCAAAGCCAGAAGTGGAACCAAGTAACAGGTTCCACGATTGGAAAACACAAAACTATAAAGGAAAGATGACAGAAAATTCTAACCTTGAGCTTCTCATGAGCTTCTTTTATTGTTTTCCCATCCTTCTTCTTCCTCCAGTTATGTCCGTCTTTCCTAAAATATCTCAGCACCTTCCTATCGAAAAGAAAGAGTGAACCACCTATAAGGGTGGAGAGATGATGTTAGTTTAGAGGAAAAAAAGAATATTTGTAAGTTGTAGACTTCTGTCACTACACGCAATATAAAAAAAAAAAAAAAAAGTCTACTTCTTTTTCGAAACGCAAATAGGATGAACAGAGTGGCGCAAGTCTAATTTATCACGTTCGTTCGAATCTTAGTATTTTTCAAAAAATGCAAGACAGGCTGACAATTTTAGTATTCAGACCATCGACTATTCATGCGCCCAATAGCTTTATAAGATAAATTGTAAGCAAAAATGAGGTGATTCGGACACAGACGTACTGGCTGGTCGGATGGGAGACTCTGATGCTATATGAAACTTGTGATAGTTCTGAAGAATTTCACAAATCTCAGCAGGCCTAAGCCACCTGTGTTGGGCTTCTGACAGCAACTGTTCCATATCTGCGAATTTGTAAAGAAGCGAATATATTACTTCTTGACTCTGAGTAGATTTCCCAAATCAAACGGCCGCTAACACTAATAACATATATGAACATCCCCAACGTAACAGAGTAATTCAACTATATCGCAGAAAGTTCAATTTTCAATTTACAATGGCTCTATTTCCTCGCAATATAAGATCAATCAGACAAAAAAAATAATATAAATCTAATCGAGCCCGAACAACACCAGTAAGAAAGTGGAGTGAGCCAAGTTCCTCTGTAATGAAAGGACACGGGCTCGATTCCTTTGCCTACCAAATGTGGAAGCCAGAAAAAACAAAAGATGGCAGCATAGACCTAATTGAAGCTAGCAAAGGAACCAAAACACGGCGGAGGGAAACAAACAAAATAGGAAAACAGAATGAGACCTAATCGAGGATGGCTAATAAATCCAAAAGATCCGCGATCCGCCATAAGAATATAAACCCAAAAGTGCACCAAAGAGATCTCAAACTTCCGTAATCCCAAAGAGAAGAATCAACGAACCCTAACCGATCTGAGTATGCATGAACTGAGAAGCTTGTATGTTGTTTCCTTCGTTTCGGGCTTTTACAGGTGTGAAAGAGATAGCGTATATTTTCTTTCTCCAAATTCTTTTTTTTTTTAATATCTTCTTTATTGGAGCGAGACCGAGAGGATAACCAGGAAATCGACTTGTTTATAAACAGCGAATTATATCACTTATCCAATAGAAATTTGACACGTATACACATTAGATTTGTCTTGTCCTTTTCGTACATCATCATATTGTAGTACTTGGAATCTTTTTTTTTATTCAAAACTGTTGTCAAAGTGACTTTTCCCTCTCTTTCTCGGTCGCGGAGGCGGAACCGATGGCGGAGTTTTAAAAGTCAAGATCTACGTCCTGGTGTGACCGATGAGGACTAAAAGACCTATAAGAGTGATCTCTTGTTTTTTGTTTTATTTTGCTGAATAAGTGAGATCTCTAGTTGCATCGTTAAACTCGATGAAGCCATGTGAAATCATCATCATTGTAACATTTAAACACTAGACATTTCTATGAAAATGGAGTGGAGAGAGGACTTCTTGCATCTCTCTTCTTTTTGGTTTCGATTCTAGCCTTTTGCGGTTAGAGTTATTATCACAAAGTATTTCAGATTCCTAAATCATAGCACAATAACGAGATCCATCATGACACGATATATCGATATTATATTTCCGGGAACCATGAATTTTCCTGAAATCGATATACGCTTCAGCCTTTTCCTCTGCTAGATGCTCTATAGATTTGAGTAGTCAAAAGACTCAGATTCTTCACAAACAATGCACATACATCGACGCAACTTACGGATTCTATGGACACAAGAAAGAAAAACTACGATTAAAAGAAGAAAGCTCAGACCATGTATGTCATACCGACCTGCATCAGTTGCGACTGAGGCACACTCAAATTTGCGATCCCTCTTCTGCAGTTTTTCCTCAGGAATGCGTAGAAGTAATTTATGACTAACTTCTTGATGAACCACGAATCTTTTCTTGCTCTTATATCACCATGTCCCAGTAGATACACGACCCCTGATTCTTTCGCTTTGTGTATGAACGATAACTCCCTCTCCAGGCTTTGCTCCGCTTCAGATACAGAGGAATCAGATGATGCGTCAAAGGGCTGGTGGTTTGTGTGATTAGACGAAGTGTTCATTTCCATGATCGGTTTGTTCAACTCTCTGTATTCAGAGAGAAGAGGAACGCCCATTGAGTACATGCTTCCGTTGGGGCCAAAAACAACTCTGGAACCTGAGAAATCTTCCTCCGAGTCTGAATCATCGTTCCCGTCACTCTCCAGGGAACGTTCTTGAGCTTCTCTCCGGATAAACTTCTCGAGGCTCTCGATCAGTAGCTGCTCAAACGCTTGGTGGTTCTCCTTTCTTGCATCTTTGTAACCATACCTTCACCACATATAACCCAAAATGTGTTCAAATTCGCTTTTTCAGCAACAAAATGGAACAGGAAAAAAAAAGTTCATGCGGGCCAAATTGGAACCAACAGTGGCTCTTAAGACATACTTCATTATGTAATTAAGCAGATAAGGACATTTCAGCTCTACAGACTTGCGTAAGAACCTCAACTACGTAAAGTCTTTATCTAATGCTATAAATGACGAAACTTGAGCAGTGAATCGGACATAAAAAAAAAAACACCGACCTGGCAATGCAACGGAATAAGTGATAGCTTTTGGTGCAGACGCGTCTGAAGAGGAACCTCTCACTCTGGGGTACAACTGGAACTGGGACGTATTTTATGCAGACAAAAATGACCATTGAATGTATTGCAGGAAGTGTAGTCAGAAAATGGCCAAATATTGCTGGCACTCCCTTCACTAACTCATTGTACAACAATCCAATACCGGGAGCTCTTATTGTTCCCAAGGTGCACCCAAGTTCTCTCATCAAATCCATTGACAGCTTTTGTTCGACTTCTGTTTCATACCTGAGTTTGCTTCCATAGTTCCAAACATACATTATACCAAACATGATTACGGCAAAAACCAATATTATCCAGCTTCCATCCCCGACACTCGCTATAACTGACGAGAAAAAGATTAATTCCACTCCGAGGAAAACTATCAGAAAGGCAATCACGATTACGATGTTTATCTGCCATATAAGAAGCATGATTAACGTCACTAGAATTGTTGTTGTCATCATCACTCCAAGCTCAGCCATCCCTGGGAAATTGAAACAAAATTCAAAAAGGGGGAAGCATATAGGACCTCTGAAGCTGAAAAGGGAAACAGAGAAAACAGCTATTACCATATGCATTTCCAATCTCATTGATACTTGAGATTGAGCAGACTACGACCAGGCAAACGGCAAGGAGGAACCAGTTTAGGACAGGTATATAAATCTGACCCATAAATTTCCGAGAAGTGTGAATAATTTTGAGACGAGGGAAACAACCCAGAGCTGTTGACTGTTTAATACATGAAAATGTTGCAGTCGTCATTGTGCGACTGGCAATTAGAGCTGCAACGTTGGCTATGAAAAGGACCGGCCAGAATGCAGCACCTGCAGAACAGTATGATGAAACAGTATGATGAATCAATAACTAATGCTGGTATTCAATATAAGCCACTAATCCGCACTGCAAAAACAGCCTTTGCAGAAGTATCAAAGTGGTTTTGTTTGCCAAAGAGGCATGAATATCACTGACTGAAGGAAGTAACTGAACTTCACCTGGAACAGATGAAAAGAAAGCTTGACTAGCATCCGCATGATTCTCGATCAGGTATGCAGCTTGTCCCATATATCCCAGCATGAGGCACGGCAGGACGAGACACACAAAAGTAAGCTGCAGAAAACAACTACGAAATAAGTTAAAGTTGCAGAAAATTAGAGCACAAATAGTATAAAAATAATAATAATAAACATCAGCCACCAAAGGCCATTCCACTATTCATTTACCTGGACTGATCGAACAGAAAAGTAGCAAAGTTCCGCAAATAATGCCTCTGAGCCTGAAAGATAAAAAAAATTATATAACATGAACAGTCAGCAAAGGAAGCATCACAATATCAGGCAGAGTATCGATCATAGAAAGGCTTACTCGGTTCTGTTAGCCTTTTCTACAAGAGTAATCCAGCAAAATTGAGCAAATTACCTGTAGCACAGAGAATGCAACCTCCAAGTGCATACCACGCATTTATAGAGTTCCTCTTGAAGAAGTAATAGATGTGGACAGGGTTGAATGCTCTGTAAACACTGCTATCGTATTTGATCAGGTTGTAAATGCCAATACCAGCAAGACAGCAGAACCATATAAGTAAGGCAGGGCCAACAACTAGTCCCATCTTACTTGTCCCATACTTTTGTAGACTAAAGAGGATCACCAGAAATGCAACCGAAATCATTACTACTTGATCTGCAAAGAAGTTAGAAGAAATAGCTGAACAATTGCAAAAGATAAATAACCAGCACCGAACAGCTTCGAAGTTGATTAGACTATCATCCGCATTACCTTGCTCAACCGCATCAACTCCAACCTTAAGTCCACCAACAGCTGACATTACTGCATTATGCAAATCATGTAATTAAGAAAAGCCCATATGGTAGTAGCAACCCCACTGTTCAATACAACAGAATCATGCCTATGAACATACTTAAAAGAGTTTATATAAGAACCTGACATTGCAGGAGTAACAACCCCATCGGCAATCACCATGGAAGTTCCAGCAAGAACTAGCACGAGGAGAATTTTCTTCAGAATTGATGATTTTTCGAGTTTTTCTTTTAATTTCAATGATCTCTCAAGCTCAGGGCAAGGCACCTTCAGTCTAAAACTTGAAATCCGGGCGTCTGAGCGAAGTTGATTTGGGATAAGACTAATCTTGGCATGACGAGAGATTAATGAGTATAGCGCAAAGGTCCCACCTGAAATATCATAAGTAATGAAAGCAGTTGGAACTGTATGTACGGAAAATATTTAAAGCAAGACTATAATTAGGAGATCAGAATAGCTTAAAGCATACCTTCACCGTCATCATTTGCCCATAGAACAACAAGAACATATTTAATAAGGGGGACTAAAAGTAAGGTGTATAACACTAGTGACAATGCTCCTATGACATCTTCTTTTTCTTGGACAGGTGATTTACTGAACATTACACTGAACGTATACAATGGACTGGTTCCTACATCTCCGAAGACAACCCCTAGTGTCTGGAATGCAAGCAACACTCTCCTCCCGACGGTCAAGTCCTAGCAAAGTAAAAAAAAAAAAAAAAAAATTGGTTAACTATGCAAAGAAAAGTATTGGCTCACGTAAACAAGTCATAGATAATCCATCATTCTTTATCTGCACAACTTGCAAAAATAAAGTAGTAGCTTCAAGCAGAAAACTCCTACATTAATCGCAAAACAAGTCGCACAGCATTTCTGATTCCTGTTTTTAGTCGATAGTCTACACTTACTAAAAAAAATTATCACTTAATCTCTTATGGCACTTTCCTATTCAGTGGTGATTTCTAGTTCGTATCGGAGCTCTGTCAAAAACAAATAAAAATTACCAACTTTGTCTAAGAATACAGTCGCCGGGCCTGTCCATGGCTATATCCTGATTTGTTTTTCATACAATAAATGCACAAATACGAAACCATCATATCACCTCGTAATCATTCCTCGGAGCACCAGGTACTTCAAGAGCTTCCACATCGAAGGAGTCAACACGCGGACCGGTACGGATCAGGCGATGCTCCGGTATCTCTTCGTCTTCGGATTCCAGTCCGGTGCCGTCAAATCCGTCATAATCATCATCAACGACGGTATCGGAGTCATCATCGTCTTGAATAACCCATCGAGACTCGATAGAGTCCATTGATGCCAAGTCTCCAAAGCCACCACCTGAGCTACCGATCTCTTCCTTTTCGGAACCATCCAAGCTGCTCTCCTCCGCCATTTTCAGAACCCTTAGATTGCAATCGAGGCTGAAGGAGTTTCGAAAAACGGATCAGATGAATAACTCTGAGACGCCGATTTGACAGATATATGCATATAGAGTTACAAAAACCTCTGAAAGATTCCCAGTATCAAACGTAGCGAGCCGTCGAAGTAGAGTTTCGCATCCGAAAATCCGATCAAAATTTCTCAGGAGGAGAGATTTCTCGACGGGATGACTTGTTTCTTCTTTACTGCCAAATGCCGATGATCTCAATCTTTACCCAGTTGCTGCTGAACCGAGGTGACTCGTACTGAACTGGTCCGATACAAAGTTGAAGAATTGTACCGGATTAAACCACAATGAACCGGTTAGATTGGGTTATTGGGCCTTAATCAATTATTCTTTTTGGGCCTAGTCGATTAATCGGATCAGTTTATATTGATATATATCTATCTCCTCTCCGCTACGACGGCGAACAGAGAGAGAGACAGAACGACACTTGCTTTTCAATTTTCTTTTATTGGCATACAATCGGAATCTTACTTCAGACAGTGAAATAGGAAACCTCTGTTTCTTTTAGTTTTATTCGTTCTCTCTTCACATTTGATGATACAGCAGCGTTAATTCAGACAGTGAAATAGGAAACCTTCATCTATGTACGTTTCTCAGTTCTCGAATACTAAATCAATCCAAACATATATATATTCAAAATCATGTCATTATGTGCTTTTCAAACTAAAAAACAAAACCATGTTTAACTGGGAAAATCTGTTAACCTTATGTTAAAAGTACAGACAAAATAAATTAAACTAAAATTAAACTTCCCCCGAAGCAACTTCAGAAACCACCTCTTCATATTCCTTTGTCTCTTCGTCGTACTTGTACCTGAATTCGACGGATAAGTGCAATGTCGCAAAGTGAGAATCGGAGAAGAAACAAATACCAACCCTAGTTCATATCTTTATTGACGGCAAAGATGCTTAGAAGACAAAACACTTAAGAGAAAAAGACTAGTAATGGTTTTTTTTCTTTCTTTTAAGTTCTAAGATCGTGGGAAGTAAGTTACCATTTGCAGGTTGTTGCGGAGCAGTATAGTCCAGTGTTTGGGTCATAATAGTAACCAAGACTGCTGCTGTAGTAGTACCTGAAAAAACATTTAGTGCTATATAGCTTTAGTATGCATTCAGATAAAAAGAAAAATGAGATTCACATCATTATACTAATAGGACAACACTTCAGCCAAAAAGCTGTCTGGTCGAGCAAGAGAGAAAGAAAGAAAGAGAGTGTGTATACACATACCCTGAAGACTCGTCGAAGACATAATCAGATCCATCATTTGTGTGCCCGTGTTGCAAGGCTCCAGCTGTAGAAGAAACTGGGTAAGGGAAATTTCAAGAAACAATTTCAACTAGAAGTCTTCTTAAAAGAGGTGGAAACATTATTAAAGCTCTTACTTTCAGCAGTTGTGGTACCAGGATTAAGTTGTGTGACCGAGATAGAGCCGGAAGGTAAGGAAGGATTTGGAGCATCTTCGTCATCGCCAAACATATCACAAGATTCTGTATCAGCATTCCCATTTCCTCTCGCTTGAGCTAGTCTCTCATATCCCTCTATAAAAACCAGCATAGAGAAAAACAAGTCAAGCAAAGCCCGTTGTTCCCTAATGTTGTGAAACAGGAAATATCAAGATGCAGAAGAATCTTAGCAGCAACAACAATGTAGATACAATTAATGCATTAGTAGCTCTAACCTGCTTCACGTTGAAAAACTTCTTGCTCCTCATGATAAACGTCTTGAATACATAAAAAAGAGGAACTAAATGTTAACAAATGGACGAGGTCATATATGTTTTAGCAAAGCTTTTCATGGCATAAGTAATACGAGACTTAACTGTAGTCGCCATTCTGGATGAGCTTGTCCGCATCCTCAGTAAGCTGATCAAAGATAAGCTTTGTCTCAGATGTCATCTTCTCCTTGCGATTATTCGAGTTCCCTTTCAACCTCCTTAAAGCTCGCAAGACCTGTGACAATGAACCCGAGTTATCTTACATGTTTGAAGTATGTATAATCAACAATGATATCTTGAGCTGTTATTTCTAACTAATCCAATCCGTGTTTCATGATCTGAAACAATTACTTGTTACAACCCAGAACGAGTCTCACCGTTTCCCCTGGTTCAAGGACGTCAGCAATACGCCTTTTTCTGACTCCAATATCTTCTTGAGAAAGTTCCTCCACTGGTTTTTCGTTCCCACTATCTTCATCCTTCTCAGTATCATTTGCAGCAGACCGTCCCATATACATTGGATTGGTTTCAATACTGTCAAGCCATGCATCCTGAAAAAAAACAAATATGTAAGACAATCCACAAAACACATTGGAGCTGAACTTTACAATGAAAGATGTGAACTTGGCACCTTGACTTCCTTTTCTCTAACATATTCTACAAAGTTCCCATCAGCATCAAAGTACCCTTCTTCTTTCTCCCTGTCCAGACTGAAAGCTTCGATCTGGATCCCATCTTCTGTTCGGTTCCCGTCATTCTACAAATAGGATAATCGCGTCAGCATGATCCTTTTCATGAACATAAAACCGTATTGAATTGCAGAAATCCTACCTCATAAGTCTCCTCGGCCTCATCATCATCGTTGGCAAAGAGCTCAGCAGTAATCTGATTGCGAATCTGTGCACGCTCCATAGCAGCGGTACGAGCTTGGCGGCGGGCTACAGCCTCTTCCTCTAAGAGTTGGTCAGGTTTAGATTTCTTCCCCTTTGGAAACCGAACTCGCTTTTCTCTGCCAGAGAGAATCCTCCATTAAAGATACACCAAACTAGTTGTCCATAAATCCATATCTTAGCGTATGCACACACACTAATCATAAGCGTAGGCACTGTAACTGACAGATGATTATCGAAACCGATTAATACTCCAAGACTATGATATATTCCTTCAAGCAAACAACGAATTCTCTAATCTACACATTCAATTTCAGGTTCAAGGTCCCGCATCATCCAAACGCTTAAAAAGAATTAGGAGAAGAGAGAATCAGACGCAGATGAAACGGCGAAAACACTTTTCTCTTACCCCTAAAACTGAATCACTCAACGGGAAACGAAAAAAAGAAAAGGGGATTAGGGTTACAGAAAGGCTTGTAAACTTACGGTGGTTGCTTATTGGAATCTTCATCTTCTAAGAAGGATCGTTTGAGGTTCTTCCTCGACGAACTCTCTGCCATTGTAGCAACGTTCGCAGACGAAACGACGACGACGACGATTCGTAGCTTCCCAGGCGGTGAAAAGCGGTGTCGAGTAGAAACAAGACGAAATCATGAACTCTCGCCGACATAAACAAAATGGGCCTGACCCATATGAATCAAAATTCCCAGTGCAAGGCGCAACGGTTTAATTTCTCGCCCCGGTTTAAGATGAAAACGTTGCCGTTTTGGCACACCAAGAGGCCCTAATTTGATGTGTTGTTTCTCTTAATCGCCGATCATCCTCATTGTCAGGCTCATTGTTCGCCTTCAGTGAACTCAACGATCGCCGATCAACCGGTCTTCGAGTCGCCGGTCAGTAACTAAAACTATTGAGACTTTATCACCTTTTTCGGTTCTGAAACTTAATTCTCTGAATTTCTTTGAAGATATCAATTTAAATATTTGTATAATCGTAACTTAATGTTCTTCTTTTGTTTTGTTTTGTTTTTTTTGGTGTGGCAAAAGTGTTGGAATTCAATTGCAATGGAGGAGAAGCCACCAGTACGGAAGGTTTGTGGTCGATATCATCTTTTATGCCAGATTAATAAGTGTTGGCTCTGCTGAGATTTTCGTTTTTGTGTTTTCTTCTGCAGATGAAATTTGCTCCAAAAGCTCCCCCAAAACGTGTGCCAAAACCGGAAGTTAAACAGTAATCAATTTTCTCAAACTCTCTGATCTGATTGACATAAGCAAACGTGTTCTTTGGTCAATTTGGCTTCTGAAAGCTAATTTTGAATTTCGAATTTCTGCAGTGAAGTGGTTGAGAATGATAATACTAGTGCACAAGCTACGGAGTTGCTACGCAGAGTAACTGTAAGCGCTTTATCACCGAGTGAAATCACTTTTTACTCTTGCTTCTTCTTGTTTTCTAAGTTGTTTTCTTGGATTTTCGATTTTGTTTGCCTTAGGAAAGATCATTGCGTAGGCCAAAAGGGGAAAAGAAAGGTAATGTCTTTAACTTGAAACTTGACTCTGATCTTACTCTGTTTGCTGCAATGCTTAATTGTAAAAACACTCTTTCAAACACATATTGATTCGAGTGTTTGGCATGAATTTTACAGTTTCTGCTTCCCAAGTTGCTTGGATGGGAGGTGTGGTAAATTCCACGAGATCAAATAAGTACCTTAGTTCAGGTAGCAATCATTTTGATTTCTTGAAACAACATCTCTAGTTATAATCAGAACCCATCACATAGTTATATAAGAATTTCATAAAACCGCTGTTTCTTGTGCAGCTGGTGCTTATGGCTCAAACGCTACGCAGGAGATAGAGTATAAAGAACCATGGGTCGGTACAACAGTAGTAACCTGTGTTATACAATCTCGAACTCATATACCGTTGATGTTAATGCATAATTATTTTCCTTGGATTCCCTTACAGGATTATTACAGTTATTACCCAAACACACTTCCGTTGAGAAGACCCTACGCAGGCGATCCAGGTTTACATATATCTTTTGCTTGAGAAGAAGAAGAAATTATTTGTTCTGTGAAACCAGGTTCTTGACTACACCATTTTTACTCATGCGTGAGATGATGCTCATTTTTGTGCAGAGCTTCTTGACGTGGAGGAATTTATGCAGGCTGTTGGAAATCATGAAGATTCACTTAACTCAGCCGCTAATCTCGGTCTGATGGTTAGTGACATTACAAATACAAAAAAATAAGAATCGAGAATTTAAAGTCACAGGCTAACTTTAGAAACTCCATAGTTACATATTGTGGATTACTTGTTGGCAGGAAGATAGTGGAGAATAGAAAATGCTTTTTATGAGGTTACCTTCTGTTCCTTTGGTAAAGCAATCGGCAACAACAGAAACCCGTGAAACGAAGGCAAATATCAAAGGCGGCGTTGAAAGGACTTGTGATTTAAAAGCCACTTTGCCAGAAGGTTTCATGGGAAAACTCCTAATCTACAAAAGCGGTGCTGTCAAGATGAAACTCGGTGAAGTGCTTTATGATGTGAGTGATTTCTCTCGTACCAGTTTTTGTTTCTTCCTTTAATTAGCATGCGATTGCCATAGATCCCGCAAACAATGTGATGAATCAAATCTAATTCGGATTTGGGAATCGGGTGTAGGTTAGCCCGGGATTGAAGAGCGAGTTTGCGCAAGATGTGATGGCTGTTAACACAGATGAGAAGAAGTGCTGTGTTGTTGGAGATGTGTACAAGCATGCAGTTTTGACTCCTGATATTGATTCAATCTTGAAAGATATCGACAATATGTGATATTCTTTAACTATTTCACTATATATCAATTTTGTTTCCTTCGTTCTTATTTGGAAGAACTCGATAGTTTTGACATTGAGATAACAATGATGCTAAAAATCACGCATATGGTTTCAACATTAACAATAAGAAAATGAGACACTGAATAATGTAGAGAGGATGGTCCAAATTGGAGTGTTTGCCTAGGGTTCTAAAGACTTTTCAGATCATAGTTTGGATTTATGAAATAATTAATTTGAAGTTATACACTTATACGCACCATGCGTTTAACAATACACTTTTTTACGTGACACAAAGTCAACCAACGTGCAAACGCGCTTTCGAGATTCGAATTCGATCATTCCCCTAAAACTTGGTCATTCGATCATTTATATCACCACTTCAAGAGAGCTAATTAAAAAAAAAAAAAAAAAAAAGAGTAAGCCTATAAAAACCAAATTGTAAGGAGATATGGGTTTTGGTCAACCATCAATATGTTCCTTCATGGTCTTGATGATCCTCTTCAGCTATCGTCCAGTCTGGGTCAACGGTCAGGATTTAACGGAAGGATTCTACTCGGTGGCGTGCCCCCTTGCAGAATCGATCGTCCGAGCAACCGTGACGGCTTCTTTCTTAAGACAACCGAACATCGCACCGGGGCTGCTAAAATTGCACTACAGTGATTGTTTCGTCCAAGGTTGTGATGGCTCGGTGCTAATCTCGGGACCTAACACCGAGAGAACCGCAGATGCGAACCTCAACCTTCGTGGGTTCGAAGTCATTGAAGACATCAAGAAACAGATTGAGATTGCGTGTCCTGGTGTTGTCTCATGTGCCGATATTTTAGCTTTAGCCGCTCGTGATGCCGTTGTCCTCGTAAGTATTAATTGAAAGTAACTTTGTTTTAATTAGTAACTAATCAAAGAAAATTACAAAACAACATAGATGGATTTTAGGAGGCGGAGAAAATAACTTGAAACTTATCTAAAGCTTTTTTTTGTTTTGTTTCTCAAACTGTTTTCTTTAATATCTTCAAAATATTACTTTGACTGTAAAAATATTTTCGTTGGGAAATGGAAAAAGAGAAAAAAAACACTTATGAATTAAAAATTTCGAAAAATATAAATTTACTAATTAAAGTTTAAAAATTATTCGAATAGCATTATTGTAATCTTAGATTAAAAAGAAAAGGAAATTTTTCGTTGTTGTAATTTTTTTTTGGTAATCTTAGATCACTGGTATTGTATGAATTAATTAAGTTTTTATATTTGATTTGCATGAATGCGAAAAACATGAATACAGACGAACGGACCAAGTTGGGACGTAAAATCAGGACGTAAAGATGGACGAGTTTCCTTAGCAGCCAATGTTAAAAATCTCCCATCTCTTTCTGACTCCATCACCGTTCTGCTCAACAATTTTGCTGCTTTGGGACTTAACACAGAGGATTTCGTTGCTCTTATTGGTTAGTATACTTAATTTCATTTTAGAGAAAGAAGAAACAAACATCTTCCTATAACAAATACAAAAATAAATAAACGAAAGAGTTGATATTTATGTAGCTATTTTTTTTGATATACCTTGATCGACCTTTCTTTGTTGCATTGATCTCTTATGATGCATATCATTCTAACGTTATTGTTTTGAAAAATAACATTAGATTTTGACTAATTTATCAGGAGGGCACACGATTGGAACCGCGGCGTGTAAGTTTATTACTGACAGGATATTCAGCATCAACGGAAGCACCATTGATCTGACCATCAACCCTCTGTTCTTGACGCAGTTGCAGAGTTCATGTCCCATAAACGGAACTGGTTCGAGCCGCGTGGCTCTAGACACAGGCAGTGAACTCGTCTTCGACGCCTCCATTTTCAAGAACATCCTCAGCGGTCGCGCGGTCCTCAAAACAGATCAGGTCCTTTTGACCAATCCGACCATTTACAGTATGTTGCTGCAGTTCGGAACTAAAGAGAGGTTAAACACAATATTTAAGAGGGCTATGGCTCGGATGAGTGAAATCGGGGTGAAAATAGGGTTAAACGGAGAAATTCGACGAAACTGTTCTGCGATTAATAAAATTTGATTAAGCAGTGATTATGTTTTGTGATGATAAGGGATGGATCTATTGTAATTGTTTTCCAATCTATTGATCAATGAATAGAGACATCCCTAACAAAAACTAAATATATATTTTTTTTTTGTCGTCTCTGATCTTTATTATTTATAAATTGTTACAATCGTTTGATACAAGATTCCGAAGAAAATTTGGACAAGTATGATATAAAATCCATGTATACCTAAATATATAATTAGTTTGGTTGGCAGTCAAAAAAAAAAAAAAAGAAGTTTGGTTTGCTTTTCACTTTTTATATGATTTTTGTTTTCTTTTGGTTTAAACTTTAGAGTATCTAAGAAACTGGTTTAACATAATCAAATCTCATGACACTGTTGTTTTTATAATTAGCCACATGACATTCATTGTTAAAAAAACCTTAACTTAATTCCAAGAAATACATCCATCTTGAGCAATTGTCATTAATTTGCTGTTGGAGATTAAAACTCCACATCAACTTTAAACTTATCTTGGTTTTATTGCGTAAGATATAGTTTTTTTATAAACGAATAAAGGTATGTTAAATACTTAAATATACTCCAGTTTGTTCAATCATCGAAACAAGAAAATAATAGTATATATAATAGGATTGTAAATCAAGCTATGCAAAAGGGAGAAATATAAATATTATTTTTAACGATTAAACAAAGATAGAGTCACATAGTTGACCAAATGTTAATAGCAAAAGTCAACTTAGTCCCCAGACAGGACAAAACCAATAATTCGTTACTAGCTAGAATAATTAATTTATATACCTACACACCGTGCGACTAGGTTTAACGATACACACACTTTGAGTAATAATAAACAGGGTCAACCAAGGTGCAAACGTGGTTTTCAGATTCCCCTTCATATATATATCTCACGAGAGCTTACTAGAAGAACAAACGTCTAAAACAATTCTTAATTTGATCTTTGCATATATGTGTTTCTAAACTGAACTTCCAAAGCAAGTATTCTAAATCTGAATGCGAGTATTCTAAATTTAGAATACTAGCTTTGGAAGCGCAGTTTAGAAACAAGAGTGAAATTGCTCTTGTATTTTTTGGCAAACCCAATGAGTAGGTCGTTTTCCGAAGCGGTCCACATATCAATTGTGGAGTATTAGCAATAGAAGAATAATAGCAAAATGGAGACAAGTATTAGAAGAGGAAGAGACTATTTGCTATCTCTGGAGACAAGTTATTAGAAGAGGAAGAGATTGTTTGCTATCTCTTATACAATGCATTATTTATAGAACCTTGTGAAGATGAGAGAACTTACTCACTAAGAGCTTGTGAAGATGAGAACTTACTCTCTAAGAACTTACTCACTAAGAGTTTGTGAAGATGAGAATTTACTCTCTAAGAACTTACTCACTAAGAGCTTGTGAAGATGAGAACTTACTCTCTAAGAACTTAGTCACTAACAACCTACTCGCTAAGAATGTATTGTGTGTTTAGGGTTTCTTTTGTTTCAGATTGGGATCTTTTAATATTGTGTTTTGGGCTATTTAACGACTAGCTTATAGCTTTGTAACATTTGCACTTGTGCATTTAAATAAAAAAAATCGCCAACTGCATAAAACACATCTATTCTATAATTAAACACCTAGAATATCAAAATCAAGTGACCTCAAAGAACAAAACAAATGAGACAGATCAGACATTATGCAATAACTCACTTATCCTATCAGCCCCGGCCCAACTCAATTCATGTCCCTTGGGCAAAAAAAATTTTGGACCCTAAAAATTGTCCAACAAAATTTTGAACCCTAAAAATATCAATTTTGGGGCCCTTTTCTGTTATTTTAGAAAAAACTAGATCTATTTTTTGAAATTTTTTTATTTTTGTGGAAAACAATTGGGTTAGGTTTGGGCTATTTTTAAATTTTAAAAACAAAATAGATCTTTTTTGTAAAAGAACAACCAAAATTGAGTTTTTTTAAGAAGAATTTTTTTTTAAACAGACTAAGCCCCTGGACGGTCGCACCTCTGCCCGCTCCACTTGGACCGGGCCTGGACACATTGAAAGTAAGATTTTATCAAATCTCATTTGGGTTTTAAAATGATTCTTAGAGCACCTCCATTGGGGATCTCTCATAAGGTATCTCATCATTTAATATAATAAAAAATAAAGAAAAAATTATTTTTAAAAAGAAAATGCTAAAAACTGTTTCTCATATGAGAGATCTCTAGATACCCATAAGATACCCTTGTTTGAGACACATGTCACATTATGAGTAGTTTAGTTTGTTTGAGATAAATCAAATATACTATAGTTTATAATATGAGTTAAATAGTTTATAAATCATTTTTTATTTTTTTAACTTTTTTTATAAATCATATAATAAAATTAGCTATCTATCAAGTTCCATTTTGCATAATTTTAAATTATATATTTATCATGCTTTTATATGTTATCTATGTTTTCTAGCAATAAGTTCTATTTTTATAAGTTTAGAAAATATAATTTTATGTTTAATTATGTTATGTATACTGTATTGGTATACATTTTCTTCAAGATGTAAGTTTATATGTTTAAATAAATTTAAGATGTAATTTGATATGTTTAAAAATATTAATGAAAATTATTTAATTTAAGATAAAATTTAACATACATTATTAAATTAAATTATGCTAAAAAATAAATTATACTAAAATTATTGAACTATCTAAAATAATAATATTATATTAAAATAATAATATTATATTAAAGAGATACTCACCAATGGAGATGAAATTTTTTGATGAGTTTCTCTAAATAAAATATAATAAAAATAATAATATTATATTGATGAGAGACCCATTGAATAGGCCTGGGTTGCGGGTCGGATCCGCCCCGTCCGACCCGCCCCGCAGCGGGTTTGAACTTTAATTTACCCGCATCGACCCGCCCCGCAAAAAAAACAAATAAAATTTTTCTGACCCGCACCCGCCCCGCTTGAATTTAAGAATACCTGCGGGTTNATTATTATTCTTGGATTCCCTTACAGGATTATTACAGTTATTACCCAAACACACTTCCGTTGAGAAGACCCTACGCAGGCGATCCAGGTTTACATATATCTTTTGCTTGAGAAGAAAAACAAATTATTTGTTCTGTGAAACCAGGTTCTTGACTACACCATTTTTACTTATGCGTGAGATGATGCTCATTTTTGTGCAGAGCTTCTTGACGTGGAGGAATTTATGCAGGCTGTGGGAAATCATGAAGATTCACTTAACTCAGCCGCTAATCTCGGTCTGATGGTTAGTGACATTACAAATACAAAAAAAAAATCGAGAATTTAAAGTCACAGGCTAACTTTAGAAAGGCCATAGTTACATATTGTGGATTACTTGTTGGCAGGAAGATAGTGGAGAACAGAAAATGCTTTTTATGAGGTTACCTTCTGTTCCTTTGTTAAAGCAATCAGCAACAACAGAAAACCGTGAAACGAAGGCAAATATCAAAGGCGGCGTTGAAAGGACTTGTGATTTAAAAGCCACTTTGCCAGAAGGTTTCATGGGAAAACTCCTAATCTACAAAAGTGGTGCTGTCAAGATGAAACTCGGTGAAGTGCTTTATGATGTGAGTGATTTCTCTCTTAATTAGCATGCGATTGCCATAGATCCCGCAAAAATGTGATGAATCATTCTAATTCTAATTCGGATTTGGGAATCGGGTGTAGGTTAGCCCGGGATTGAAGAGCGAGTTTGCACAAGATGTGATGGTTGTTAACACAGATGAGAAGAAGTGCTGTGTTGTTGGAGATGTGTACAAGCATGCAGTTTTGACTCCTGATATTGATTCAATCTTGAAAGATATCGACAATATGTGATATTCTTTAACTGTTTCACTATATATCAATTTTGTTTCCTTCGTTCTTATTTGGAAGAACTCAATAGTTTTGACATTGAGATAACAGTGATGCTAAAAATCACGCATATGGTTTCAACATTAACAATAAGAAAATGAGACACTGAATAATGTAGAGAGGATGGTCCAAATTGGAGTTTTTGCATAGGGTTCTAAAGACTTTTCAGATCATAGTTTGGGTTTATGAAATAATTAATTTGAAGTTATACGATACACTTTTTTATGTGACACAAAGTCAACCAACGTGCAAACGCGCTTTCGAGATTCGAATTCGATCATTCCCCTAAAACTTGGTCATTCGATCATTTATATCACCACCTCAAGAGAGCTAATTAATCAAAAAAAAAAAGAGAGTAAGCATATAAAAACCAAATTGTAAGGAGATATGGGTTTTGGTCAATCATCAATATGTTCCTTCATGGTCTTGATGATCCTCTTCAGCTATCGTCCAGTCTCGGTCAACGGCCAAAATTTAACGGAAGGATTCTACTCGGTGGCATGTCCTCTTGCAGAATCCATCGCCCGAGCAACTATAACGACTTACTTCCTTGTACAACCGAACATCGCACCGGGGCTGCTAAAATTGCACTACAGTGATTGTTTCGTCGAAGGTTGTGATGGCTCGGTGCTGATCTCGGGGCCTAACACCGAGAGAACCGCAGATGCGAACCTCAACCTTCGTGGGTTCGAAGTCATTGAAGAGATCAAGAGACAGCTTGAGCTTGCGTGTCCTGGAATTGTCTCATGTGCCGATATTTTAGCTTTAGCCGCTCGTGATGCCGTTGTCCTCGTAAGTATTCATTAAAAGTGAGCTTTGTTTTAATTAGTAACGTAATCAAAGAATATTACAAAACAACATAGAACGATTTGTGTAGGCGGAGAAAATAACTTGAAGCTTATCTAAAGCTTTTCTGTTTTGTTTCTCAAACTACTTTCTTTAATATATCTTACTTTTTGATTTTACCAAAAAAAAAAAAAAAACTCTTACTTTTTGCATGTATAAATTAATTAACACGTTTTTGCGAATAACATGAATACAGACGAACGGACCAAGTTGGGACGTAAAATCAGGACGTAAAGATGGACGAGTTTCCTTAGCAGCCAATGTTAAAAATCTCCCATCTCTTTCTCACTCCATCACCGTTCTGCTCAACAATTTTGCTGCTTTGGGACTTAACACAGAGGATTTCGTTGCTCTTATTGGTTAGTATATTGTGAAAAAAAAAAACAACAAAAAATAAATAAATAAAAGAGTTGATATTTATGTAGCTATTTTTTGGATATACCTTGATCGTCCTTTCTCTGTTACATTGCATTGATCTCTTACGATGCATATCATTATAATGTTATTGTTTTGAAAATAACTAATTTATCAGGAGGGCACACGATTGGAACCGCGGCGTGTAAGTTTATCACTGACAGGATATTCAGCATCAACGGAAGCACCATTGACCTGACCATCAACCCTCTGTTCTTGGCGCAGTTGCAGAGTTCATGTCCCATTAACGCAACTGGTTCGAGCCGCGTGGCTCTAGACACGGGAAGTGAACTCGTCTTCGACTCCTCCATTTTCAAGAACATCCTCAACGGTCGCGCGGTGCTCAGAACGGATCAGATCCTTTTGACCAATTCGACCATTTACAGTATGCTGCAGCAGTTCTTAACTAAAGCTAGGTTAAACACAATATTTAAGAGGGCTATGGACAAGATGAGTGAAATCGGGGTGAAAACAGGAGTAAATGGGGAAATTCGTAGAAACTGTTCTAAGGTTAATTAGAACTTTAATTGCTTCAACAAAAAGAAAGGGTTAAGTAGCACCTTGATTAATCACTGGTTATGTTTTGTGATGATAAGATTGATAATGTGGGTGAAACGATGGATCCTACTGTAACCCCTTTTCCAAATTATTCCTCAATAAAGAGATTTGCGTTATAAAAAAACTAAATATATAGTGAGGACTAAATGATGATTCCTCATAACTTTTTGCTTATACTAAATTAATTCTTTTTATATTGGATTGCATTTGGGCGTATAATATGTGATGAACGGACCAAGTTGGGACGTCAAATCAGGACGTAGAGAAGGACGAGTTTCTTTGGCAGCCATCGTAAAAAAACTTGCGTTTCTTGACTTGACACAGCAGATTTGTTGCTCTTATTATTGGTTAGTGTTTTGAGAAACTCAATATATCATTATAGAAATATGTCTATCAAAGATCAGAAAAACATAACAAAAAGTTAATAACTACTGTTACAAATACAAAGCAAATCTTTGATTTTGATATACCGTGGTCGTCTTTCTTATTTCTGTGTTTGATGTGTTAGTTTTGAAATCGCTTGCATACTTATTAATCACTGAACATCTCTTCTGTTTCTATCTTGACTGGATAGAGTATTTTCTACTTTTTTAAATTAAAATGGTAAGAGTAGGAACAACAAATACATGACTTTCAAAACATCAAATTTTACAGTTTTTTTTGTTCACTAAAATATTCACGAAAACGCGGTTTTAGAAAACAATAAGAAAACTCAGAAAGCAACTAGACTGTGATCGTCTTTCTTATTTTTGCGTTTGATGTGTTAGTTTTGAAATCGCTTGCATACTTATTGATATCCCTGAATACAAAGTGTATATACAAAGTTGGTAAATTAAATTGTGTTACTTCTGTTTTTAAATTAAATTGTACTTTTAAAATTAAATTGGTAAGAGTAGGAACAATTAATAACTAGATTAAAAAAAAAATCTTCTTAAAATTTCAAAAAGTTGATTCGGTAATAGAAACAGAAAACAAAATTCTTACAATCACAATTTAGGAAAAAAATTATGAAAAATTGGCAATCAAATTATCGATTTCTTTATTTTAAAAATATAAGTTTTGTAATTTTTGTGACATTTTTCTCATATATTATCACAACAAATAAATGACTTTCAAAACATCAAATTTCACAGAATTTTTTGTTCATTAAAATATTCACGAAAACGCAGTTTTAGAAAACAATAAAAAAGCTCAGAAGTCAGAACACAACTAGATAATTTAGTTTTGTAATTCCGTTGGGAAAAAAACATATATAATTCCACACACACACACCATGCGTTTAACGATACATTTTTAAAAATAATAACACAGAGACAACCAACGTGGAAAGATGCTTTCGATCAATCGAGTACGTGGTCGTTTTGATCCAACCCTCCTCCCAAACACTCGAGGTCCTAGACTCCAAGCTTATATATATCATCATCTCACAAGCTAGCTAGCTATTCACAAAAAACAAACATCTAAAAACATTATTTGATCTTTGTATCGAAACCAAATTTTTAAGGAGATGGCTTTTAGTCTATCGTTATTATGCTCTTTCATGATCTTGACGATCCTCCCCAGCTATCATCTAGTATCAGTCAACGGTCAGGGTACACAGCCACGTTTCTACCCCCGGGCGTGTCCTCTTGCACAAACGATCGTTGGAACAACCACGACGGCTCAGTTCCTTTTGGACCGGAATATTGCACCAGCGCTGCTAAAATTGCACTTTAGTGATTGTTTCGTCGAAGGTTGTGATGGCTCGGTGCTAATCTCAGGGCCTGGCACCGAGAGAACTGCAGATGTAAACCGCAACCTTCGTGGGTTCGAAGTCATTGACGATATCAAGAGACAGCTTGAGCTCTTGTGTCCAGGTGTTGTCTCATGTGCCAATATTTTAGCTTTAGCCGCTCGTGATGCCGTTGTCCTCGTAAGTACATGTATATATATACTACCAGAATCAAAATATATATTACTTTGGACTATAAAAATTATTATATTCATTTGGAAATGGAAAAACACTTGACATTTATATAAATGAATCTTATCTTATTATATAAAAGTTGGATGCATCAACCAATAAGATTTTTT
Organism: Alliaria petiolata; assembly: GCA_020283515.1. NCBI lineage: Eukaryota > Viridiplantae > Streptophyta > Magnoliopsida > Brassicales > Brassicaceae > Alliaria > Alliaria petiolata. The sequence goes on along the minus strand of JAHZTW010000001.1, from coordinate 163,654,895 downwards.
AAAAATTATAAAAAGAAAAATTAGAATAAGATTTTAAAACCAAAAAGGCAAATAAATATTTTTTTATGTTTTCTAATTAAATTAAAAAAATTTATAATCGAGTAATTTATTTCTTATGAAAAGAAAGATTATATAAAAATTTAAAAGAGAAAATTAATCAAATATTATAAAAAGATAAATAACTCTAATTAAGATACAAATAGTGTAAGAGAACCAATTCGTCAAAATTATTTAAAAAATATATATATAATTAACAAAATGATAAAACAATTATGATTCAACTATGAATAAAAAAAATCAAAAATATGTAAAAAATCAAATTAAAAACTAAATAAACTAAGAAAAAGTAAAAAAAAAATGCATGCTATTATGAGTGGTTTTTCCGTAAACGTTCTCAATCTTACTTTTTATGTTCACAAGTGATCTAATTTTGTTTTCTACTTTTTTCATATATAATTCTCTTTTAACCGGTTATATAATAGTTAATTATAACCACTGTATACGCAGATCAAAAATTTATTAAAATATTCAAGATGCATGTGAATCAATCGATTGTCAAGTGTAATAAATATTTTTAATTAAAAAATTCCAATATGATTAATATATATATATATATATATAAATAATAAGAATACGATAATCAATTCGACTATGTTAAACGATAAATAAATATATAAATAGTAAAATCATTAAAAATAAATATAATTAATATAAGAATATTAAATTCTCAAAATTTAGAAATATATAATAAATTTTAATTGGAAACAAATATTCTAATCTTATTATATAAAGCTCAATGCCTACCTCTAATAAGAATACTACTCGTGGTAAAAAAATTTGTAATTCTAAACAAAATTGAAATATGGTATTTGTTTAAAAGGAGCAAAAAGTTTCGGACCTAGGACCATATAATTCTTTGGGACTATAGCAAGTCAAATTAATCTTGAGATACTGAAGGTTCGTTATATTAGATTAATTGACGTTTTATATCAATGGATTGCATGGGCACGTAAAAATTGGGTGCAGTCGGGCGGACGAAGTTGGGATGTAGGCTTTGGACGTAGAGATGGAGGAGTGTCCTTGGAAGAAAACGTCAGAAACCTTCCGTCTCCTAATGCCTCCATCCCCGATCTGCTCAACACTTTTGCTACTCTCGGATTTAGCACCAAAGAATATGTTGCCCTCGTTGGTCAGTCTTTAAAAAAAATAAAAACTCAATATCATTGTACATATGATTCATATATCATTATATGTTATTGTCTACAAAATAACATCAGGTGTTAATATATACTAATTGATTAGGAGGACACACGATTGGAACAGCGTCGTGTCGTTTCATCGGTAATGGGTCATGTCCCGCAGGAGGTCCGAACCGCGTGGCTCTAGACACAGGAAGCCAATTCACCTTCGACACCTCCATTTTCAGGAACATCCTCAACGGTCGCGGAGTCCTCAAGACGGATCAGAGCCTTTTGACCAATCCCAACACTAAACCTGTGCTGGAGGGGTTCGTAAATAATAGAGCTACGTTCAACACGGTATTTGCGAGGGCGATGATCAAGATGAGTAACATCGGGCTGAAAACATTTCCAAATGGGGAAATTCGTAATCGATGTTCAGCGATTAATTGATTAATAACGCGGGTGGATGGATGGATCCTAATGTACTTTCCTTTTCAAATTAATTTCCTCTATTTGCATATGTAATGGTTGGTTTGAGAATGTTGCTATGCATAATGCTTCGCCACGCATAAGAAGGCCGACTCCTTTTTTAATAATTAGCCACATGACATTTTATTAATGAAAAAACTCCTTTACTTAAATCCCAATAAATACTTCCATCTTAAGCAATTGTCATTAGTTTGCTGATGGAGATTAAAACTCCACATCAACTTTAAACTTATCTTGGTTTTATTGCGTAAGGTATAGTTTTTTTAAAACGAATAAAGGTATGTTAAATATACTCCAGTTTGTTCAATCATCGAAACAAGAAGATGTATATATATATATAGGATTGTAAATCAAGATATGCAAAAGGGAGAAATATAAATATTATTTTGCCATACGTTTTATTTTTAACGATTAAACAAAGAGAGTGCCACATAGTTGACCAAATGTAAATAGCAAAAGTCAACTTAGTCCCCATACAGGACGAAACCAATAATTCGTTACTAGCTAGAATAATTAATTTATATATCTACACACCATGTGGTTAGGTTTAACGATACACACACTTTGAGTAATAAAAAACAGGGTCAACCAAGGTGCAAACGTGGTTTGGAGATTCCATCAATCCCCCCCAAAACGGGGTCAATTTGATCCAATCCCCTTCACATATCTCACGAGAGCTTACTAGAAGGAAAACAAATTAAAAAGCAAAACAATTCTTAATTTGATCTTTAAATATAAACCAAATCTGAAGGAGATATGTGTTTTGGTCGTTCATTAATATGTTCCTTCATAATCTTAACGATCAGCTATCGTCCAGTCTCGGTCAACGGTCAGGATTTAACGGACGGATTCTACTCGGTGGCGTGCCCTCTTGCAGAATCGATCGCCCGAGCAACCGTGACGGCTTCTTTCTTAAGACAACCGAACATCGCACCGGGGCTTCTAAAATTGCACTACAGTGATTGTTTCGTGCAAGGTTGTGATGGCTCGGTGCTAATCTCGGGACCTAACACCAAGAGAACCGCAGAGGCGAACCTCAACCTTCGTGGGTTCGAAGTCATCGAACACATCAAGAGACAGATTGAGCTCGTTTGTCCTGGCGTTGTCTCTTGTGCAGATATTTTAGCTGTAGCCGCTCGTGATGCCGTTGTCCTCGTAAGTGTATATTTTACTATTAATAGTAAAATTGTTGTTTTTGGTTTAAGGTAACTTTTTTTTATCAATCAAAGAAAACTACAAACAACATAGAATGATTTTAGACGGAGAAAACAACTCTAAGCTTGATTAAAGCTTGAAAATTCATTTACAAAAATGTAAACTAATATCGATCTTACCAAATATATGTGTGTGTGTGAATATTTTTAGTTTAGTTTTTTTCTTTAAAAAACAAAATTTCAGAAAGCAAGTTGAAATCTCGAATTACTCGTAACATTTTGTATACGTTAATCACTTAATCATCGTTTTATATTGGATGATACGGATGCGCAGACGGACGGACCAACTTGGGACGTAAAGTCAGGGCGTAAAGATGGACGAGTTTCGTTGGCAACCAACGTTGATCTTCCGTCTCAAGCTGCCTCCATAACCTCTCTGCTCAAGTTTTTCGCTGCTCACGGACTTGACACCGAAAATTTCGTTGCTCTCCTTGGTCAGTATTTTAAGAAACTCAATCTATATCATTAAAATATAGAAGGATATATATATATATATATATATATTAAGACCATGTTCAATGGTTAATATATCTTGAAAGGTTCTTAAAAACAAAAATATTAGTTTTTAAATCATAAAAAAGTTTAAACCAATAAAAACATGACAAATCTTAAATGAATATCTTAAAAAACTAAAAATGGGTTCTTAAATAAAAAATTTAAGAAATTTTTCTTCTTCCTCTCTCTTACTTTATTTTATTTTATTAATTTTTTAGGTTAAGAAACCCTTTTAAAAAACTAGCATTGAACATGCTCTTATATCCTTTACTATTTTAAAAGGATAGAGTTTTTGTCTCTTTTTAAAAGGATAGAGTTTTAAAAGGATAGAGTTTTTGTCTCTTAAGAATATCTTAAACTAGCACTACAATAACAAATACAGAAAATCTTGTCTTTTTAAAAGGATAGAGTTTTTGTCTCTTTTTTTACCTGTCCATAAATTTGTAACGCAACATATCGTTTACTATTTTCAAATTTAAATTTGATCTTTGACGATCCATATCATTTATAACGATGTTGTTTTAACTAATTAAATTAATTAGGAGGGCATACGATTGGAACCACGGCGTGTAAGTTCATCACTGACCGGATATTCAGCATCAACGGAAGCACCATCGATTTGATCATCGACCCTCTGTTTTTGACGCAATTGCAGAGTTCATGTCCCATAAACGGAACTGGTTCGAGCCGCGTGGCTCTAGACACAGGAAGTGAACTCGTCTTCGATGCTTCCATTTTCAAGAACATCCTCAATGGTCGTGCAGTCCTCAAGACTGATCAGAGTCTTTTTAGCATTTCGGACGACATTTTAAAGACGCTGACAAATCTCGCACAAAAACAGAGATTTAAAAAAGCATTGGCGACGGCAATGCCCAAGATGAGTGAAATCAGGGTGAAAACAGGGGTGGATGGGGAAATACGTAAAAACTGTTCTAAGGTTAATTAAAACTTTGTTTATAATCACTTTTGATGTGTTTTCTGATGATAAGATTAACAATAATGTGGGTGGGGGGGATGGACCCTAGTGTAATTTGATCTACAAATTTATTGCTCGTTGAATAATTACGCGTTACAGAAACTAATAAATGTTTACATTATAATGAGTGTTTTATGTTTTATTTGATTTATTTAATAAAACAATATTTATGCATACAAACCCAAAATAGTTCAAAACAAAAATAATTGGATGTGAATTAAATTCAGCGCTGACACGAATACACGACAAATATGGCATGAAAGAAAAAGTTTGAAAACGAAATCCTCCTATTTAAGGAAAGCGTGTGAAGAAGAAAATTACAGTTTGTATTTTCTCTTTTCAATCTTCTAACAAAGCAAATTAGTATGGTGAGAAAGTTAATGTTTGATATTAAAGCTCTTAAGTAAGAAAGCTGGTTAAAATAAAGTATTGAATTTGTTCCAAAAAATAATAATAATAATAAAGAATAGAATCATTTCCAAAACGGGCAAGTTCTTTCACTGAAGAATCCCACAATCACGCGCATCGTTTCATTTACACACGGAACGCATGACGCGTACACTTAAACGACATCGTGTTACCGTCACCAAAACACCTACCTGATACCTCTATTTAACAGCCTTTTTCACTTGTTCCATCACATTTCTCAGTTTCTTCTCTTCTCCGTATAAACCCTTTCTCTCAAACGAGTTAAAAAGAATCAAACAATGGCCGTCTTCTCCGCCGCGATTTCTCTTCTCGTCCTCTTTCTCTCTGTTTCATCTCCTTCCGTTCACGGAAGTTCGGCACCGGCCGTTGCTTGCTCCGGCGTGATATTAAACATGGCGAGTTGTTTGTCTTTCGTGACGATCGGGAGTAAAGATGATCAGCCCGTGGGTTCGTGCTGCGACGGTCTCAAGAAAGTGCTCTCTGTGAACCCCCAATGTCTATGCGAAGGGTTGAAGAACAGTGGATCTCTGGGATACAAAGTGAACGTCACTAAAGCCTCTACTCTTCCCGCCGTTTGCAAACTCAACGCTCCTCCGGTGTCTGCTTGTGCATGTCAGTTTTTCTCTTCATCTCTCTGTTTCTCGTATTTTTTTTTATTTTTTTTTGTAGATCCCTGATTTTTTTTTACTGGATTTTTAAACCGGTTTTAATTTTCAAATCCCTATTTTATTTCAAAAGATTTTCTCGCGTATTTGATTTAAGGTCAAATAGTTTTTTTTATTATCTCGTTTTTTCTTCTTCTGATTTTCATTACTATGATTACTTTGATCAGGAACCATTATGATATTCAATATAAGTCAGATTTTGGTGCAATTTCTTCCGTAGGCATATGATAATTCGATTAACAGAGATTTTTTTTTTTTCCTTTCTTGGTTGCAGTGTCTACTACTCCTCCTGCTAGTGCGCCAGGTACTTGACTTAATATCCTCTTTGTTGATTCCATTCTTAAATCACTTTTTAATTTGTTTAATCCTCTTTTTTTTCCTTGCCGTTACACTTTTTAATTTGTTTAATCACTCGTACCTGAAAATAGTTTCTTTTGTTTTAAAAAAAAAATTCTGAAATTGCTTCTTTTTGTTTTTGATTTTGTTATTCTACTTTTTAATCTGCTAAATTTCTGATTTTTTATAGCTTTGAGTCTTTGAACTTCTTGCTTGAATCATGTTTTGGCTGGCGTAATAACAATAAAGTAGGGGGAATTGTAAAAGTTGAATTGATAGCCATTGTAATTAAAAATGATATTGGTCTTTATCCTCCTATAAACTAAATAGTTAAATGAGCGAAATTGGTTGAAATGAAGATCTGAAGATGATTTCAATTTCATCTGTTGTTCGACTCCGATGAGGTTTAATGCTATAGATACTAATGGTTTGATGCTAATTTTGCTTGTTCGTCTCATGTGACCATCACAACATAATATAGTACTAAAGCTTGTGTGGACGTGATATCTGATTTAAGCGTGCCTTGAATTATGTAACTACATGAGAAGGGTTTTGTCAAAATCTCCATTTCGTTTAGGTTGATATTGGATCATATAGAATAGTTTTGTGATTTCCCTCCTCGTTCTCCCTGCATACTCTTCAAAGTTTTAAGATGTATCAAACTTGGTTCTGTGTTTTTGACTCTTTATCTTGTTATGTTTTTGTGGCAGCTCCAGTTCCCGCTGCTGGGACAGGATCAGGACCAGCCTCTGCTCCAGCTCCAAGCCCTTCTAACCATGGCTCTTCATTGATCCCAATCTCTGGCTTGTCATTTGTAATCAGCGGCGTATTATTATTCTCTCGTATCTAAAACCCGAGACCCTTTTAGTTAAGAGTTCGTTTGTTTTCTTGTGAGTGACCATGGACTTCTCTTGCTGAGACCTTAGCTTAAGTTATGATGTTTTCATTAAGACTTGGTTTCAATGTGTGTTTTATCACACATTTTGGTCATTTCTATTATTTAAGTTGACTGGTGATTATTTATAGATTGTGTTTTATAGAATCACAATGAGTCAAATTGCTTCTACAATAAAAAAAAAAAAAAAGCCATTAAGTTTGGTAAAAAGAAAAGGTCAAAACAAATAAAATCCAACTTTCTACACTGTAGAATCGAGTATCGACTTTGGCATCGACCCATCTAGATAATTACGCGAATAATCCGAAATTTGCATTAAAAAATTAGCATGGTTATTTCATTTGGAGTAGACCCAGATAAGGAAATTTCTTTTGAAGATCGAACCATATAATCCGGTTTAAATTCTAACCGGCCATACATCATAGACTTTTCATCATCTAAAATGGCTGGAACTTGGTTCTATTCGGTTTAGCTTCAAATATTTTATTTCATATATGTTTTCCATATTTTATATTTTATATTTCCTTTTTCTTTTTGTAAAAGAAGAAAAAGTGTTTCATATTTTTATATTTCAAAGATATTCAATGCCTATTATGGTATAAGATTTCTTAGTCAATGTGTAAAACTTGATTTCATTCTTAATTGGACCTTTCTTGTTTAGTATATAATAGTTTAATACACTAATTTATAGAAATATATCTATCCATATATATTATTAACTGTTTTGAACCAAAAAAACTAAAAAGACATTTGAATGTTGACAAAAAAAAACCACTTGAACGTCTGCCAAAAATGTTTTTAGAAAACATGCATATAATAATAATGAACATATCAAAAAGATGAAATAAAAATAGAAGAGAAGAAAGGAAAAAAAATTACACTATAACAGATAATCCAAACAGCAAATTTAATTTACATTCTGTATGAGATCATTTGTTCAGAAGAAGAACCATGGAATTCAAGCTCAACGTTCCAAACACAATCTTTAATACACTGGCTATAGTCATCTGCCTCTTTGTTTTTCTTTCAACCCAAATCGCAGAAGCCAAAATTCATCGTCACACTTTCACGGTTTTGTAAAACAAATGTTATTTTCACATGAGACAAAATAAAAAAGATGATGAAAATTCTGATTATATATCAATTATTTTTTTTATCTATGCAGATAAAGTCAAAAGCGTACACACGGCTTTGTAACACAAAAAAGATATTGACGGTGAACGGAGAGTTCCCCGGACCGACGTTAAAAGCCTACCGTGGAGATAAACTCATCGTCAATGTCATCAACAACGCAAATTACAATATTACCCTCCATTGGTAAATACAATCTTTTTCATCACAATTTTGATTTCGCATTGACTGATGTTAATAAGACGTGGAGAGACATGTTTAAACATTGTAGGCATGGAGCGAGACAAATCGGAAATCCGTGGTCGGACGGACCTGAATATGTAACTCAGTGTCCGATCCGACCAGGAGAGAGCTATGTATATAGAATTGATCTCACGACCGAAGAAGGAACGATTTGGTGGCACGCGCATAGCCAATGGGCACGTGCTACCGTCCATGGAGCGTTTATTGTCCACCCCAAACGCGGCTCGTCTTATCCTTTTCCCAAACCACACCGCCAAATTCCTCTCATCTTAGGTACGTTCCTACTTATTTGTTAAGATACATTTACATGGAGCAAAACTCATTTCGCAATTTCCTTTCGATTCTGCAAATATTTTATCGCATTATATTGATACTGTTGATGATTTTCATGCCAAACAATTATGAATTAGAATCTTATAATATTGTTAATTTGTAATGGTGTGACGTTACCTGCCAATTTGCAGGTGAATGGTGGAAAAAGAAAAACACAATGGATATACCAGAAAACGCTAACAAAACCGGAGGCGAACCAGCCATCTCTGATGCATATACCATAAACGGACATCCCGGTTATCTATACCCATGCTCTAAACCGGGTAAATTCACAAGCTCAAATTTTTTAGTCATTCAAAATGGCACCAAAAGTTTCATTTTCTTCTTTGTTATTCCGAGACAGATACATTCACGATAGAGGTGGTGCGCGGTCGCCTTTACCTTCTACGGATCATCAACGCCGTGATGGACGAAGAACTCTTCTTCGCAATCGCAAACCACACCTTAACCGTTGTGGGCAAAGACGGTCTCTACTTAAAACATTTCAAAACTGATTATCTAATGATCACTCCCGGCCAATCCATGGACGTCCTCCTCCACGCGAATCAGCCATCGGGCCGTTACTTTTTGGCGGCTCGAGCTTACTCCTCCGCCTTTGGTGCCGGTTTTGACAAAACCACTACTACAGCCATCTTAAAGTACAAAGGTGTTTCCTTAACCGACGAATTAAACCGAAATCCACCGGTTTTACCTTATTTGCCTCCTTACAATCATACCGAGGCAACCACTCGGTTCACTAACCAATTTAAAAGCCTTCGATCCGGTAACCGTCAGGTTAACGTCCCGGTTAAAGTCGACACTCATCTTCTTTACGCCATCTCCGTGAACTTGATGAATTGCTCCGACGATAAACCTTGTAACGGCCCTTTCGGGAAGAGATTCTCGTCGAGCGTTAACAACATCAGCTTCGTAAACCCATCGATCGACATTCTCCGAGCCTATTATCGCCGCATCGGAGGCGTTTTCCAGGAGGATTTCCCGAGAAATCCGCCAACGGAATTCGATTACACCGGAGATAATCTTCCGTTCCCGACGAGGTTCAGAACGAAAGTGGTGGTTCTCGATTTCAATTCGAGCGTCGAGCTGGTTTTGCAGGGGACGAACGTGTTGGCCTCAGATAATCATCCGATCCATCTCCATGGTTATAGCTTCTATGTCGTGGGTTCGGGTTTTGGGAATTTCGATCGACGGAAAGATCCGTTGAGGTATAACCTAGTTGATCCACCGGAGGAAACCACCGTAGGAGTTCCCCGTAACGGTTGGGCAGCCGTCAGATTCATAGCCAATAATCCAGGTCAGTGCACACTCTACACTTCGTTACTTTTCTCAACGTGAAAATTGCATGTAAAAATGATTAATATTTTTATTTCATTAGTTATTTATGGTCTACAAAGCAATTTACACATTATCGGATTTGAATCCGATCATAACACCGGAATAGCTAGTTACAACGTTAGATTTAGATGTTTAAACATTCGATTAAAGCTTAACAAAATTTTGAAGATCGTCTATATATATTATTTGTGAAATTTTTAAAAAGGGTACATGGTCAATCGGAACATTGATATTATCAAGACATTAGAGAAATAAAATAAAGGTTTGGCATATTAGTATCAAATCTCATTTGGGATTTTAAATGATTATAATGATCTTGGTTCTATTTATTTATTTAGGGGTGTGGTTGTTGCATTGCCATATAGAGAGACATGCCACATGGGGAATGAACACAGTGTTCATAGTGAAAGATGGACCGACGAAATCATCTCGAATGGTCAAGCCTCCTCCTGATCTACCTTCTTGTTAGCGAATAACATCTGTTTTGATCGGTGGATTAGTCATATTTTGTTTTTGTAGGATAATGATTGATGATTTGTTTTGTGGCAAATTTAATAATTTAAATTAAATGATTTTTTCATTATATATAGTTTTTCAATTACAATTACGATTCTGCCAATCTTTTATTCTGACCAAATTTTTGGGCTAATTAAATTCAAAATTTCAAATCTCCCCATGTGACTCAATGAGACCACTAATAAATGGAGGGAAAACCAAACGAAATTGCTAGGAAGGATTCAGCTCGCGTGGACTAACCAGCGCACGTTAGATCCCATCGTTCGACAAATAAATTAACAAAAATAAAAAAATACTGTCCATAATAATTACTTCCTCTCTCTCTCTCCTGAGCAACGGCGGCAGAGCGACAACCGCTACCGGCAGAGACGGCGGCGATTGAACTCGGCTACTTCCACTCCGCATTTTGCGTTTTGTGAAGCTTGCAACTCTTACTGAGACCGAATAATGGGTTGATTTGGAGAAGCTAATCACTGGGTTCTCTCTTGTTCTTCTCCCTGAGATTGTCTCGCTTCGGAGGAAATTCTCCGTCGTTACTGGTTTTTTATTGAGAAGGAGACGAGGAAACTCTTGCTTTATGCTGTGGATTTTCGGAGATTTTAGGTTAAGCTAGTTAGTAAAAAATGTGGTTCACGGGATTATGAAGTCCCAATTCCCACGATTGGGCATTATAGTTTGCGGTTAGATATGAGATTGGGGTTTTGAGTCAAGAAGATTTAGTATAGGGTTTGATTTTTTTTAATCTGATCTGGATTTGGTCGAAAAACTCTTGGATCTGCCTCTTTTGTTTCGGATGAGCTAGGATCTTCTGTTCTAGGGTGATCATCGAAATGCAGATGGAACGGTTTCTTTCACTGGTTCGAGGTGAACCGGCTGAGTCACCCCGTGAGATCACCTCGCCCAGTAGCCTCATCGGCGAGTCTGGTTCGAATGGGTGGCTTATCCGGTTTTTCGATTCGTCCTTCTTCTGTGAGTGGATTGCAGTGAGTTATTTGTACAAGCACCAACATTCGGGTGTGAGGGATTACTTATGCAATAGGATGTATACGCTTCCTTTATCCGGTATTGAGAGTTATCTGTTCCAGATATGCTACATGATGGTGCACAAACCAAGTCCTTCTCTTGATAAGTTTGTGATAGATATCTGTGCAAAGTCACTTAAAATAGCACTGAAAGTGCAGTGGTTTCTCTTGGCGGAGCTTGAGGATTCTGATGATAATGAAGGCATGAGCAGGATTCAAGACAAGTGCCAAATTGCAGCTACTCTGATGGGTGAGTGGTCACCTCTTTTGCGGCCACAGAACGAGCCCTCAACTCCAGGGAGCAAGAATCAGGTCCTAAATAGGTTCTTGTCATCAAAGCAGAATCTCTTCTCATTGAATCTATCTCCTCCCACCCAGAAGTCTTTGTTAGGAAGCAACTTGCAGGATGATGGTAGTCAGTTATCTGCGGACGACAATAAGATTTTCAAGAGACTAATCCCAAGTCCTAAAGTTAGAGATGCTTTATTGTTTAGGAAGTCAGCCGACAAAGGTGACGAGGAAAGCGAAAAGGAAGGATTCTTCAAGAGACTCTTGAGGGACAGCAGAGGTGAGGACGATGAACAAGCGTCTAACTCTGAGGGATTCTTTAAGCGTCTTTTGAAAGACAATAAATCAGAAGAGGAGCAGATAACAAATAGTTCCGAGGGGTTCTTCAAGAGGCTACTGAGTAGTAAAGGAGATGATGAGGATCTGACATCTAGTCCTGATGGTTTCTTTAAGAGATTGTTACGAGACAAGAAAGGAGATGAAGAGGAATTGGGTGCAAACTCGGAAAGTTTCTTCAAGAAGTTATTGCGGGAGAATAAAAACGAAGACGAGGAGCCAAATGCAAACTCAGAAGGGTTTTTCAAGAAATTATTCAGCGACAGCAAGACTGAGGATGAGAAAGTTTCTAAAGCAGCGGATGCTGTGGAAACAGATGGGTTTCTTAAAAAACTTTTCAAGGAAAAGTTTGATGAGAATAGACATGATAATGAAAGGAATGAGACTGATGAAAAATCTGGTGAAGACAATGAAAGGGAAAGATTTTTCAAAAAAATCTTGAAGGAGAAGTTTGAAGATAAACAAGTCACTAGCAAAGGCGATAATGGGAATGAAAGCGAGGATGAGGAATCTTCAGAGTTCTCGCTGTTCAAAAGATTTTTCCGTAGACATCCAGAAGATGCAAAACCTACTTCAGTGAATGAGCTTAACAGCAATGACAGCTTAACTGAAAGCAGTCCTGGGACAGAAAACTTTTTCCGCAAATTATTCAGAGATCGTGATCGTTCTGTTGAAGATTCTGAACTTTTCGAATCAAAGAAATATAAGGAGGTTTGCCTTCATTTGACTTGATCTTTTGTTCTCTGAATCTGTACTGCTTTGACATTCTTGTTTTTTCCATTCCATATCTCCCGATTCAGTCATTTGTCAAGATTTGTTTTAGGATATAAAATGAAATATCAGCTTTACATAAATATTAAAGTGACAAATGATTCTCTGACCCCTTAATTAGACTATCGAAAAGTTGAGCTCGTGTTAATTGTTAGTTCACCCTCGTACATAAGTTAATAGGAGTATAGGACTACTGCTCTCAGGCCATGTCATGTTTCTCTCAATTAAGTGAATTTTCGTTTTCAGAAAAAAAAAAAATTAGGCTGAAAAAGGGCAGTATGCCTGTTATTCATTATATGTGCTTGATTTTTCTCATGCTGTTATTTTTTTTCTGATCTTTGCAGAAGTGTCCTGGTTCACCTAAACAGCGGAATGATACCTCATCTACTAAGCCCCCATTGCCAAGCAAAACTGCAGCACAATTCCGGAAAGGTGCCTACCACGAGTCTTTGGAGTTTGTGCATGCATTATGTGAAACGTCGTATGATTTGGTAGATACTTTTCCCACTGAAGATCGGAAGACTGCTCTACGTGAGGTGATCCTTTTATCCTCATCTTTCTGTATGGATGATTAAATTGCAGATATTGACATTCTCCTTTATATTTAACTAATATTTCATGTTCCTTTTGTTTGGTTTTAGTCCCTTGCAGATATCAATTCCCATTTAGCTGAGGCTGAAACTACTGGAGGTATTCTATTAAATTAAATCTTAGTCTTTGCTTGTATAGTTGCGTTCCTCACATGGGAGAGCCAAGTGGCCCAATCATTTTGGCATTTAAACTTCACCTTTTGAACCGAAGTCGTTTGTAATTGTTTTTTTTACTTTGTTCACGTTGATTATAGTGTGGTAAATGATTCGTATAAGATATTGATAATTTTCTCAACAACATTCCAGGAATCTGTTTTCCAATGGGGAGAGGAGTTTATCGTATTGTTAATATTCCTGAAGACGAGTCTGTTCTTTTGAATTCTAGGGAAAAGGTGCCTTATATGATATGCGTGGAAGTTTTGAAAGCGGAAACACCCAGGTAACTATAAAAGACAGAAAATTAATTAAGCTACTGCTTTTCTTTTCAGAAATTACTTTATTATTCATGCCTTCTAAGTTCTAATTGCACTTATAAGGGGTTTCTTGATAATACTCTCTCATTGTTCTTATTGTCTTCTGAAACTTTGTAGTGGTGCTAAAGACACATCTAATTCCCATAAGCTTTCTAAAGGAGGCATTCCATTGGCAAATGGGGATGCGTTTTCGCAAAAGCCACCTCCATGGGCTTATCCACTATCGACTGCTCAGGAGGTTTACCGTAACAGTGCAGACAGAATGTCGCTATCAACTGTTCAAGCAATTGATCAAGCAATGACTCATAAGTCTGAGGTAAAACTTGTGAATGCAAGTCTCTTGGTGGAGAAACGTAGTAATTCAGTTCCCAAATCAGTGAGTAGTGATGTGGCTGGGGTCCTGAGGAATGGTCTGGACAGTGATCTTGAGTGGGTCAGGGTGGTGCTGACGGCTGATCCAGGTCTAAGAATGGAAAGCATTGCTGATCCAGGAGTCCCACGTCGAAAGGAACATCGTCGTGTTCCAAGTATTATTGCGTTCGAGGAAGTAAGGGTGAGTGTTTCTTGATAGGTAACTTGTAAAACGCAAGCACCTTTTTTTGCTCATGTGAAATTTATCTACTGTTCCATTGCTTTTATGAGTTGTTGAAAACAGCTCTGACATTCATTGAGTAGTGTCTCTGCTTCACTTGGTATGTGACTTCTAAGATACCAAATAGATCATTCACCTAAACAGGCATCTAAGTTTGGGATATCAACATGAGCTGTTAACAATGCATGTGTTCATGTTTGATGTCAGTATTTCTTAATTTAATCCCTTGTTCAGGCTGCTGCAGCTAAGGGAGAGGCACCTCCAGGTCTTCCTCTCAAAGGGGCTGGTCAGGATTCATCAGATTCACAGATAATGGTGATCACAGATTCATAGAATATGGATATTCCCTTAGTTGTTTTGTCTTCTAGATATTGAACCTTTTTTTTTTATGTGACTCACCAGGCCAATGGTGGAATGCTGAAAGCAGGTGATGCCTTATCTGGTGAACTTTGGGAGAAGAAGCGATTGAGAATTCGTAAAGATTCAATATATGGCAACATACCGGGTTGGGACTTGCGTTCTGTAAGTATTGGACAAAGCCGTTCCCTTTATCTTCTGCTGGCGTTTTCTTATAGAGTATAGTTCTCTGCATGAACTTCTTGTGTTGCGATAATGGCTTTGTTTTACGCCATGCTCAATCATTTTGAATAGAACTCTAAGGTTTCTGTCTTTTTTATCAGATGTATTTATTTGCGAACATTAATATTAGTTTCTACTTTTAAGTACAAATTTGATCATTTAGTGAAAATAGTCGTTAACTTTTTGTTGACACACTCATTTGGTCCTTAGCATAGTTTTCTCTCTCGTGTGAAACTGCAAAAATTTAAACATCAAAGCAATTGATGATGTTGAGTCTTCTGTCTTCAAATTTTTTTTTTTTTTTTTTTTTTTAAATTTTTTTTTTTTTTTTTTTTTTTTTAATTTTTTCTTTTTTTTTTTTTTTTTTTTTTTTTTTTTTTTTTTTTTATTAATTTTTTTTTTAATTTTTTTTTTTTTTTTTTTTTTTTCTTTTTCTTTGGTTTTTTGGTTTGTTTGTTTTTGCCTCTTTGCAGATCATTGTGAAGAGTGGTGATGACTGTCGGCAGGAACATCTTGCGGTGCAACTCATTTCTCACTTTTTTGGTGGGTAATGTATTTTCTTATCTACCGATGCCTGTTAATTTCAAAGTTCTTACTTCTTAGGGTATGGCTATGCTTTTATATTTCAAGTTTTTATCGTATATATTAAATAGTAATGATCTTGTTCATGTGCTAGATATATTCCAGGAAGCAGGTCTTCCCCTCTGGTTACGTCCTTATGAAGTCTTGGTTACATCTTCATACACTGCCCTTATAGAAACAATTCCAGATACGGTAATTATGCTACTTTAATCTGTATTTTGTAATTGATCATGTTTTCGTCTTGGAAAGCGCATATTATAGTATAACCTTCCTCTCCTGCAGGCTTCTATTCATTCTATTAAAAGCAGATACCCTAACATCACAAGCTTGCGTGATTTTTTTGATGCCAAGTTTAAAGAAAATTCTCCAAGTTTTAAGCTTGCCCAGGTAATGTACTCCTCAGGTACATCTTATGGTTCAAGTCCACCAGCAAGTTGGCTGTTTTGTTTCAGGAACTTTATTGACTTTCAATCTCTTAAACATGCTGTCGTTCAAATGCGAGGTGTGGAATCTGCATAAAATGTGTTCTCTCTATAAAAGATATTGTGCAACGAAGGACCCAATTTTGGTGTTTGATACATGAGCGTTTTTTTTAGAATGATAAGTATAGAGCTTTGTCTTATGCTAATTTTTTATTTCCCTTTTCTGTAGCAATCTTTTCATAAAATTTACAAACATGGTTTGTTATATGAAAATAAGCTGCATTTAAGGCTTCTCTACGCATCAATTAGAAGTGTACGTATGATAGCAAATTGTGTAGAATGTCACATCTTGTATAATCTTTTGAATTATCTTTTTTTGCAGAGGAATTTTGTTGAGAGCATGGCGGGATATTCTTTGGTCTGTTACCTTCTGCAGGTATATATCCTTCATAACCGTGTCTCTCATTGCATAAGTGCTTTGGAACAAGAACGAAATGAATCTATAAGTTTAGCACTCTGACGCTCTTCATAAGTTCCATGATGGCTTGTTCTGACGTTTCATGGCGCGTGATGTCCATGGTTTTTCTCGTTTAGGTAAAAGACCGTCATAACGGAAACCTTCTGATGGATGAAGAAGGTCACATTATACACATTGATTTTGGCTTTATGCTCTCAAATTCTCCTGGAGGCGTGAACTTTGAGAGTGCCCCATTTAAGCTAACCCGTGAACTTCTCGAGGTAAGACGCATGTTCTCGGTCTCATATGCTGGATCTTCTCGCCTCTTTGAAGCAGTTAACATTACTATTAGTTTAATTTTATACTTGAAAATACTTGCACATATAGGTAATGGATTCTGATGCCGAGGGGGTTCCAAGCGAGTTCTTTGACTATTTCAAGGTATCAGTGAGGCTCTTTTGTTTGCTCCCCTCTGATTTTTGAGTCACTTAAAGACTATTTCCCCCCCATATATCTGTAGTTATGATTCAGTGGTACACTGTTCTAGGTGCTATGCATTCAAGGATTCCTAACATGTAGAAAGCATGCAGAACGGATTATTCTTCTAGTCGAAATGTTACAGGTATCATTATCCGAGTCAATATTTGCTTATTTATATCTTTCTGGCCAAAAGCTTCTCAGTAGCGAGAGAACTATTATGAGCTAATAAAGTTCATTTCCCGGCTGAATAATTTGCCTTTTAAAAAAAAAAAAAATTCAGGATTCGGGTTTTCCTTGCTTCAAAGGTGGTCCACGCACCATTCAGAATCTAAGAAAAAGGTTCCATCTAAGTCTAACTGAAGAGGTAAATTACACGTCTCCCTTTTATTCTACCAATTTCAGCACCATTCATAGGATAATGTCTCCAATCACAACTGTTTCCTTGTTTTTTTTTTTTTGTTCTTTTGCCATAACCAGCAATGCGTCTCTTTGGTGCTCTCTCTAATCAGCAGTAGCTTAGATGCTTGGCGAACTCGACAATACGATTACTACCAAAGGGTCTTGAATGGAATATTATGATGTTAACTATTTACAAAAGTTTGATCCATCGCTGAATCATCCTGATCAGACACCAAACATGTTTACTGTGGTTGTGTTGTTCTCTATGTTCATTGCATGTGAAGAACCCCTTCTTATACAACTCTAGTATCAGGACCTTCGAGCTTTAAAGAAATCCTGAGTTTGGTGTTTCAGAGAGGAAAGAAGAAGAAACCAGTTACACGACATATATAGAGAGAGAGACATTGTGTGACTGACCAAACACAATTTTGTACATAAGATAGTTTTTGCAGAGGTTTGATTCTTATGTATCTATAAAAGAGCAGGCAAAGCCAAAAAGTTTCTTCACCTTCTCAAACCCTTTCATACAATTATGTTATGTTTGGTCCCTCTTTTTACTCTTTTTATTATACTTTTAGATGAAAAAATTATATATATATATATATATATATATTTTTTGACTGTTTCTTTTGTTTTTGGTTTTTGGTTTTACTGATGTGAAAAGAAGAAAAATCTGAGGAAGACTACATATGTTTTTGATATTTGTCTGAGAAAAATCTGACTGCTGCTTCTGGTTTTTGATATTTGTATAATGTGTATCTTTTGTTACAAATATGAGGTAGAGGATATTATTATGTTTCACTCCTCCATTTCGTTCTTTAAGGTTAAAAAATGATGTATACTGCAGCATTAGTTCTAAACTAAATTTCTTTCTAGAATTATATAACATTCGTTAAATTGTTTTTACCAAGTGCAGAGAAAAATATTGAATCAGGTAAGATCGGCTGAGAGTAAAGGACTAAAAAAGTTTAAACAAAAAGAGTAAAAAAAAACAGAAATTGACGGCCTTGCAGGGCTTTTGATTAAAAATAAATGGGCCCACCAGTATCTTAGTAAACGCCTAGGGTCTGGAGCTCCGCCATATATATAGGCTTAGGCTTAAGACAATAACAACCCTTTCTTCTGGCTTTTCTTTCACGCCACTCTCTCTAATCTCTCTCGCTCGCTCGCCTCCCCTTGCGCCGATCGTTCCCTCCACCGTCGAGTTTTCCCCTCCCTCCTGGTACGAAATTTCTCCCTGTTTCTGATTCTGTTCCGCCATGTCCTCTATGGTGATTTTGTGCTTCCGCTCTGAGTCGTCGGTTTTCGTTTTCCCTTTTAATCCCTGAAATTGGTTTTCTGTCTCTTTTAATTTTATTCTTATGATTCCTGGTTCTGATCTAGAAGTTTATCGATTTTCATTCATTTTTTAGGGTTGTACTCTTTCTGGGTTTTGCTCGTTTCTGTTTTTAATACCAAACTGATGATTTGTCTTTTGACATCTGCTGTCTAATTTTCGTTTCAAGTTGGTCGTGTAGTTCAATTCTTCTTCTTTTTTTTGCTGTTTCAATGTCTAAATAGCAGGCTTTACGTTGTACACCAGATGTCTGTTGATCTCTGCAAGAAGAATCCATCTTTTCTTTGGTGCGACTGTGGTTATATGAGCAGGGGGAGGTTGTGGTGCTTTCAGATAATCTTGTTCAGGCACTGGACTTAAACGTCCTCTCACCTCCTCTACTTTTCTTTTCTCCTCTCTTCTTTTCTTTTTGGCTTCTCTGCAATTTTCTTTTTGATCTGATCCAAAAGTTTTCGTTTGTGTTACTGTGATATTGAAGAAAAAGTTTTTTTTCCTGCCCGAAACTCCCACTTTTCTGGCTACGAGTTTCCGTAGGAAGAGTGCAAGTTTTCCCCTTTGGATTCGCCAATGGGGAAAACTCAGCTGGCTCCTGGGTTTAGGTTTCATCCTACTGATGTGGAACTAGTTCGATATTACCTCAAGAGGAAAGTGATGGGGAAAAAGCTCCTCGTCGATGCAATTGCTGAACTTGACATTTACAAGTTCGAACCACCTGATTTACCCGGTATCCAATTTTTAAAATCTTCTTCTTCTGCTACCAAGATTTTCATGTTTTAGATGTCTCTTCATTTCTCTAACTTGCGAGTCTTTTCTCTTCGCAGATAAGTCCTTCATAAGAAGCGGGGATCTTAAGTGGCACTTCTTCTGCCCGAGAGAGAAGAAATATGCAACTGGAGTTAGAGCAAACCGTGCAACCGAGTGTGGTTACTGGAAGACCACAGGGAAGGAGAGAGCCGTTCTGTGCAATGCTGAAGTTGTGGGAAAGATCAAGACTCTGGTTTATCACTTTGGCAAGTCTCCTCGTGGGGAGCGGACTGACTGGGTTATGCATGAATACAGGCTTGAAGACAAGGTGCTGACACAGACCAATATCCCTCAGGTAATATACTACTTATATCTAGTTTACTAATTGTTTAATTTGATAGTTAATTTTTTCTTATCCATGTCATGTAAACTTATGTCACTCTTTCATTTAACTGTGTTTTGGGCGCTGCAGGATACTTATGTGCTGTGTGTTCTATTCAAGAAAGATGGACCAGGACCTAGAAATGGAGCTCAGTATGGTGCCCCGTTTAAGGAAGAGGACTGGAGTGATGAGGAACAACGTAATGTTCCTGCGATCAACAATCTCGCAAACCTTGATGTGCCTAACCAAGAAACCAGTCTGGTTGTGGGGTCCTCGCATGAACCTAATAAGGAGGATTGTTTTGGTGGCATGATATCTGAATCTTGCGTCTCTGATTTCCTACCAGCTGCAACTACTACCGGCGAGCTTCCACATCTGGATGTTGCAGCTAACACACCTATGTCTGCTGCGCCACTTCTTGATTTTAATAGCACCGCCTCTCTGGCACAGAGCCTTCAGGCTCCCAACACCGATGATGACATATATTCAATGTTGGATCTCTTTGTTGATGAGGATGAGTACTTGCGTTTCAGTGTCCCCAACAACAATGAGGTAAGGTGTTTGGCATTCTTCTTTGTTTGGCTTTGTGTAACGATAACAATTGGGAATCACTGCATGCTTGCTGTCTAGGGAGGCAACTAAGTACCCATTGACTAAAATAAAGCTTCTTTACTCGGAATCATTTTGAATAAATGCTTGCTGTCTGTATATGCCTCATAGTATATCATTTTGCAGGTGAGACATGATCCCAGTGTTCCAGCTCCGGTTTGCTTAGAAGAAGGAGATGATGACATATTCAGCAATCTGCCAGACTTCAGCAACATGCATAACAACAGCATGCCAAGGACACCCTCTTACGACCTAGTTGAAAACTCGGAGTTATACTTAGAGCTACAGGATCTCACTGCTCCATTAGCACCTCCTCAAATTGGGAATGTCAATGACCCGGGAAGCTACTATCTGAGTGATCAAGGCCTCTTTGATTTCTCCACTCCTGCTAATGATGATCCTTACGGCTTTTATTCGTCCATGGGACATGGACCAGACATTTGAGAACCTTGGAATCCTCTTCCGCCCAGTTCGGTCTCTCCTGGTCTTCACAAATGAACGGAAGCATTTCAGTCAGACCATTAAAACCATGAGATAATGAGAGCACCCTTGTATATTTTTTTCTGAAACTTTTCATCATCTCTTTATGTCGCAAAACCCCCCTTGTCACATTCTCTACTTCTTTGGATTCTAATATTCCTTAAACATTGCCATTGGATTGCAATTTTTGTTTTTTCAACGTGTTTCTGCTTTGTTATGTCGCAAAGCCTATTCTACTTTGTCGTTTGGCGAATTATTCGACTAGTTTGTTAACAAGCCTTACTTTTACTCGGAAGACCCAACTCGATCACGATGAGATTCGGGTTTTATGGTCATTTTTCCTATTTACGGAGATGCGCTTTGGGCTTGAATAGGCTTTCTCTCATCCATAATGAAGGCCCAATCTTTACTGCTTTGTCTTCTCCACAGAAGCATTCAATCAGTTTCTTTCCTACAGACAGCTTTTGAATTCCGATTTGAGGTCTCTTCTCTCAACCTTGAGGATTCGGGGACCAATTTCCTCTTTCCCGTTTTCTCGCTACTGAATCGTTCGGATATTTAAGTTTGATTGACGTCGATCGTACGGAATCGGGTGGTGATCGTCGATGGAGAACACCGACGTCTTCCCCGGGCTGCATGATTTTCTGGAGCGGATGCGTAAACCCTCCGCCGGAGATTTCGTCAAATCCATTAAAAGGTTCTCTCTCTTAGCTGAAGGGGATGTGCATAGTGTTTGTGTTTTTAGGTCTGAGCTAGATTCTTAGTGATTTGAGAGTTGCCTCTTTTTTTCGGAATGTATAGCTATGCTGGATCTGAGACGATGTCATGATCTTGTTAGTTCGATGATTTGCTGTAAAGTTTAGGTGATTCGCTAGAAACGAAAAGTAGATTTCTTAGAGCTTAGATCTTATCCCACTGAGCTTCCATAGCCTATCATTGTCGGTCTCTGCAATTTCTGTTTGTCGTCTAAGTTGAGCAAGTTTTTATGTTGCAGTTTCATTGTTTCATTCTCGAACAATGCGCCAGTCCCAGAAAAAGATTGTGATGCAGTTCAGGAGTTCTTCACCAAGATGGAGGCTGCTTTCAAGGCTCATCCACTTTGGTCCGGTTGTTCTGAGGAGGAGTTGGACAGTGCTGGAGATGTGAGTATATCATTCTTCTTCTTCCTTTTCTGATTTCTAGATTATTCTGTCTGGATACTCTCTTTCCTCCCTTAATCATTTTGCTCCTTTTGTGTATACACCTGTCTCTTATACACATCTAGATGTGTATAAGAGACAGGAGTTGGACAGTGCTGGAGATGTGAGTATATCATTCTTCTTCTTCCTTTTCTGATTTCTAGATTATTCTGTCTGGATACTCTCTTTCCTCCCTTAATCATTTTGCTCCTTTTGTGTATACACAGGGACTAGAGAAGTATGTCATGACAAAGTTATTTACCAGGGTATTTGCATCAAACGCCGAGGATGTTATTTCTGATGAGAAACTCTTTCAGAAAATGTCATTGGTTCAGCAGTTCATTTCTCCTGAAAACTTGGATATACAACCAACTTTTCAAAACGAGACATCATGGCTGGTGAGCGCTTATCTGGTCACATCTAGCTCTCGATACTGTTAGCTATTTTTCTTAATGTAATAATAATGGTTCTTATCTCTTACTCTTTGGCAGTTAGCTCAAAAAGAGCTCCAGAAGATAAATATGTACAAAGCTCCTCGTGATAAGCTTATGTGTATCCTTAGCTGCTGCAAAGTCATAAATAACTTACTGCTAAATGCTTCAATTGCTTCAAAGGAGAATGCACCTGGAGCGGACGAATTTCTTCCTGTTCTCATATATGTTACCATAAAGGTATGCGAAGGATTGAACAATTTATGCATGCTTATTTCTCATGTCGTATGTGTATGTCATACTCTTATGCTTGGATTGTGCAACTTCATTCACTAATGATCATTATGTACTTTGTTTTTTTCCAGGCTAACCCTCCACAGTTTCACTCAAACTTGTTGTATATACAAAGATATAGGCGTCAGTCTAAACTGGTTGGCGAAGCTGCCTACTTCTTCACAAACTTACTCTCTGCAGAGTCTTTCATCTCAAATATTGATGCAAAATCCCTTTCGATGGATGAAGATGACTTTGAAAAGAAATTGGAATCTGCACGGGCACGTCTTTCTGGTCTGGGAAGCCAGTCTTATCAAATTGATCACGGCGCTGCACCACTCCCTCGTGCTGAACCCATTGCTCATAATACTAAGAGGGAAAACACGCTTCTGCAATCAAAATCGTCTGATAGTCTTTCTGGGACCAATGAAACACTGAATCCAAGCAGTGAAATACCAATAAAGAAAGCCGAATCCGTTTCGGATTTGGAAAATAAGGGTGCGGCCACACTTTTGAACGATAGCAGCGAGGCAAGCAAAATCTTTAAAGAATATCCTTACATATTTGCCAGTGCTGGTGATTTAAGGATAGGAGATATTGAAGGCTTGCTAAATAGTTATAAACAGCTCGTTTTCAAGTATGTTTGCCTCTCCAAAGGCTTGGGTGATGGAACATCTTTAGCTCCATCCGGTTCACCCTTGCAAGCGTCTAATGAATCTGAAGATCATACGACATTGTCTTCAGATCTTCAAACGAAAAGCGAAACTGACAGGAGTGTCGATGATTTGATCCGAGCTCTACAAGGTGAGGGAGACAATGTTCATAAGCTCTCAGATGTAATACTTGAGGAATACGGCGAAACTTTTGTACAAGGAAGGGCTGAAGAACTTGATCCCAAGGTTCAAGAAGAAGCAGATACCGAAGACACTGATTTGAAGAAGCAAATTGCAGAGAGAGAGGGTGACAATTCTAGTTCCAAACCGGCGGAGGATGAAGATGTTGATTCCAAACTTCTAGTTGCAGAAGATCAGAATGACCCATCACGGTGATGAGTCTCTTGTATTGGATTGGTCCTTGTTTAGAAGAAGCAGAGGTCAGAGCATAAAACTTGCAGCTTTGAGTTTTGAGGATTAACTAATAGAGGCTGCATTCTTATGGGAAACAGTTGAAGCCAAATTGTATCTTTACATTTTCTGATCACAATTTTGTTTTGATCAAAGGAGATGATGTCTCGGATGTGTGTTGTGATTATTCTTTTTTTTTTTTATAATGGAAATGTGTTGTGACTTCGTTAATTAATAAAGCTCCTCTATTATTAGACTTTTAATTTTAATCCGACAAATTGAATACAATCTGGTTTTATCTGAGACATTTAGACAACCGGTTAAGGGTCCGTCTTCATGGACATGAAATGAAAACCAAGATAAGCCAGAAGGGCATTATTGCAATTTCCTGAAAACTCTATAGTCATTTTTCGATTCTTATTTGTCAAACCAGGGAGAGAGAGAGAGAGGGAGACAGAGCCTTAACGGCGAATATGGAAGGGATTGGACTGCGAAGTTGCGGAGAGGAGATTCTCCGTCTCGGATTTATGGTACGCCGTGGTGTCTGCGGCCGTTTTCCAATACTCCGGCGAGCTATGGAGATAAAGATGAGAGACCGTAGCAAGAACAGGAAACCATTGCAGAGAGGTCGGATGCTCAGTATCGAAGCGATTCAAGCGGTTCAAGCCCTGAAGCGAGCCAGTCCTCCTCCTCCAGCTCCTTCTTCCGCGTCTCCGTCTTCCTCAGCGATGCTGGATCGCGTAATCGATTCCAAATTCCGTCGGCTCTTGAAATTCGATATGGTCGCCGTTCTTCGAGAACTATTACGCCAGAACCAGTGCGCTCTAGCTCTCAAGGTTCGTCTCTCTCTCTCTCAATCTCTCTAAAACTCTCTCAATCATGTTACTGCTGTGTTCTAGTATCTCAATTTTGGAACTGTGTTTAGGTTTTTGAAGAGATTCGAAAGGAGTATTGGTACAAGCCTCAGGTGAGATTGTACGCAGATATGATCACGGTAATGGTGGATAATAGTTTGCTCGAGGAGGTCAGTTATCTCTACTCCGCTATGAAATCAGAGAATGGTTTAATAGCTGAGACTGAAGGCTTCAACAATCTCTTGGTGATTCTTCTGAATCATAAGCTGTTTGATCTTGTCATGGACTGCTATGCCTTTATGCAATCAATTGGGTACGAGCCTGATAGGTCTTCCTTTAGAATTCTAGTCCAAGGTCTTGAATCCAATGGCGAAATGGGTTTATCGGCCATTGTTAGGCAAGATGCTCACGAGTATTATGGTGAATCGCTCGAGTTCACGGAAGAAGATGAAGAAATCTCTAGTGGAATTGGTGTGTTGATCTAACAATGGAGCAAAAAAGTTGAGAGATTGGAGCTTAATAGCTTGAGGTTGATCATACTGTATACAAGTCTCTTCAAAGTAGACCCATTCTCTATCTGATTTATTCAGCCGTGGGCCTGTTTGGTATCGACTAGACGATGCGTTGATTCTTGTATCCAAGGCTAGCCAAACCATCTCATGTAGGCTTGTAAGTTGTAACATAGGAATGTTACCGACTATGCGATTTTGGATTGCATCAGAGAAGATATTATTAACTTGAATCTGTTCCAAGTCACTCAAGTCTACGGAAACCACTAACAGCTTCAAAGTCCATAACTACTTGTTGATGTTAAAAAGTACATTTTGAGTATTCAAATAGTTTAGCTTGGAGTATCATAAGTGTGTCAGCGAGACCGGATTGAAGTGTTAAAACATTGTGGAGTTACTTTGTTTGAAGATTGTAGATTTTGTGAGTAGTTTTCACTTTTTGAGATCAAGAGAATTCTTTGAAAATGAGAAGAATTAGGTACGAGTTTGTTGTAGTACATTATCATTATTTTTTGAAATTTATTTTGAGGAATTTGTGAGACTGAAAATTCTTACCCCGAAAACGACGTCGTTGCTTCGTTCAACTAGGAATAATGGTTTATATTCGCGAGTTTTTCCTTTCTGGCTAGTGGCTGAACAAAATGGAGGCTTCACGGAGCGACGACGACCCCGGCAGTGTGAACCCTAATAACAATCGGAATTCAAATCCGAACCCGTTGTCTTCTATAATCTCTTCCGCGCAGGTTTGGCCAACCATCGATGGTCCGTTGGGCTTAACGGAGGAAGCATCGGTGGATTACGCTCGTCGATTCTACAAGTTCGGTTTCGCTCTCTTGCCGTGGCTCTGGGCTGTCAATTGCTTCTACTTCTGGCCGGTTCTCCGTCACTCTCGGGCTTTCCCTCAAACCCGTGGTTGTAAGTATTCATATTATTTACAGATAACTTTTCGATTCTGTTTTTTTTCTTCCCGTGAAATTTGGGTTTATCCTCCATCTTAGATTGGGATCTTTTGATCTGGCATTAGATCTTCTGAAATCGGACAATCTTTCTGATCTTTATTGATCAACATTGTAATGGCTATTGATTTGCCAGGATTCAACCTTGTAGTTAGGGAATTGCGAGTGTCATACTCAATCTGCCTTGTATGCACGGATACATGACAAGTCTAAGCATTTTATATTGGCCTACTCTTAAGTTTAAATCTTATGAACTTTGATAGTTAGTGTGTAGATGCCCACTGGATTTATTGAAAGCACAAGCTTTTTGCTTATGTTTTCTGATAATCCAGTGGCTAATGAGGGTGTTCAAAAGTTATCGGTGTTCTATGTTTATACATTGTTTTGATCCGAGAGACACTATTCTTAGGTCTGTGAAATCTTTCTCTCTGGTCACGACTGGCTTTGGATTGCTATTGCCTAATGTAAATTCAGAAAGGAAACGAGTGACCATTCTTGTTTTGAGTCATGTCTTTACTTACGATTTAAGTTGATTCAAACTTTTGTATCTCGTATGAAACATGTACATTCTCCTCTCTTACCTACACCTTTGAAATTTTGTGCTGTTTGTAGATGTTGTTAGGTCAGCAATTGGCTTCAGTGTCTTCGCAGCTCTTCTTTCAGCGTGGGCATTGACATTCTCGATAGGAGGAGAACAACTTTTTGGGCCTGTTTGGGATAAGCTGGTTATGTACAATGTCGCTGATCGTCTCGGCTTGTCTGGCTTGGCTTAGCTCTCACCGGGGAGATGTCATTGTTACCTTCGTCAATTGCCTTCTTATGCGAGCATAACTTGTTTAAAAAAAGCCGAGGAGATTTATGTTGTGAATATAAGCTGGCTTGGATATTCAACATTCAATAGTTGTCAAGAGATGTTTCATATCTCTTGTTGTAACTGCGAAGGTTATTTAGTTTCACTATGTTAAATGTTGGATTTTGGAAATATTCATTTGGAAAAAGTCTGTTAAGCAACAAACTTAAATGTCGACGATATGATGATGAGCTTTATAAGTTTGGTCTTGGTGAAGCCATTTTATTTAGTGGGCCATTAGATAGTAACATAATGGGCTTAGTTATTTAATATTCTGGCCCATATTTGTCTTGCCTCGTTGAGTCTTCTTCTTACGTGCGTCAGATGGCCGTGATCGCGGTTCCCTAAGTAAAGAAAGATTCCACAATATAAATTAAGGAATCAATGTGCTCGGGAAGCACACTCAACAACTACACTCTAACAACCCCTCTCTCTCTCTCTCTCTACACATCATCTTCTTCTTGCCGTTCTCAATCGATTTTTCTCTTTTGCAAAAATTTTACTTGGATCAAATCCTAAAAAAACAACATGGCTCAGCATTTGAAATCTTGTTCATCGAAATCGGCTTTCCTCAACATTCTGAAACATAAGCTCGGTTTCGTTTCTCCGAGCCACACGGCTCGTCATCTCCGCCAAAACCTCCCGCATGGTCCTCCGAGTATTCGAGTACCACAGAATCCAATTAGTCGTTTGTGTAACACCATGGCAGAGAAGCTCCCGAGTATTGGTTTGCACGAAGACGCCAATAATCAGGTGCATGCACTCTTACCGATTCCGATTACTCCGTTAGATACCATACAAATTTGCTCGGTGTCTTCTTACTCACAGATTTTTCGATGACTTCGATACTCTTTTAATATTTTGAGTGTATATGGAATATACTGTTTTTTCTCTCTCTCTCTCTGGGTCCACTAATACCCTTTCCCCTGAATTTAATCTAACCATTCATTGATCTTTATATTTCTGTGTGTTTTGAATTAGAACACCTCATTGATAGATCATAGAAATTTGCTAGTTCTTTCTCAGGAACCTTGAGATTTCTTCTTGTGCTGATGTTTTCCACTTCATCAATGTTCAGGTCAGGGATTTTCCTGGAGGAAAGGTAGCTTTCACACCTGAGATTCAATTCATATCAGAATCCAATCAAGAGCGTGTACCTTGCTACCGTGTTCTTGATGACAATGGTCAACAAATCACCAACAGCCACTTCGTTCAGGTAGACAAAAGAAAAGGAATCAATCTTCTCCTTTCTCTGAGTTCTAGATACTTTTAAAAGAGAATAAAAGCGAGTGAGGTAATTCATTTTTTTTTATTTTTTAAACTCGTCTTTAAGGTTAGCGAGGAAGTTGCGGTGAAGATGTATAGCGACATGGTTACTCTTCAAATAATGGATAACATATTCTACGAAGCTCAGAGACAAGGGAGACTTTCCTTTTACGCCACCACAATCGGGGAAGAAGCCATTAATATTGCATCAGCTGCAGCTCTCACCCCTACAGATGTTATCTTTCCTCAGGTTTTTGAATCATTAATATATATCTATAATTGTTGCTACAATCTTGCTGCTATCTTCACCGTATACACATGTGTTTGCAGTACAGAGAGCCTGGTGTTCTACTATGGCGTGGTTTCACGCTTGAAGAATTTGCGAACCAGTGTTTCGGGAACAAATCTGATTATGGAAAAGGCAGGCAGATGCCAGTCCACTATGGCTCTCACAAGCTCAATTATTTTACCGTTTCTGCCACAATCGCGTATAGCCGCCGCCTTACTCTGCCGATTTTATAATCTTATAATCTCTCTCTCTTTTAATGTTGCTGATTGTATATTTTGTCTCCAGTACGCAGTTACCAAATGCGGTTGGTGCTGCTTACTCCTTAAAGATGGACAGGAAGGATGCATGTGCAGTCACATTTTTTGGCGATGGTGGCTCCAGTGAGGTGAAATATTTTTTAAAAAAACTTGGTTTGGTTTTTTATTATTGATCCTTTCAGGTTTTGATGCATCACTATGATTACAAAAATTGAAAACTCTCAGGTAGATAATCAAAATAATGTTTTATTTCTAGGGAGATTTCCATGCTGCTTTGAATTTTGCAGCAGTTATGGAAGCACCTGTTTTATTTATCTGCCGGAACAATGGATGGGCAATCAGTACTCCCACCTCAGATCAGTTCCGAAGTAACTCCTTCTTCTTTTCCTTTGGTTGATTTGGATTCGTCTTTCTTAAAAGTCTTATGGACTTTACAATACTCTTGCAAACACAATGGCCAAACAGGTGATGGTGTAGTGGTGAAAGGACGTGCTTATGGAATTCGAAGTATACGTGTGGATGGAAATGACGCGCTTGCTATGTACAGTGCGGTGCATGCTGCTCGCGAGATGGCAATTAGAGAACAGAGGCCAATCTTGATCGAGGTAACTTTTGATGTGATTCTGTTGTAAGATATTACATGTAAATTCAAACGCACAAACAACTTCAAATCCTTTTTTTTTTGCTTGCGTGTTAGGCCTTAACGTACCGCGTAGGACACCATTCGACATCAGATGATTCCACTAGGTACCGCTCTGCAGATGAGATAGAGTGGTGGAACAAAGCAAGAAACCCGCTGTCTAGGTTTAGGAGATGGATTGAAAGTAATGGCTGGTGGAGTGATGAAGCCGAATCGGATCTGAGAAGCAGAATCAAGAAAGAGGTAACAAAAAAAAAAACTTGACTTTGAGTTTATATATGCTGATTCATCAGATCCTTTTTTTTCTTCTTGCTTGTAAACAGATGTTAGAAGCTCTCCGGGTTGCAGAGAAGGCCGAGAAACCGAATCTGAAGAACATGTTCTCAGATGTCTACGATGTTCCTCCTTCTAACCTCAGGGAACAGGAACTTCAGGTGAGGCAGACGATCAAAAGTCACCCACAAGATTACCCATCAGATGTTCCTCTTTAGGTAGAGACACTTATCAAATGATCTATGTAATAAAATGTAAAAGATTTATCTACATTGCGAATCCAAGTCTTTTATTGAAATCTAGATCATTTTATTTCAAAAGCATACAACTTCTTTGATAGAGCACAAACTTCTTCAGAATCTGGTAGTAATAATGTGTGATGTACACCAGTTACCATTTCAGACAGTACATATACTACAGTGTCAGTTGTGTCTCAGAGCCAGAGATGTGCATCTCCTCTTCCATTGATTCTTTGATGGCCTTCAAGAGCCGTGGCATGAGCTTCTTGGTGCTAACCACGATCCCTGTTTTGAGATAAAGATGCTTTCCTCTCGAGAAGTCCGGAGGATTCCCATCTGCATCGCATACTACGCCTCCAGCTTCTGCATAAGGTTATTGCTCACACCAGTTTGTTCATACGACAGGAATTTAATTTATATCCTTATATATTCCAAAGCAGCAATACTTGGTGAACTTCAAATTGCACGTGCACAAAGGTTGCGTCTCAATTTGTTATAAACATTTAGAGCAAAAGTTGTTATGCAGTGCATACCTGTGGTGATGATTGCACCAGCAGCATGGTTCCATATGGTCTCACGGTATCCCTTGAGAGTGAAACGCAAGTATATTTCTGCGTCTCCTCGAGCTAGAGCCGCGTACTTTACCTGACTATGGATTCTTAGAGGTAATGCTTTGATCCCAAGTTTCTGCTTACCGACTTACCGTAACAGAGTTAGCTTAGCGAAAAGAATAATATATTTGTTCAGCTCGAAGCAAACAGAAGATGTTATACATTGGCGATTGAGGTATGGATGGGGATTGGTTTATGAGATGATTCGACAAAGGTTGCTTCTTCAGGATTCTCAAGGTTGCTCACTTGCACCTGTTAACACACTTTCTTTCACTCTGTTTTAAGGACACCCAAAAAGAGAAATCAATCCCTAAGGAACATTAAATACCTTCTGTGGAGGAGAGTCGCCTTCAAGGGATTGCACATAAGCTCCTTCTCCCGCTGTTGCAAAGAAAAGGCAGCCAACTTTATCTGAAGAAGAAGACTTGTGCTTCTCAAGATTTGGGCAACCCATGACACCGAGCACTAGTTTGCCTTCCACAAACAAGGACAATGCTACGGCGTATTGCTCTCCTTCTTTTACAAACCTATACAAAGCATAATTTGCAGCTTAGAGCAAAGAGAATAGATTTTCTTCTTATGGCGAGTTTCAAGACCTCTCACCCTCTGGTGCCATCGATAGGATCAAGAATCCAGTGGCGGCCATTGGAACCGCCTTGTGACCTCCCGTGGTCTATCGCCCTCCGCACATCTTCCGTCAAAAGAGGATCGGCGGCGTAGGACTCATAAGAAGCTAGAGCATTGTTCACAAGCTTAGTGATGCTTTCTAGAAATGCCTCGGAGCCACTCTGTTGCAGATCTTCTGCATTCTGCGAAAAAGATAAAGAGAGAAAGATTTAGACATTTGTTTGGTGTGGTTTGATTGATTCTTTCAAAGAGACTGTCGTTTATGAGTTTAACTACCTCTTCAGCAACCAAGTATAGTGCTTCAGGGTGAAGTTCTCTCTGCAATACAAGACTGATCACAGCTTGGGATCCTGCATTTATCATTCGGTTTGGTCAGTTAGGACTGGTTTGATCTGATCGGTCTGACCGGTTTTGAGATGCTAAAATCAAATTCGATTTACAACAGAGTTTTGGAACTGCTTAACCATAGTCAGCAGCTGTAACCGGACTCTTATCAGGTTTTGTCCGGACGTCTGATTGCAACAAAGACTTCTGCACTTCCTGATCAACCCACAATTAAAATTAATCTGTCATTAAATCAAGCTTTTGCCTATTCATTAATAAATATAGATTAATGATTGGTCAGAAAGAGTTGGTTAATTACTTACCTGACTGAGACGAACAGCAAGAGAGACGGCTTTCTTAGCAGCTGCAAGCTCCTTCTCATAAGACATTGAAAGAAGAACAATTAAAGAAGAAGAGCTTCAACTTCCACTCATGTGTTTATATATATATGTCTATTACCTAATATTATTATATCGATTTGCTAATCCATTATATATATATATATTAGTCTTTAGTCATTGTTAATATTCGATTTTCGTGGAAGTTGCAACATATTCGCAAGAACACAAGAGGGACGAATATTTAAATAAAACGACACTTGTTATAATACAATATGAAGCAAGACTATACTTTTTCTTTGTCAGCTGTAATTAAGAAGAACTATCGCTATGTGCGAATATTATGCAAAATGAAAACCGAATATATATATTTTGGAATCGAATTAACTTCACTGCAAATCATCAAAAATCATCATTTCAGTTTTTAATACTAAATATAGCAAACAAGAAAAAACATCATAACCAAATTAAAAAAAAAAAACAAAAAAAAGTTCTACTAATTCCTTTATACTTTTAGAAGGTTGCTCCAAGTTGTTACAACTTACAACTTCTCTAGTTCTTCATGAACTCACACTAAATAGAAAAAAAACGAACTTTTTTTTTGG